>JAEQBH010002979.1:0-320637 GCA_016808115.1 Tetrastigma voinierianum | reverse complement strand
TTCCTTTCCAGTGTCATTGCTCTGTGATGTGGTGATATGCAGTGGAGGTGAATTGTCAAACTGTGAGCATTCATGATTAGATCCTGATTCAGCTATCATTTTGGCATTAACAATTTGTTCTCCTCCTGAAATATTGTTTACTTTTGAGTCCTGGGAAAATTTGTTGGTCTTCAATTCTGAAACCGTACCATTACTTTCATTCTCATATACAGACTGGACAGGTATGTCCAGGGTTCTCTGATGATCATGTGGATCTGCAGAAATTGGCTTCTCTGATGAGTGACTTTGTTTGTCAGTTTCTTCTGTACTGAACATTTACTTTTCTCCATAAGTTCTTGCCTCATCTGACAAAGATCGATTCTTTAAATTTTGCGAGTTTCTGAAGAGCCATTATCATGTTTATGGAATCAGTTCCTAGGACCCACGACACCCGCAGTGTCGGCCTTTAAAGTTGTAACCATCTCAGATGCAGGAAGTTTCATGGATTACGCCAGCATCAAATGCATCAATATCTTCAAGTGAGTGAGTTTCTTGTGTCTTGACACACACTTTTACTTTTATCTGCAGAAACTCCTTTGCTAGATTTATTTTCTGCTTTTGTTAAGCTTGGTTCAAAATTGAAAGTATCCAAGCTGAAAACAAGAAAAAAAAACATAAAATGAAATTATGATATTCAAAGATAAATCACTAACATATACTGCTATTACAAACTTTGAAACGTCATATATATATATGCAATTATGGCAAAGAACTCAAAAATTCCCTGAGATCTTTATACACTCACTCATTGGGAAATCAAAGAAGATAGCAAATTATGCAGCTTTCCCTTATGATTTCTGTTGACAGAATCTTCTCCAGATCCTTCCTTTGATTTTCCAATCTTTTTGGGTGAAAAATCAAGGTCTGACATATCTACTTTGAAGGATGATATCTTGCTGAAGTCACCATCAAGATTGAAATCCATATCCCTACAGAAAGCACTGTTATGATAGTACAATGAAAGTGACGCACTTATAAGACTGATATATTCAATGAACTGGAGAATAGGTATAGGTTATCATCCCAGACACATTGATTGTTTTCTTCCACAAAAACATAAATTTATGGTTCTCCCTTACACCAGTAGAGCACAGTGTCTGTAAGTTCAGAATTGAAAAAGTGAGGAAAAAAGAAACTGAGTAAAGAAAATTCAAGCAGGTTATATAATAAATACTGGGAATTTACTGAAATGAACCTGGCTTGCGTTCCTCTAACAAAATTCACAAAGGTTTTTCACATGAGATATCAATGCAACAATCTAAGGTTTTAGCAGAACTTAGTCAACTTACAATTTACTGAAGTTAAAAGCTGTCTTCTTGCCTTTGGCCCCTGTTTCAAAGTTAAAGTCCATAGGATCACCTTCTGCCACAGACATTGATTTCCAGGAGCTGAGAAATTCCTTTCCTATTCCCTCATCTGTTACAAGTGGAATAAATGATCTCACTCATTACATGATTCACTTCAATTTGGGAACAACTAGGTCTAGATAATTTTAATGCAACATTGCTACATCCAAAGGCCTGAATAGCAACAAAAAGCACAGGTTTATTTGAACAGATCCTCATCACCAAACCACTTTGGATTTTTTGGTCTTAGATTAGTGATCAGTTTTGATATCTTTAGTTTTATTTCGATTTTTGGATTATGAACAGAGGAAGAGGACCAGCTCATTAGAATCAAAACAAAAATAAATGGGGAATTTCCCCACAAGTACTTTAAGTAATTGAAGTAATTTAATATGAGAGCCAAATAAATGGAAAGATTCATGTTTGGCTTGGGAAGGGATCATGGACGATACAAAGGGACTGTAGAACATTTATTTGGGAATCATTAATATACATTTAACTGAAGAGAAATAAAAAGAATACCTAGCAATGGAGTTTTCTGTTTCGCATCAACAGATGAAGGAGCCTCCTTTTGTGATTCCGCCATCTGTCCAGATATGTTCTTATGCTTAGTTTCCACAAACAACTAGAAGTTGCATCTATGCAACTCCATGCGAATCGTGAGAAGCTTTAGCAATGAACTCTATTAATTCAGTTTCAATTTGCATTTAGAATATGTTGGAGAGTATCTCAAATTCCTATTTAGCACATATTCATTTTGTAAAGAATATTCAATAAGAAAAAATATTGAGTGTACCTTCATAACGGTTAATTCATGTGAAGAAAGTTCCAAATTTGAGATAAGCTAGTAAAAACTATATAATAACTAGAGATGCAAGACTGCAAGACACCTAATAAAGAATGACTCAAGGTTTAGGATGTAGATACTAGGAGGCGCTCAAGTTCTCTCTTATACATAGGCATAGTTGGCCTCATCTTTTTTACCTTCAGTGACATAAGAATTTCTGCTGGTGCAGCAGAATGTTTGTCTAGAGTCCATTGATGCGGTCAAGAACACAACCCATGTTTCCAAAATGAAGTACAGATAAAGATGAGAAAGGAGAAGTTCAGATCTCAAGGAGAAATGCTACTTCACTCTCAATTGGTTCAGGGACCTATAGAAGACAAACTCATGTGAGCGCAATGCAGCCATTAAAACGTAAGCTCATTGGCTTCAATTTCCTCCTTGAAACACCTTAGCAGAAATAAGGCATATGTCATGTCATTGTAATAGAGCAGAAAGTGTGAGAGAAGTTCATTACAGAAAAAGAAAAGCTTGAAATCCTATACAAGATGTCAAAGATATTTGGAAGTAAGTCTGCAGAAGTCTCAAATAATAATATAATATAATATAAAAAGTTAGAACAACTTATAAAAAATACTATAAAAAGTTAAAACAATAAAAGGCTGAAAAGCTTAAACATTACATGAAGAATAAGCTGGAAATAATAAATTAACATAAAGTCAACATGAGAATTAGTTGATTTATTGACAAAAATAATGCTAATGAAAGATATTTAGACTCCAGATCAGACTACAGAAAAACAAAAAACAGAACAAAGAAAGAAAGGCATCATCTACCGGGTCCGGTAATGAATAACCACCAATGGCACTAAGGCAAAGCAATGAACAAAATAAAGGATAGTACTTCTTTTGATATTAAAGAAGTCTTGGAAACTATACATTTCAAAGATAACAAGATCAAATGAATCCCACCGACAGTGCCAAACTGAAGTCAACTGATCTACAGAACTTGTGAAATTTCTTACTTCAAAAAAGAACAAAAAAAGAAGAAAGAACCGTTCAATCTAGTAAAATTAATCAAAAATGAAATATGAAACGGAATTATCCAAAAAGGAAATGTAACTAATGAAATTATTTTCTTTTCTTTTTTTCTGATAAGTGTAACTAGTGAAATCTAACATGGCAACACAATGCTCAATTTTTAGACCATTAAAGATTGTTGTACCTAGACTTTACAAAGCAATCTGAAGGTATAATTAAGATCAACAAATAATCTGAATTCAAATTCAACAGAAACTAATCTTTGAGAATAATCTTACACAGAAGAAGCAGAAACAATCTCAGTTGTGAACAAAAATTTCAAACATAAACAAAGCCACTTGGTTAATAACCACAGGATCTGAATTTGGGAGCACGAGAGAAAGCAAACCTAAGAATTAGATGAATCTCAGACCTGGTTCTGTAATGATGTCGCAGTGTGATTTGTATTCGAATGCCCCCAGTTTTATTAGTTTCGAACTTTACAGAGGCGGGAAGGTGAATGAGTGATAATTGGACTAACCAGGGCATCCAATTTCAGAGTTACGCTCGTATAATGCTGCCACGTTGGCAAATGGAGGTTAACACGATGTTTGTCAGGTCGGGCCAACCCGATCCGATCCGATAAAAAGTGGTAGTTAGAAGGTGACTTTCGCAGAAGGTGAGGCTAAGGCATGATCCACGTTCATTGTCGTTGACTCTCTCGGGGTTTGGTAGCGCATACACTTGCAGAGCCCATAAATCTGCACCAAACCATGAAGCTGCATCACCAACCATGGAAGTTCACAATTCGGAGACCGCTCTCGTCTTCCCTCCGCCCACCCTTCGAGCACGACCATATCACTCCCTCTCTCCCATCTCGATACAGACCGCAACCTCCACGTCACATTCCGCTACGTCCGGGCCTACACCAGCACCGCCGCGAGCAACCACCCCTCCGATCCCTTCCGCGTCATTTCCGCCGCGCTCTCCGACGCACTCGTTTATTACTACCCTTTCACCGGATCTCTCCGGCGCCGCAGCGACGGCCGTCTTGAGCTGTTCTGCGCCGCAGGGAAGGGAGTCCCCTTTGTTCGCGCGGCGGCGGACTGCTCGCTTGAGACGGTGAACTACCTGGACGAGCCGGATCGGCATTTCGTCGAACAGTTGGTGCCTGATCCCGGACCGGAGGAGGGATTGGCGACGCCATTTGTTTTGCAGTTGACGGGGTTCGCGTGCGGTGGGTACTGTCTCGGGGCTTCGATTCACCATGCGATGTGCGATGGACTGGGTGCGACTCAGTTTTTCAACGCGCGGCTGGGTTCCAACCGAGGGCGAGCCAGGTATCCCTGTCGAACCGGTTTGGGGCAGAAGCAGTTTGCTGGGTCCAAGAGAGCCGCCGCGGGTGGAAATGCCGTTTGAAGAGGTTCTGCATTTTGAGAAGGGGTCCTCACCGTACTGTCAGTCCAATGAAGCGGTTGTTAGGGAGTGTTTTCATGTGAGGGATGAGTGTTTAGATCGGTACAAGGCTCTGCTGTTGGAAAAATCTGGGGTGAGCTTTACTACGTTTGAAGCTTTGGGTGCATTCCTATGGCGGGCCAGGTTTGTCAATTTTGCTTTGTGATTATATGTTTTTGCTATGCCATTATTTCCACCAACCACGCAAAACTCCGCTAATTCACCCAAACTTTTGATAATGACTGATATATTATCACTTAAAGCTCAAAGCAGAGTATACAAGCAGCAAAAATAAAAAAATAAAAAAATGTCCAAAGAGAAGGAAGAGGCCAACAAAAAACCTCAACCCCCCTCAATTTGGACCCAACCATTCCAAAAAAAACCTAAAAAGGAAAACCCAAAAAACAGCTTAAAGCAATCTCCTACAGCGAACTAACCCTAAAGATAGCATCTGTTTGGGCTTGTCCAAAGTAAGCACTTCCCCCGTATTGCTTCCCACGCAAAAAAAAAAACCCTATTTAGTTGGGACACTTGGCACCCAAATACCCTTGGTTGGGAAAGAAGAGTCTACCCTTTGCTGAAGCACTTTGAAGGCTACATGCACAGAAAATCTATCATCTATTGCCCCAATTCAAGAGACCTTGTCCTGTATATGTGACCTTTTCTATGTGCAAAAGGTCAGAAAATCTCAGAATTCTTAAAACTTATGCCATTTGTCCGGTAGGGATCGTCGTAAATTCATTTCGATTTCTTTAACTTAAGATGTCTTTCTATTTGCTATCATAGAACTTGACTAGAAGCCCCTTTTTCACACCAGGCTAGAGCTCGCAATCCGGGCGGATCCACACCGGTTGAGTAAAATTTGATTGGACTTTTTTGGACCAATAAAATAGCAATCTAGTCGGGCTCTAATTTTGGGTGGGTCAGCTGAGTGTCTTTATAAAGTAAATTTGGGTTGTTCAATGAGCTTGGATACGCTAAGACAGGCTAAATTTGGCCTTATTTTTTGGAATTTAATAAAAAAAATAACGATCTGAAACGATCTATTCGGATGGAGCGTCTTAGCCACAATAGGTGGGTTTTTATATTTTCGTTGAAACCAAACATGTAGACTTAATTCTATTTGTTTATTCCAACTCTTTTTATTTGTTACTGTTTATAAAAGTAAGAAATTTAAAATTATATGAAAATTTTGATTATATTTTATTTTATTTTATATTTTAGGTGAAGCTAAGCGTGAAAATAATATTTCTTAATTTTTTCTTCCTCATAGTATTTTCTGGTTACAAGGCCTGAATATGTTATGGGGGAATTTAGAAGTGACCCTGTCTATTTCCTTTGACTTCATCTATAAATTCTGCAAAAGAAGTTACTTTCAACTGGCTTTAATGGATAGAAGATAGGAGAACTGCGTGGGTTATGTCTGATTATTTACATTCATTCCTTGTATTGTTCTTGTTCATCTGTTACAATCCTTGTCCTTGATGTATTTCTATTGCTTTTACGGTTTGTGGCTGATTTTGGTACTTCTGTTAAGTTTCCCATTGAGGTGTAATCTCTCCTGAAAATATCTACTTATCACACCAAATTGATCTTGATCCATAAATGTGACATGCCACCACCACTAGTTCTGTCATAATTTGTCCTTGAACTCGGTTATGGCTGGGTGGAACAGGGTTAAAGCCGCCGGAGTCCTGGGCCATGAGAAGGTGAAGTTTGCATATTCAATCAACGTAAGAAAGGTAGTGAAACCGCCGCTACCAGTGGGCTACTGGGGCAATGGCTGTGTCCCCATGTACGTGCAGCTCAGCGCCAAGGGTGGCAGAAGAGCCCCATCTGGGAAACGGCCAAGCCATCAAGAAAAGCAAAAGCAATGCCAGGGATAGTATGTCCGCTCATTCACTTAGACTTCCAAGAGCTAAACTACGCAAAGGGGATCACAGCAGGAAAAGGAGTGAGTGGATTCACAGACTGGAGGCATTTAGGCCATTCCACAGTGGACTTTGGGTGGGGAGGTCCTGTAACTGTTTTGCCACTCTCCAGGCACCTACTTGGGAGCGTGGAACCTTGCTTCTTCTTGCCTTATTCTTCAGCAAATGCAGGAAGCAAGGATGGGTTCAAGGTTTTAATAACTTTGCCAGAGATTGCCCTCCATGCTTTCAGGCAAGACATGGAGAAATTTACAAGCCAACAATTCGGATTGTCCACACTGTAGTGGGCAAATCCTTATATCTATATTGTTTGTAGCTGTACTTAAATAGTTTGTACAATCAGAAACAGCAAAAGCCAGGGCAAGCGGCCTTCTGAAAAGACATAGTGACTCAATGATATATATCACATGCATTTCCAAGTCTAAATATTTGTAAGGCCAAGATATCATCGGGTATCTTTGTTTACGGTTATTGGGAAAACTGTTTCTCCTTCTTAAAAACAAAGAATCCGATTGGTTCCAGTATACGGTTTAATAACATCTCTTTATTTTTATTAAAAAAAAAACACCTCTTTATTTATTTTAAAAGAACGTCTTTATAATTTTATTATAAAAGTAAATCAATATGGTATCCTAACAATTTTTATGTTTAAAAATACAAGTAAATGATAAACCTTTTCATGGGTAAAGAAGAATTGAATTACTGATAGAAAAAAAATCTTAAGTGATTTTAAAATTAGTTTTAACTACGTTTAAAAATAATTAAAATTTTATACCCTTTTAATGAGTAATATAATTATTTCTTGAAATAACCTTGGTACATGTGTTCTCATTATCAATTTAAAAAATCCATCTCTTCCTTATTGTTATTATTCAAATAAAAAATTCTTAAATACTAATACTAATAATAATAAAGAATATATACAAAAGATGCATCCTTTTTTCTCTCATCTTATTATTTTGTATTATTCTGGGCCTTAAATCGCATATCTACATCAATTTCTTTCATTTTATTCTTTCGGTAAAATGGTTAACCGTAGATTTAAGTTTTATTAACTTTTCGTGTTATCGTCGTCTTATTAAGGCGTTTGATTTCAATAAATACGTCTTTGTGGTGTTTGATTTGTCGTTGGGCACATTATGATGTGGTGTTTTAATTAAATCTTATTACCTTGACTTTATTTTTGTAGAGGAGATTGAATAGGTAAAGCGAATTCGTTATCGATATGTTGGAAAACTTAAGTCGTAGATGTTTAGTCGTTATTTTATCGAGTTTGTAGTTTTATGTTGATTTATTATATTAGTAACCAGTATTATTTCGTCGATATAGTTTTAATAATTTGTATCTTGATTTATAAATCTTATTGTAAGTATGGTCAAATACTTGTTATTTTGGCTAAAAATAAATATACAAAAGATGCATGCATGATACGGAAATCTACACGTGTTGAATTGATATTGATGGCATAAAATATAAGATTTATTTAATAAGATGATCATATTTAAAACGCTCTTGTATTTTAAATTATAAAGATAAGACTAATTTAAAATTTTGAAGTTTGTTTTCCATTTGTCCTAACTTTTTTTACTTCCTTTGGAAAAAAACTTTTTTTACTTAAAATTGAAAAAAAATATTCAATTACATATGTACAATACACAAATTTTAGTTTTTTTTTTAAGGAAACATAATATTATTAATTCAAACTTGCAATAGATCAATCGATATATCAAGATACAAATAGTTAAAAACCATATATGATGAATCAATATCCAAATTAATAACATAATAATAAAATAATATCCAGGATAATACTTGTAATAAATTGTGTAAAGCCCAAATGATGAAACAATATTTGAAAGGATAAAAAAAAAAAACCTTCGATACTTGATTTAACATTTTCTCTTACAGTATTATTGGAAAATTAATATTTGATGCCTCTACCATACAAGCTTATAGGTTATATACTAACTTCAGAGATACATTGTGGATAATTATGAGTGGTCCATAAATCCTTGCATAATGCTCATCGTGGTTGAATAATGAGTCGTGAACGACAACGTCAAAGGACTCCACGATTGTCCACGTGTCCCACTATTTGTGCTGACTTTGATTTTATCAACATAGACCAAAAATTGACTGAGTTATAGCATAACAACCAAAAATTATTTGATCCCCAATAGTCATGCTAAAAACTTGATTTACTGAATATATATAAAATATGCTTTCTGCTATTTAGGTAATAATTTACAATTTAAATTGGTTTTGGTCTAAATCACTGCAAGTGCACATGTCATACAAGTAATAAAGTGGATTTTTAAGTCCAGATATCATTCCACGAGTTGATTAGAAAATTTAAAAGATTAACTACACTCATTACTAAAGATCCTTACTATTTGAACTTCCAAGTTTTAGGATAGATTTAACTTATAAAGCAAAGTGAATCAAAGAAATAATGAAATTCTAAAATACATGATTAGAGAGTTTCATTGGACTAAAATAACACTGGGAATGAAAACAGTGTTGTGTCCATCACTGTGCAAGTTCCAAATAAAATATAAAGTATGGGATAGGAACCTTAGAATTGTCTAAGAGCAAATTAGTATAGCAATGGATTTCTCCTAACACCACACATTTCACTCTCCAACTTACCACACTTCTATCTCTAAAGTAGATTACGAAAAGCTACTTATTTGGAATTGATCCTCTTTTAAGATCGTTGTTTTCCTTTTGATGCTACAGCCATCTCTTAGGGTAGGTAGCCTCCATAGACAATATAATGCAAGCCCTCTCCAAAATAATTGGTATCTCATCATCAATTAGACAAGAATTTCCTCTTCCCTTGATTAGAATCTCTGCTAACACAGGGTTGAGATTGTTCATCTCAACTGAGGTGAAACCTATCAGAATTAAATTGCTGATTAGTAGGTGGATCATATGCCTCGGGAAGACACTCATGATGTCACCCAGGAGGAAAACTTGAAGTTAGAGGTTAGATCATCACTAGTGATATATCAAAGTAATCCTAAAAGTGCATTAGTTCAAATAATATCAGTGTGATTTACCCCCAAGTGATTGCTCTTTGCTCTCAGGTAATCCATCTCTGTGTCACTCGATTCCCGTCGAGCAATGTCTGACTCTTTCTAGGTACGAACAACGATATTGAGCATGGAGTTCAATGTAAGAGTAATACTAGTTAAGTCACTCCAGTTTTCATCATTAAAATGTTACAATCAATAATCCTAACAAAATATTCTTCCTAGAGGGAGCTTAACCTTTCAAATTTGGATCACAAATGACAATGACTAGTTGATCAAACGAATTCATTGAGATTATGTCGGAGCGAAGATAAATGAATTCCAGAAAAATTCCTAGATTCCATTGAAGTTCAAATAGAAATAGAAGCTTGAAATACATTCATCTAGCTCGAAATCCCAATTCAGATCACTACTCTAATAAGAAAACTAAATCAAAAAACAAACTAAAAAATAAAAGGGAAAATAAAAGGGAAAAGAAAAAGGAAAATAAAAGAAAAATATATACAATGAGACTTCAACTCTCCAAAAGCACAAAACATAATGAAAAGTGGGTATTGCAGCACTACTCTCAGGCGTCACATTTATAGGCACGGGTATTGGGCCCTAAAAGCAATTGATAATTATGAGCGTTTGCAGAAACTGGAAAGAATCACCCTATCAACGCTGTTGTGGCGATGTCCGCGACATCAGCCATAACATAGAATACGCTGTAGCCGTTGGGTTGACTATGGTGTTGCGACGGTAGCACATTGTGACTAAACTTTGATGTCGTGCTGATGTAGCAACATTGGGCATGTTGTTATGATCATTTCAACTAATGTTGTGACATTGCTAACCTGGTGTCGCGACCTTAGTCAGTTAAGTTCATCTTGACCACCTTAAGTTGATGTAGCGACATTGAATCTTGATGTTATGAAGCCCTCTGTCAATGTCGTGGCTGATGTCATGACATTCTTTAGTCCCAAATGTCGACATTGAGTTGCCAATTCTCCCTCTGGCTGCTGGTATGATATTTGTGGCGATGTCGTGACATTGCTAATTTTTCTCTTACAATCTTGCTTTGATGCGACATTTGCACATTAGTCCCTCTTGTCAATGTCGCAACATTACGTAATATCTGATGATGTCATTGACATTGGTGGATTAAACTTCACCTGGATGTTTGATGCGATGTCGTGACATTGCTTTGATGTCGCGACAATGTTCAACTGATGTCTTCACTGGTTGAGGCTTTGTTCTGATGTCGCCTGTAACGCCCCAAAAATACCTTAGAATTTTTATAATAATTTTATAAATTATATATTAAGTATAAATTGAAGCGACTTGGGTTTTAAAGGCTGATAAATTGTTAAATTGTGAAAAGTTAAATGAATATGTGAGCATATGATTAAATGTTATATGCTAAAATGAGAAATTGATTGAACCCGGAAATAAACCTAAGTGAAAAAGGGCAAATTTGGAATTTTGTAAAATGAGGGCTTAAGGGTCAATTGAGAAAATGTTTATGTGTTTAAGTGCAAATAGAAGTGATATATGTGCTATAAGGTAAATTGAGGCAACTTAAATCCAAAAATGGGTTTTTGATGTACCAAACATGGCCTTAAGAGAAATAAGAGATATTAGACCACATTTGGTCTTAGAAGGCTCATTTGAGCCAAAAACGTTTTGGAGACAAGAAAGAGAAAGAAGAGCTAGGGTTTGGAAATAGTTGGAGATTGGTGTGAATCTCTCCATGTTTGTCTTAGATTTGCGAGATTGTTGAAGAAGAAGACAGACTTGAGAATGAGACTTCAGATATGAATGACATGGGCTCTTTAATGATGTTTGGGTTCGAAGAACCTAAATCATCCATGGGTTTTGCTCATGGTTGGTTTAGGAAGGTATTAGGAGTGATTCCCATGATTTGTTTTGAGTTTTTGAGGATTTTGGAGAAAAATCGCAAAAAGGGAAAACCCGGAAAATCTAAGCGAAACACGGGCCTACGTCGCATTAGAACATCGCGGCGTAGCCCTACGCGTTCAGTGTTGCGCTAACAGTAGAATAAAAGCCCAGAGCCCCTGGGTACACTACGGCGTAGCCTTGCTATCTTGCGATGTAGACACTTGTTCCGCAATGAGAAGGATTTCGGTTTTGTTTCGAACACCTCGTATTCGCCTGCTTGATAGTTTAAGAACCCTAATAAATGATTAATGGGGGTTCAAATAAGGATAAAACTAAGTGAAAAACGTACCTTACGTCAAAATGTTTGTCAAATATTTGCATGTGTCGTACTGTTTGAACTATAAGGCAAATTCTTTATAATTGGTAAATTGATTTGCAAAGCATTATTAAATGACCAACATGATGGGATTCCTGGCCCGAATTTGGTCATGAAGGTAGCAAGTATTTGTTCAATGTGAAATCACATTACTGCTGAATGACAAACAGGGCGGGATTCACCAACTGAATCCGTCGTGAATGTTAATTTCTATAGTCCAATGTGAGATTGTAATAATTAATGTGAAATCACATTGCTACTGAATGACAAACAGGACAGGATTCACCAACTGAATCTGTCGTGAATGTTGACTCTATAGTCATATGTGAGATTGTAATATTGAATGTGAAATCACATTACTATTGAATGACAAACAGGACAGGATTCACCAACTGAATATGTCGTGAATATTGACTCTATAGTCATATGTGAAATTGCAAACCGAAAAGCGAAAAATGATATTAAAAAGTGTATTTGTATAAATATCTTTTACGTACACATAGACGTGTATAAATGCATTATTTGACAAATGCATGATTCGTATTGAAGCCCGAAATGGAATAGAGACGTATAAAACCACTAAGCATAGAAGTATTAGTGTTTCAATCGTACCGCAGTGCAGTGATAAACGGTGTTTGAAACGGACCCAGGTCGAGGAGCTGAGTCATCGAGAAAGTTCACGGGTATGCTCTATCACATGCATCCTCACCATTTTTAGCATGGTAATGTTTGTAAACGAGGAGTTCAACTCGAAATTTTTTTGTACCTATATCTGAATAGATTTTGGATATTATGTTTGTAAACGACATAAAATGCCATTTTAGTTGTCATATTTTGTAAAGGAATTGCATTGAATTTGTAAATGTTTATGGGCTTGCCCTAAATTGAAATCGCTTCCGCAAAGATTTGAGAATGAAAACACTTATATTAATTAAATGAATTTGATATATGTATTTGATTAATGGCTTCGGCCGAGTGTCACCCTGGATCCGGTTCGGATCCACCAACCGGGTTGGGCTAGGCTCGGGGGTCGCTACACTTTAGTGGCATCAGAGCCTAGGTTTAGGCAATTCTGTAAAATGAATTTGAAATTATTTATTGCATACATTGCATTTGCATATAAGGATAGGCATGACTCTGTGTGGATCTTGTGGTGTAGCCTGGGGATAGCATGGACGGTTCATCTCCCCTTAGGGTCGAGGATGACCAAGGGAATCACCAAAACAATCCTGCTAGTGTGGAAGGTGGGCAAGCGTCCCATGCTCCACCAATGAATGAACCGGAACCTACTGCAGGAGGTGCTATTGATATCATCCAGCAAATAGCTCAAGCAATGCAAAGAGCAGCGCAACCAGTTGCAGTTGCTCCTCAACGGTCAACCATCGAGCGAATGGCAAGGTACTGACCGATAGATTTTATGGGAAAGAAAGATGATGAGCCTTTGATTCGTTCTTATTCAGGTAGGTGTTCGGAATCAACAAAATTTATAACCTAGGATTCCTACTACGTAGCAAAGCTACTGCAGTATAGTGGCTCTAGGGTAGAACACAGGGATGGGTTTCTTGCCCGTGAGAGGGGATTCTGATGCATTGAAAATGGTGTTTCTCCTTAGTTAAATGGGTGTGGAGAAAGCGATTGTGTGTGAATGGTTGCAAACTGAAATAGCTGAAGTAAAAGTTAAAGAGAAATCCTTGAAGTCTCGGACCACTGGGCTTAGTGTTCTAGGTTAACCAACCTTTTTCGAATTCATGTCTCTAGCATTTGGGAGCACTGACATATAGTCATTTCTGACCGGATCTTCATTTAGCTTTAAAGCCTAAACCCTAAGAGCTTTCCTTTTGAGAGATAGCATTTCATTAGGCAAACATGTCCCAAGTAATGAAAACACATCTCAAAAACCCTACCCTACGATAGCTAATAGGAGACAACTAACTGAGCCTCAGTGGATCTGAGTAAGAGTATCCGTGAACCCAGGCTTTGCCAAGTACACATTAAAGAGAGTATGCTTAAGAGATTTTAACCTAAGTAAGAAGCAGTGACACAAATACCCTAAAACACAAACATGAAGAACGTGAGAACATGCAGCTAAACCTAAAAACAACACCCAGTGGCCTTCCCTTCAAGGATCGGGGAAGTGTAAGCATCCCAGCAATGAAGCATCCCTTGATTTGTCATCATCAGAGATTGTTTGGCAACAAATCTGAAGTGGGAGAAGAAGAAAAATCCACCCAGCCAAGAAGAGGGAGGCCGTGCTTGGCGATTGATTGAATGATCTGAAGTTGATTTGATTACAAGCATGGTTGAGCTTTATATGGCACGATAAGAAATTACAAGAATTGTGCTAAAGTCAAATTACATAAGAGGCGAGCTTGTGTTAAACCACCCGACAAGTGGGTCAGCGGTCGGGAGGCCGGGTGAGTCACGAGGTGAGAGGTTGCGAAAATTGGCAACTGAAGTCGCGATTTGAAATTCCACAACCTGCGAAATTTAGATTCATGATTTTGCAACCCCGAGAATTTCGCGTTTGCCACCAACTTCAATAAATTTAGCAAATTCTTCTAATTTGATACAGAATATTGAATTATTTTCGAGGTTCCAATGTGTTAAGGTCAAATTGAGGAATTATAGGGCGAATTGACCTGCAAAAACTACCAAAATAGCTAATACGACCGGTAGCCAAAGCCGGGATCCCGATGCAACAATTGGTGTGAAGTCGATTGAGTACCTGGCGCATAAAACCTATGATAAACAAGGCTCAATATTGCACTATTTGAGTACTAATCAGCCTTTTATGGCAGAAAATTGGCTCGAGAGAACCGAGTGAATGCTGTGCAAATGCATTGCACATCGGAAGAGAAGTTGGAATGTATAACCTCATTCTTTGCGGGATGAGGCTTATGTCGATTGGTGGGTTTAAGTGACCGGGACCATCCCACGAAACCTTGATTACATGGAGGTTCTTCTTGGATGAGTTCAAGAAGTATTATGTAGGTCGCAACTACTTGAACAATATGAGATGAGAGTTTCATAATTTGAAGCAAAGACAAATGAGTGTGATCGAATACCAAAGAGAATTCACTCGGCCGAGCAAGTATGCTCCCGAGATACTGGTGTCTGAAGAGGAAAGATGTTGTAAGTTTGAAGATGGTCTCAATGACCATATCCGGGCCCATGTCACAGGATTCTGCCATGAGGATTTTTCAAAAATTATGACATGTGCTCTAAATGTAGAAAGAGTAAAGAAATAGGAGAATGACAGAAAAGAGAGACGGGAGTAGAAAAAGCTCGGTCGATAAAGTGCTCATGTGTGAGTAAAATTCAAAGGACCACAGGGTTCTAATCAACCTATCACTCAGGCTACCGGTAGTAAGAATATTCTACCGACACCGTCAGTTGCAAGTGCACAAGGAGGTGCTTCTAAAGGACAACTATCCCTCATTGTCCTCATTGTGGAAGAAAACCTGAGAGTGTTGGAAATTATTTGGTGTATTTGGTTTGTGGATCTAATGAGCCGCAAGGTGAAAGGCGTCTGGAAACACGTTCCTTCATAGCACCCTAGAAAAGGGGCAATGTTTCATCAGTACATAAAGGTAGCAAGAGTGTTGCATCATCGAGTGTTCCGAGGCAAAGGGCATAGACCATTGGAAGACAGGATGCTCGTGCTCTAGCTAGAGCATATGCGATGAAAGCAGTGGAAGATACCGATGCACCAGATGATAACATGTAATTTTACTATCTTTGATACTATTATACATGCATTGATAGTTCCAGGATCAACCCATTCATATGTGTGTATTGATATACCTAACTTGGGTAATTTACTGAGGAGTGAAACCGAGTATGATATCTTGGTGACGAACCCACTTGGATATAGTGTTATTGTGAACAAATTGTATAGAGATTATCCCATCAAAATATGAGAGTATGAATTTTTGGAAGATTTGATTGAGTTATCCTTCAGGGAGTTTGATGTGATATTGAGGATGGAAGGTTATCGACGCGATGAGCCGATTGTAGAATGAAAAGAGTGACCTTAAGAACATCGAATGAAGATGAAGTAACTTTCATCGGTGAGAGGTCAAACCACCTCTCTAATGTGATATCCGTAGCCACTGCTAGAACAATGGTGCAGAAAGGATGTGAAGCCTACTTGGCTTAATAATGATTGAAGCCGGAAAAGGCAGGAGCTGAGTGTATCAAATATCCTACCCGTTAGTGACTTTACGGGCGTGTTTAGGAAGAAGTTGGGATTTGCCTCACAGGAGAATTGAGTTTGCTATCAACGTTGTACCAGGTGCCACACCGGCATCCCTTACACCGTACCGAATGGCTATGTTGGAGTTAAAAGAATTGAAATTGCAGTTGCAAGAACTGCTAGAAAAAGGGTTTATTCGACCAAGTGTATCACCATGGGGAGCTCCTGTGATCTTTGTTAAAAAGAAAGATGGTACACTTAGGTTATGTATTGATTATAGACAACTGAACAAGTTGGACAATAAAGAATAAGTATCCGTTACTTAGGATTGATGATTTGTTTGACCAATTGAAAGGTGCAAGTTCCTTTTCAAAGATAGATTTGCGATCTGGGTATCATCAGTTGAGGATTAAAGATGCAGATGTGCATAAAACGGCATTTAGAACGCTATATAGACATTATGAGTTCCTTGTAATGCCGTTTGGTTTGAAAAATGCTCCAGCGGCTTTCATGGACCTAATGAATCGTGTCTTCCGACCATATGTGGATCGAGTTTTCGTAGTGCTCACCAGACAAAAATACTTATTGCATTTAAAAAAGTGAAAAATCACGATACACGCGGGTAGTATTAGAGACTTTGAGAAAAAGAGTAGTTGTATGCGGCGAGCAAGTGTGAGTTTTGGTTAAATGAAGTGTCCTTTCTTGGGCATTGTATCAAAAGAAGGAATCGAGTGGATCGAGAAAATAGAAGTGGTTATTGAATGGAAGCCACGAGAAATGTTACGAAGTGTGGTTTCCTAGATTTGACAAGTTCTTACGAAGATTCGTGGGTTTTTCTATGATTGCAGCCTCGATGGCGGTACTCGAGACAAATGTAAAGTATGAATGGAGTGAAAAATGTTAAAGAAGTTTTGATCAGTTGAAAGCATTCTTAACCGAGGCTCCGGTTCTTACACAGCTGATCTACGGTAAAGAATATGTGATCTTTAGTGATGCGTCACTAAATGGACTTGGATGTGTCCTAATGCAAGAGGGTAAAGTGGTAGCCTATGCTTCAAGACAGTTGAAGCCGCATGAAAAGAACTACCCCACACATGATTTGGAATTAGCCGCAATTGTATTTGCGTTAAAAATTTGGAGACATTATTTGTATGGAGAAAAGTGTTTCATCTACTGCTTGATCATGAGCATTAAACCTTTTTCCCTCTAGCGAGAGCTTAATTTGAGACAACGTATATGGATGGAGTTGATAAAGGATTATGACTGTATGATTGACCATCACCCAAGAAAAGCCAAAGTAGTGGTAGATGCTTTGTGCAAAAAGTCGATGCAAACGCTTCGGGCGTTGAATGCCCATTTGTCATTATCATACGATGGTACCATAGTGGCAGAATTGATAGCGAGACCAGAGATGTTAAACTGAGTGCTTGAGGCACGAAAGAATGATGAGAAAATTTTTTCCATAGTGAAACAGATTGGAGATGGTAAAGAGATCGAGTTTACAGTAAACGAAAATGGAGTTTTGTATGTAAGGATCGGATTTGTGTACTCGATGATAATGATTTGAGGAAAGCCATACTTGAAGAGGCATATAGTGGATCTTTTTCTATCCATCCCGATAGCACAAAGATGTATCAAGATTTAAAAGTCTCGTACTGGTGATCTAGAATGAAAAAAGACGTTTCAGAATTCATGACCAAGTGTTTAGTGTGTGAAGTAAAAGGCGAGTTCGCCCGGGATTATTGCGACCTATTAGAATACCCGAGTGGAAATGAGGCCCGAATTACCATGGATTTTGTGGTTGGGTTACCATTGACGAGGAGAAAGCATGGCTCGGTTGGGTTGTAGTGGACCGATTGACCGAAGTCAGCTCCGCTTCTTACCGGTGAGAATTATTCTTGCTTGATAGCTAAGCGAGGAAACTATATCATCGAGGAAATAGTTTCAGTCCACATCAGGATTCCTGTAATCCATTAATTTTAAAGGCCAAGAGATCAGGGGTTTGCCGAATTACCCAGGGAGAAGAATTGCAAGTGGCTTTGGAGCCCACTCGGTGCCAGATTCCCAGTACAGCGTTCTACCCGCAGACGGATGGACAATCAGAGAGAGTGGTCTAAATTCTGGAAGATATGTTAAGGAGTTGTGTGATCGACTATGAGGGTAGTTGGGATCGACACATTCCTTTAGTTGAATTTGTATACAACAACAATTTCCAATCAAGTATTAGAATGGTGCCTTACGAGGCTTTATATGGAAGAAAATGTAGAACACCATTGTGTTGGACGGAATTGAGTGAAAAGAAAGTGATTGGCCCCTACTTGATATAAGAGACTGAAGAAAAAGTGAAAATGATTAGAGAGAGATTGAAAGGGGCCACCGATAGGCAAAAATCATATATCGACATGAAAGCCAAGATGTCGATATGAGATCGGCGAAAAAGTGTTTTAGAGAAATGTGCCTTGCTTAAGGAAGAATTTGAGTGAGAGATTTGCAGGAGGAAGAGCAAGTTGAGCCCTAGATTCATTGGTCTATGAAATTGTTTGATCGAAAAATTAGATTCAGTGGCATACCATTTGGCTTTACCTCCGGAATTGGAAAAGATCCATAATGTTTTCCATGTTTCGATGTTGAGGAGGTACCGATCAGACCCGTCGCACGTAGTCTCTTAAGAGACAATTGAGTTGAGACCAGATTTGACCTAGGAAGAAGAGCCAGTGGAGATCTTAGCTCGGGAAGTGAAAAAGTGCAGACGATAAGATTAGTTAGTCGAAGTCAATTGTTAGGGAGAAACCCACAAGGGCCGAAAAACCCTTGGGAAAGTGAAATGATGCCGCAACAATATCCCTTGTCGTTTAAATAAGGTAAATTTCGGATAATTTTCTTAAGTGGGAGAGTTGTAGCATCCCCAAAATACCCTAGAATTTTTATAATAATTTTATAAATTATATATTCCGGGTATAAATTGAGCCAAACTTGGGTTTTTCCAAGGAAACTGATAAATTGTTAAATTGTGAAAAGTTAAATGAATATGTGAGCATATGATTGTGTTTATATGCTAAAATGAGAAATTGATTGAACCAGGAAATAAACCTAGAAGTAGAAAAAGACGAATTTAGGAATTTTTTAAAATAGAGGGCTTAAAGGTCGATTGTGAGAAAATGTTTGTGTTTAAGTGCAAATAGAAGTGATATATGTGCTATAAGGTAAATTGAGGCAACT
Source organism: Tetrastigma voinierianum (assembly GCA_016808115.1). Taxonomy (NCBI): domain Eukaryota; kingdom Viridiplantae; phylum Streptophyta; class Magnoliopsida; order Vitales; family Vitaceae; genus Tetrastigma; species Tetrastigma voinierianum. The sequence continues at coordinate 301,357 of JAEQBH010002979.1, read as the reverse complement.
TAAATCCAAAAATGGGTTTTTGATGTGCCAAACATGGCCTTAAGAGAAATAAGGGATATTAGACCACATTTGGTCTTAGAAGGCTCATTTGAGCCAAAAACGTTTTGGAGACAAGAGAGAGAAAGAAGAGCTAGGGTTTGGAAATAGTTGGAGATTGGTGTGAATCTCTCCATGTTTGTGCTAGATTTGCAAGATTAATTTAGAAGGAATAAGGCTAGAGCTAAGGACAAAAGATTTCAGATATGACACAAACCTAAATTTCTTTAATGATGTTTAAGTTAGAAAACCTAATCCGTCATGGGTTTGCTCATGGTTGGTTTAGGAAGGTATTAGGAGTGATTCCCATGATTTGTTTTGAGTTTTTGAGGATTTTGGAGAAAAATCGCAAAAAGGGAAAACCAGAAAATCTAGGCAAACACGGGCCCCTATGCTGCAACGTAGGGCACCCACGTCGCGGTGTAGCCCTACGCCGCAGTGTGGGTGCGCCTCTTATGGCGGTCGAAGGGCGTAAAGGCCCCCACAGAGTGCGTTACGACCGTAGCCTTGCTCACGCCCAATTTGGAGTGCTACGACTCGGCGTGAACCTTGTTCTAGAGAAAAGTTTCGGATTTTTGTTTCCGAACACCTCGTATTGGTACACTGATAGTTTAAGGACCCTAATAAATGATTAATGGGGTTCAAATAAGAATAAAACTAAGTGAAAAATGTATCGTACCTCAAAATGTTTTTCAAATACCTGCATGTGTGCGTGTATTTGAACTATAAGTGAATTTACTGCATGTGAGTAAATTGATTTGAAATGCATTATTAAATGACCCGACATAGCCGGGGATTCACAGTGATTTGTCATGAAGGTAACCATGTTCGATGTGAAATCGTACCCTCTTGAGATGACAAGCGAGCGGGATTCTGCCATAGCTGAATCAGTAGTGAATCTCATTCTATAATTGCCTTGAGATTGTAATAATTAATGTGAAATCACATTTACTCTTTTGAATGAAAAACACAGTGGATTCACCAAATTTAGATCCATCGTGAATGTTGGCTCTATAGTCATATGTGAGATTGTTATATTGAATGTGAAATCACATTACTACTGAATGACAAAATAGGACATGATTCACCAACTGAATTATGTCTTGAATGTTGACTCTATAGTCATATGTGAAAATCGCAAATCGAAAAGCGAAAAAATGGCTCTACTTTAAAAGTTTATTTGTATAAAGTATCTTTTACATTACACATAAACATTGTATAAAACATTATTTTGATGAATGCATGATTGAGCGAAATGTAATGAGCGTATAGAACCACTAAGCATGAAAATGCTTAGCGTGTTTTTAATCCAATGCGCGGGTACCGATGATAGATAGTGTTTAAGCGGGCCCAAGGTCAAGGAGCTAGAGTCATCCTAGAAAGAGTCCGCAGGAGTATACTTGTCCACATGCATCCCCACCCAATTTTTTTAGCATGTGATGTTTGTAAATAAAAGGAGTTCAACTCGAAATTATTTTTGTACCTATATCCGAATATGATTTTGGATATTATGTTTATGTGACATAAAATGCCATTTTTGGTTAAATGCATATTTTGTAAAGGACTTGCATTGAATTTGTAAATGTTTATGGGCTTGCCTTAAATTGAAATCCCTTCCGCAGAGATTTGAGAACGAAAACACTTATATTAATGAAATGAATTTGATTAATGGCTTCGGCCAGGCATCACCCAAGATCCGGTTCGGATCCGCTAACCGAGTCGAGCCGGGCTCGAGGGTCGCTACATGGCCACGATGTCGTGGTGATGTAACGACATTAGTCAACTGATAATACCACTTGGCAATCCTTGTTGATGTTGTGACATTGAACATTTCAATTCTTCTCACTGCAGCCAATGTCGTAGTTGTGTCGTGGCGATGTCGCGACATTAAATGTCTGATGTAGTTTGACTGTTGAGGCTGCTTCTGATGTCGTAACATTGAGTTGTGATGTCGCAACATTGGTTTGGTGTTGCAACAATGTCATGATGATGTCGCGACATTGGCATATTTTTGCCTTCCCCTCATTAGTTGATGTCGCAGCTACATCATGACATTGTAGTAGTGTCAAGATCCTCTCCACATAGTGTCACGACATTGGAAATCTGATGTTGCGACATTGGCCATTTTTCTTCTGAATTCTGTTTCTTTTCCTTAATTTCCTGCAAAACATAAATTTGAATTTGAAACTCATGAATTTGCAATTAAACTAAACTTTTAAAGCACGAAATATACCTTTAAAATGGCAAAATAGATGAGTTTAAACTCATCAAACTCAAACTTAAAGTTTTGATTGTCCTCAAGCGAAAAGGCTATTTATACGTCCCTAAAACAATAAAATTTTATTTTTAAGGACATTTTTCACTTTAATCATCTTATCAATAAGATCAACATTTAGGCCTTAGTAGTATTTCAGTTGTGACATCAATTCTAATTAAGCTTCATTTTCAGAATCCTAAAAATTTTCAATTTAGATCATTCAATGCAACATGTAATCCATAGTTAATAAACAGATACAGTTCTTGACTCTGTGAGTGTGTGTTTGTAACACCCAAAATTATACCCTAGTAGTTTATTAAAGTAAATTTTGTATTTTTCTGAAATTAAGTGCAAAGAGTGAAAAATGATAAAATCAGACTTAAACCAAGAGTCAAGGGTAAAATGGTAATTTGTACAATCATGACTCAAATAACATAAGTTAAGAAGATTATATGCTAAGATATAATATTGATAAGTTTGAAGTGCAAATAGAATGAAAAGGAAGGACTTAAAAGCAAAGGGGAAAAATTAGGGCCAAATTCGCCTTAAGACCACAAAATGGCTTATAGGAGAAACATTCTCCATTTTTGGCTAAGAAGAGAGAGCTAGGGCACGATTTGTGGGGAGAAGAAAAAGCCATTCCTTGGGGCTTTTCCATGCTCAAGTGAAGAAGAAAGGAAAAACTTGGTTTGAAAGTGCAAGAAAGTTAAGGTATGGAATATCTCTTTTGGTATGGAGAGTATGGAAAATGGTTTGGAAAAGTATCCAAACTCATCTCTCCTTTGTGTTGTTTTTGGTTGATTTGAGTTGGTTTTGAGGTTGTTTTGATTTGGTTTTGGTTTTGGTTTGGTTTGGAATTGTCCATGGATAGGGACCAAAAATGTGTAAAGAAACATGTAGGTATATTAAGGGATTTTATGTCAATTTTTTTCTAAAACCCTTGTTTTTGTTTTGGTCATATCTTGGCCTAGAAACCTCCAAATGGAATGATTCTAATTTTAGGAAAATCCTAAGACCCGTAACTTTAAATATCCAGAAGACCATAAGGTAAAATTATGGTACTATGAGCCCGGAATTTGGAATTCAATTCCAGTTCTCGGTTTTGACTTGCAACCAGACCATCCTTGAGTGTTTGAGTCATAAGTTGAGTTTTGATCATCTATATTGAGTGATTCAATTTTTTATAATCTAGACTTCTTTTAGAATAATTCTCGAGAAGGGAGTGTAAGCAAATTCAGCCCCTGTTGTGCCCAGAAAATTCTGGAAGTGGGGTTTTGAAATATGTTCTGATTTTGGTATAGTCATAGTGTTTGAGTCATAAGTTGAGTTTTACTCTTCCAAATTGAGTGATTTCAATTTCTGTGTAATCTAGACTTCTTGTAGAATAATTCCTAAGAAGAAAATGTAATCAAATTCAGCCCCTGATATTCAAAGAAAATTGTGCAAGTGAAGGTGAAAAATCTGTTTCTAGGTGGAAAGAACATTTCCCATTAATTTGACCTCTTTGGAAAAATGCATTGTTAATGCATGATACTTATGACTTGAACACATATAATAATATGCTCCAAAACACATATAATTGTAGGTTTGCTTGAGACCGAATAGTGAATAAGATAAGAGCTTATCCTGATTTAATGCTTTGTGTAGTCTTGTCTAGTGTTCGACATACATTTTTGTGTAGCGGTATATGCATTTAATACTTCGGCACTCCTGCATAGTGCTACAACACTTCTATTTTTGTGTTGCAGTCACGTATCATTGATCTTGTCACAGTACGCCAGGTACTGTTGTCTTTCAACGTCCCTCATTCATTGTTACTGGTCTATATAGGTAAACATTTATATGATAAGAATCTGAATAATGAACCATAAGAAAGTAAAGTTATCAGCTCTGATGCTACGACATAATTCAGTTTTGCTCTGTAATGTACCTACGGGTACCCTCTGTACAAGATTTCTTTTCTGTACTCCTATGGGAGATATGTTAATTCTGATATATGAACTGATGTATATGTATATTGTAATTGTGGACCACTATATGTGGTCATATATGATTATCTGTTTCCCACTAAGCTATTAGCTTAGCATGGGTGTTTCATCCGTGTAGGTACTGAAGAGGACATTCGAGGCATTCCGCATTTGACAGGGCCAACACAACATTAGGAGTACAACACATGTAGGTTTTTGACTATGTTTGTAATGTAAATGTAATATTGTAGATAGTGAAACTTGTGTAAGTATAAGTAAATGGGACTCAGGAATGTAAGTGCGCCCAGACAGGTTAAGCACTCCGAGGTAGTAATTACAAGTTTTAAATCATTATGAAATTATATATGAAATGGGCCCACCAATGTTAGAAAAGCAAGTTAAAGAGTCCCAGTCCTGTGTGGCGTCCCCTCAACCGCCTAGGCTTGGGCTGGGGCGAGGGCAGGTGCGGGGGCGTTACAGTGTTGGTCTTCCTTGTAGTGAATTTGCATGTGATTGGCTTTATGAGAATCACTATGCGGGAATGGTATTCTTTGAGCAATTTAGGTCCCATCGGTTTGTTGGTCATATTATTCTCTACTAATGTAGGCATTACACAACCTTAAGAATAAAATAGGACTTTTGAGCTTGTAATGAATGGCTAGGGTATTTGGGTAGATAACTGAACATTTAAGGCTCAAGTTGACCCAGATTGCTTATATTTTCTCAACATTTTGCCTTCACTACTCATCCTATTTTTCTGCTAAACTAGCCTTTCAAGTTGTTCTAGTGCATTTTTCTGTATTTTCTCCTCTGCTTGTTTTTCTTTTCCACTGCTATTTTCAAATATGCTCCAAAAGCTCTTTTCTGTTATTTTGTTTTAGGTTTGAAATGGTGCAATGTTTTACCTTTTTAAGCTTTCTACTACCCCTTAGCAAGCTTTGGGTCAGTAACTCTCATACCAGTTGGTATTAGGGTATTACGTGTAGAACACTCCTAAGGACTTAATTGCTCAAGGTCAGGAGGCTACAAGGCAAAACTCACTCCTTCTTAAAATTGTCATTCTTTTTCAGCTTCTCAATTTTCTGTTATGCACCTTCTTTAGTACAACTTTTCTCAATTGTTTTCCTTTCACATCCTTAATTCTCCTCCTTCATTTCAATTCAAATTTGTACTCCCGCAAACTTACCCATTTGATCATTTTTTTTTGCTGCATTGAATTGTAGTTTTGGGTAAATTCAGGGTTCTTTACTGTAACGTAAAACTTAAGGAAGGTTTAAGGCTATTCTTTGTGGCTTGATGATGAAAATTGGCATTTAGGTTCAATAAATGTACTAAAGTGTATGCTTAATAGCATATCAGATGGTAGGCTTTTTGAAAGGCCCAAACTGTCCAAAGATGGACTAAATCATTTCTTGTTGGTTGCAATGCCTAGGATTTAGTCTTAGATTATATTACATAAAGTTCTAGGACCTTTTGATATTTACTAATAGTAAGTCCCATAAAGTGTTCCTAACCCAAGCATGATTAGTTTTCAAGGTACGTAAGACCAATGTGTTAATTTAGTCATTTTTTGAACTATACTGTTCAATCTGACTAGAATTAGTAGCCTTATTAGCTTTGATTTCAATTTTAGTTTTTAAGAATCTAAAAATTTAGCTTATCTATCCTTGACATCACAACTTAAAACCCAGTTTGAATTTTTCAGCCCATTTGCATTTTAGAGTTTTGCTTTGTTTGGTTTAAAACAAATTGTTGTGTTATTGTTCAATTTTACAGTTCATTTTCATTAATCAATTCGGTTCATTTGATCAACATCAATAACACCAGCATCTCAACAAATTTCTCTTAGTCATCAAACAAGCAGTCACAGCTCCCTTCAAAAAATATGCAACAAACATCCAAAATTTTTCAATCACAGTTCAACTCTGCAACATTCTTACATTCAACACACTGAATTCTCATTTATTTAGAAAAACAAACACAAACTCATATTTATTATAGATCTCAGACATGTAAAATTAAAAGAAAATAAGAAGAATAAGAAAATTCCACACACAAAATTCAGAAACTACCTTTTATTTATAGAGAGAAGAATTACAATGAATGGATTACAAGATAGAGCAATACAAAGAAAGATAGAGAGAGATGGAGGGATAGAGATAAAAAGATAGAGAGAGATACAACTTATTATTTTTTTCTTCTTTGGGGTTTTAAGGGCTTGAGATTGACAGGTTCAAACTTATAGCTGGCATTAGAGTGAGTGAATTCAAGGATTGAGGGTTTCGGTTTTCCAGTTGAGCCACTTCCTCCCTTGTTAAAGAGATACCATTCATGTGTTAAAATGTATTGCTTGATGAGCTCATTTTTCCATTGCCTAATAGAATTCAGGGGTTGCTCAAACTCACCTTGGGCTTGATACATTTTTATAAGATTAGAATTTACTTGATCTATACTATTAGTCCAAATTTATCTCTATATCCCATAGATTGCTCCAATTCCTCATCTCTTTTCAAGATTAATGCCTTGATCTCCTTTTGGTATTCTTTGTAGAGATATCCAAAGGCTTCTGCTTTTTGGAGCAGATTTTTCTCCATCTCCTTTTACCTGACCTCCACGATCTTGATCAGCTCCTGATCTCTCATTAGCTGATCATTTACAAATGCCCTCTCCCTTTCTTTCAACTCTACTCTTAGGGCTTTATCCCTTTTTGTCAATTCTTCTATCCACTACCCATCCCTCTGTTGGAGAAGTGCTGCTATGCACTTTTCTTTTTCTTGTCCTCTATGGCTTGATTGTTATCCCTCAATCTCAGCTTTTCCTTGAGCTGTTCATCTCTTCTCTTCATTTCTTCTCTCATCTCTGTTAGTAGAGAAAACAACTCAGAATTGCTGCTCTCTTGCACTTATGCTCTTTTCTTCCCTTTTCTCCTACATTTTGAAATGACCTTGTTTCTTAAACCTTTAGGGAGAGCCTTTGGTTATAGTATAGTCTTCAATGACACCCTTTCTTCGAGTTTTGCCTCTTCCTTGCATTTGTAGGGGGTTGCCTCCCTTAGCAGTTCTGTAGCTTCTCTCTTTCTTTTTCTTGCTCTCTCTGCCTCTCTTCACCTGTCCTTTGAGTTTTGAGGACTCTAGTGAGAGTGAGAGGAGAGGCTCTTAGGCACTTTTCCTCTATCTTGCTGAATGTCACACCCCCCTTGATGCACAGGAGAGTGATCAAGGCAGGGTGGAGGATGTTCCCTGAGAAGATGTTCTCAACGTAGTCTAGAATGGAATGTTCCACTATCTTCCCCACATTCAGACAACACCCCTTTACCAGTGCATATAAGAGTATGACACGGTATTATCTCCACCGATTGAGACATGCGTGAGGGGGTGAGAATAGAGTTGACAAAATAGAACCATTCCTTATTCGCCTCAGTCAAATCACCTATGTCGATGTAGGCTTTATACATGGTTTTTGTCGTGACCTCGAGCCCGACTTGACAGGTGAACCAGATCCAGGGACGCAGACCTTTTTAAAACCATTTTGTCAAAACACATTTCATATAAACATACTTATATATGAATATATGATATCATTACTAGTACATTCATTAATATGAGAAATATACATCATATCATTTCAAGATGGCCCATATCATTAACTTTAGTACAACATATTGATACAAAAATGACATTCCATGCCTTTACAACATACATTTACAAAATATTGTAGAGTCTACCCCCTTTTCACCCTAATAGTAAAATACATTCCATGAAGATATATACATATTTGATTTCTATACAAAATAATTACATGATATCATGAAATGTAGTGGTATGCATGAAACGAAGCATTTACGTATACTTTGAACTGTATGACGGTGACTCTATGCTCGGCGGTCTTCAGTCTTGTTACTATCTACACGGTACCTACGCGTGAGAAATCAATGCGCTAAGCATTTTCATGCTTAGTGGTTCTTTATGTTTCTATTCTCATTTCATACAATCAATACAACATATATATGCACATATAAACATATAAATAACATTGCCCATATGCATCAATTAATCATCTCAATTACATAAATGTTTATTTTCAAACAACATTTCGGCGTTTGTTCATGTGATCCATGCAATATATATATATATATATATATATATATATATATATATATATATATATATGATTTTATAATAGTTTTAACATACATTGATTTATCTTGCATATAAAAACACAATGATTCACACTTTTCATGTTTACTTATACTAGTATTTTTGTCACAACTCAATTCACACAATTTACACATTTGTTAACCATTTTCCCCTTAAAACGAATTTAATCGAAAATTTGGTGCATGGATCGCTGAATCTTGTACGGTCCCGTTGGAAATTTCTTGCGATTCTTTGCACTGTCTTCGATCTTATCCGTAGGGGCTACGGACAAATGGTATTTTACATTTACATTTTTTGTGCCTGCAAATCGTCCTGTTGGGCTCTGGTCGATATGTCACTATCAATCATATCATTCGCAATACTGCTACATTTATCCTTATTGGTATACCAATCTATCCCTAACTCGAATATGACGACTAACATTCTCTTAAGGACATTAATAATTAGTCATAGTAAAAGTTACTACATTCTATTCACAAGAATTCCACAATAACGCAAGTTTACAACCAATTTGCCTACTTTACCACTATGTTAACTATCCGATTAACCCATTTTAAAAACCATTTTATTCCAAGTCAATAATTCTGCACACAAAAGTTACACATAATCTCATAGAAACACTATCTCGCATTTGACCATAATCCAATCATTTTTTCTTCATTTTAACTCACTTAACACATGAATTTTACGCATTATTTCAATTACACCAAACCTTTAACAGATTTGGAAACATAATTTAAACACATACATGTAGTAATTTTGCACCAAAACCAAACCATACACACCAATACACATTTGACTACACATGATTCATGCATTAACATACATTGCTTTCCCTTTTTCATGTTAATCCACTTGAGATAAATTAACCAACACCCAAACCAATTTATTTATGGTTCAAATCAGAAGCACACATGTAGATTTTATATCAACACTTTAGGTTTGATGACAAAATAATCACAACACCAAAATAAGAAGAGAAATGTGAAGAACAAACCAAAAGGGTTGTCAATTCTTGACTCCTATTCCTTGAATCCCGATCTTAGCTCAGGTTTTATCATCACCAGCCCCTAATCCATCACAAATACGTCACAATCAGAGAACAAACAAAGAAAAATCAGTCGTGCATGCTAAGGTTTTTGGTTAGGGTTGATTTCCCCCTAATACATCTTCACTTGAATTTTTTTGGGAACAAATAAGCCATATTTTACCCCAACTTCCTTCAAGAAAATGATATCTATATGAGTCTATTTTCAGTAGAAATTGGAATCATCACATTTGGATCATTACAACTTAACTTATGGCCAAGACACAAAAATCGTACCAAAACAAAGGATAACCCAATAGCTTACCTCGTATTTTCACTTCAGTTTCAAAAACAGGGGACTTAGGGTCAGGTTTACTTCTTGGTACCTTCTATACTTTTGTAGGTATACCTCATAGGGTTCTTTTCCAACTAGAATCACTCAATTTGGATGACTAATGGCCAAGTTATGGCCAAAACAAAACATGACACAACCTAGAAATTTTCCTGTTTCTAGACTATGTTTACTGTCCATCTCACCAGAGAAACTTACCAACTTGTCATCTGCTATTTCCTAGACTTCTACTTTGGATCTCTATTTCTTCCTAGAAATTTTCATCCATAGTCTTATGCACCATCCAATTGGAATCATCAATTTGGAGGTAAAGAGGCCTAGTTATGGACAAAACAAAAAAATGAGTTTTAAAAAAAAAAACTTTGACAGCAATTCCCTTCAAAACCTATACATCTCTTTTTACACTTCTTGGTCTTTAAGACCCCACAAGCCAAAAAAAACAACCCAAAATAATACAACTCCAATTCAAAAACGAATCACCCAAAGATGGACGAGTTAGGTTCTCCCTAAGCACAAAAGCGAAAATGAGTTAGGACTTTCCTAACAATTAAAACGGAGAATCTCTGACCCAGTCAAATCAAAACAAACATCAACTCATTAGAGTATAACACGAGATGAGAAGAGTGGGGTTCTTCCTAACCTAAAACATGAACAAATAGGGAGTTAGGATGGTTTCCTAACCTTGATTTCCTTGAAATACTTGAACCTAGCTTCCTTTCCGTCTCTTGATAAAGCAAAACCTTGAACTAAATGGAGAGATAGAAAACCCTCAATTGGCTTATCTTCTCCTTCACGTGAACCCTAGCTCCCAAAGTGTGAAATGCCTAATTCTAAGACCAAATTTGGTCTTATCCCATTTCATGTATAAGTCCTTGTTTGGTAAATCTCATTTTGCTTAAGTTTTCCATTTTTTGCATTAAAGTCCTTCATCGATTTCTATTTTCAATTCATTTATCTCTTATATTGACTTTAACTGTATTAACACAGCTTTATGACCCTTGAGTCCTTAATGTGAAAATTTTCTATTTTACCCTTGAATCTTGTATTAATTCCGATTTTACCATTTTTCTTCGGAAAAATGCAGATTTAACTTGTTTTATACCTTAAATATGTTATAAAACTATTAGGGTATAATTTGGGGTGTTACAGTTTTGGTCCTTTTCCATTGTCCCAAACCATTTGTTAGCTCTTTGATGATTTCCTAGAACCTCGGACTCTCCTGAAGTTGGTCATACTTTGCGTACTCGCCTATTGGTCTCAGCTCTAAGAGTTGGGAGATGGCCCTTTCCCCAAAAGGGATCGACTCCCACGACATAGCTTGTCGAGGGTTCTTACGCTCGCCAGTTGGCATAAACTCTTGGCCAAAGGCCCTTAGCCTTGGCTCCACATGCTAGATCACCTTTTCCAGGCCACATCCAAATGATTTCCTCCTTAAATGGTGACACAGTTCTTGAAGCCTCTTTCACACTTTATAATCCCTTCTTAGCTAAGTCCTTTTGTTGGCTTTCTTCCTTGTCGGAGTAGAAGGTTCTAGCTTTTCCTTCTTCCATCATCTCTATTTCCGCTTAGTTTTCCTCCCTCACTTCCTCTATAGCGGTTTCCAGGTTCTCTTGTTGTTTTGCTCTCTCCCCCAGTACTTCTGCTATGATGTTTCCCTAAACTTCTTCTAGGGTTGGAGAGTTAGGGTTCGACATGGTTTGGCTTTTTGAAAAAGTTTGAAAATGGTAGGGCTCAAGTTTGAGAGATTAGGTTTGAGAATGAAAATTTTTTGAAGTGTTCCTTTTATAGGTGGGTAGCCTTAACTGTAATGTCGCGACATTGGAGTTGTGATGTGCGTGGGTTGTGTTTCTAAGTAACTTAGTGCAATGTTGCGACATTGACTTGATGTCACGACGATGTCATGGTGATGTCGCGACATCACTCAGATTTTCTAATTGGCTTCACCCGATGTCGAGAAATTGAAATTGCTATGTTGTGACATTAACCTGATGTCGCGACATTGAAATTGCTATGTTGCGACATTCCTTAGGTTTTCAAGTTGGCTTTTCTGGATGTCGTGACATTGGAAATGCAATGTCATGACATTGACTTGATGTTGCGACATTGGAAATGCAATGTTGCAACATTGACTTGATGTCGTGACATTTCTTCAAGGTTAGTCTTGGTATTTCTCTTCTATAAATGCGATGTCGCGACATAGGGGAAATTGTTGGGCGGTGTGTGACATTGAAGTTTTCTTCTTTCAAGTAGAAATTTTTACTTTTTCCCCATTTTATTTCTTTGATTTTTTAGTTTCATGATCGTGAATATAAGTCTACATCGATATTAGAAAAAATCTCAATTCAAAGCATGAAACGGTAACACCAGTTACCAATTCAATCAATTCCAACATATATTGAAAATTGTATTGTAGAAATTTTCACCTGACTATTTAATAAAGGAATGAGAAGCTCTTATATAATTTCCAACTCGGATAGATTACACTCCACGAACTTAGTATAATGCATCATTTTCAAGAACAAATGTGTGGAAGTAGACTCCCCTTTGTAGTTAACTCTGCATAACTCAATCTGGTTAGAGATGCTTAAAAAATGACCTTCATATATCCTTGCAGCTTCATTATCCTGACATTCAACATATTGTGATTAAATAAATTGCAAATAAATTCTAACAAAACTACTCTACTTCTAAAATATTCAAAACACACTTAATCGAACAAAATCACATTAAAAGAAAATGGAAATTGCTTGGGTTGCCTCCCAAGTAGCTGCTCATTTTTATGTCTTTAGCTAGATGCTGTTGTAGTGTGTTCTCATTTCAGCAATTCTATTGATCTCTTCAAATCTGGGACTTTTCTTCATTTGGTCTTCCTCCCAGATAATGCTTAAACCTTTGACCATTTACTTTGAAATCATCTCTAGAATTGGTTTTTAGTGTCATTGATCCAAAAGGGGTAAATGCAACTACTGTGTATGGACCACTCCACCTTGACTTGAGTTTTCCTAAAAAAGTTTTAAACTTGGAATTGTACAGTAGGACTAGCTCTTCTAATATGAACTCTTTCCTTAGAATCTTCTGATCATGTCACTTTTTTGTCTTATCTTTGTATATTATGGCATTATCATAGGCTTCATTTCTCAGCTCTTCTAGTTCATTCATTTGGAGTAGTCTCTTCTCTTTAGCATCTTTGAATCACAGTTCATTTTCTTGATGGCCCACATACCTTTATATTCAATCTGAAGAGGGAGATGGCAAGGTTTTTCAAATACTATCCTGTATGGGGACATTTCAATAGGAGATTTATAAGCAGTCGTGTAAGCCCACAGTGCATCATCTAGCATGACTGACCAGTCTTTCTTGCTGGTGCTTACTGTCTTTTCCAATATGTTATTTATCTCCCTATTGGATATTTCTGCTTGTCCATTTGATTGAGGGTGATAAGCCAATCCCATAACATGTCTGATTCCATATCTGCTCATGAGTTTTGAAAACAGCTTGTTTGCAAAATGACTCCCCTCATCACTGATGATTGTCCTTGGCGCTTCAAATCTGCTCAAGATATTTCTTTGAATAAACCCCACTACAATGTTGGCACCATTCCTTGGACAAGCTATAACTTCCACCTATTTGGATACATAGTTCACAGTTAGGAGAATGTATCAATTTCCAAATGAGGGTAGGAAAGGTCTCATAAAATCTATCCCCAATACATAAAAAATCTACACCACTAGGATTCCCTACAGGGGCATCTCATTTATTCTTTTTATATTGCCCATTCTCTGACATCTATCACAATGTTTAACCTATTCAGCACAGTCTCTGAATAGAGTAGGCTAGTAAAAGCTTGATTGGAGAATTTTTTGGGTTGTTCTTTCTCCTACAAAGTGTCCTCCATATGGTGATGCATGACATTTATCAATTATTCCACCTTGTTCATCTTCTGGCACACATCTTCTGATGATCTGATCTGCCCCTCTTCTAAACAATAGTGGGTCATCCCATATATATATATATATATATATATATATATATACTATGGCATCAGTTCTTAGCTTTCTTTTCTACTGGTAGCTGAAATATGGTGGCATGATTCCGCAAGCTAAATAATTAACAATATTAGCATACTAGGGTAATTGTATTGACACATGAAGAAGCTGCTCATCAGGGAAATTTTCTTCTATTTATGTCCCTCTTTCCTCTTCAATGGGTTTTTCCATTCTTGACAAGTAATCAGCTATCACATTATCACTTCCCTTCTTGTCCTTGATTTCTAAATCAAATTCTTACAGCAGTAGTACCCACCTGATCAGTCTTGGTTTGACATTTTTCTTTGCCATTAGATACTTAATTATTACATGATCAGTGTGTATGATGACATGGGACCCCAAAATATATGGTCTAAAATTTTCACAAGAAAACACCATTGCTAGCATCTCATTTTCTGTAGTTGAGTAGTTCTTTTGTGCCTCATTGAAGGTTTTACTGGCATAGTATATTGCTTTGAAAATTTTATTTGTTCTTTGTCCCAAAACTACTCCCATTGCATAGTCACTGACATCACACATGATTTTAAACTCTTTGTTCCAGTTTGGTTTTTCCATGATGGGAGCTATAACCAATCTAGATTTAATTTCTTCAAATGCAAACCTGCATGATTCATCAAAGTCAAACTTTGCTTCATTTTCCAACAATCTACATAATGGTCTAGAAATTTTTGAGAAATCCTTTATAAATCTTCTGTAAAATTCAACATGTCCTAGGAAACTTCTTATTCCTTTTACTGTTATAGGTGACAATAGAGTTTTCATGACAGAAACCTTAGCTTGGTCAACTTCTAGCCCAGTTGCAGAAATTTTATGTCCCAAGACAATTCCTTCTGTTACCATGAAATGACATTTCTCCCAATTCAGAGCTAAATTCTTGTCTTGGCACCTCTAAAGTACAATTCCTTCTAATTTTTTTCATGCAATGCTCAAAACAAGATCCATAAACTAAGAATTCATCCATAAAAATTTCCATAGCCTCTTCCACCAAATCTGAGAACATGGACATCATACACCTTTGGAAGTTGGCAGGAGCATTACATAATCTAAATGACATCCTTCTAAAAGCAAAGGTGCCATAAGGACATGTAAAAGTAGTTTTCTCCTGGTCCTCAAGGGCTATGGAAATTTGATTATAACTAGAATATCCATCAAGAAAACAAAAGTAAGGGTGTCCAGCCAACTGTCCAGCATTTGATCAATAAAGAGCAAAGAATAGTGATCTTTTCTGGTTACTGTGTTCAGTTTTTTGTAATCAATGGACACCCTCCATCCTGTCACAGCTCTTATTGGAATCAGTTCATTTTTTTCATTTCTAATGACTGTGAATCCACATTTTTTTGGAACCACCTGAATTGGGCTCACCTAAGGGCTGTCTGAGATTGCATAGATAAATCATGCATTCAACCATTTTAATACCTCATTTCTAACAACTTCTTTCACCACTAGGTTCAGTCTTCTTTGATTTTCAATTGATGTTTTTGCATTCTCCTCCAGGAGGATTTTATGCATGCAAATTGAAGGATTGATCACTTTCAAGTCTTCTACTAACCAGCGACAAACTTCTTTATATTTCTAAGAATTCGATGAAGTTTACATCATTTCTCTTGCATCCAAGTCGAGTTGCTATGATTACAGGTTGTGCTCTTTCAGCTCCTAAGAAAGCATATTTAAGATGTTTGGGTAATTCCTTAAGAATAGATTGTGCTATTTCAGCCCTTCAGAACTTTTTTCCACTTCTTGTCCCTTCTCTTCATTGCTGATTGACTTTTCTGCACTGATTTCTTTTAAACTGAGTAATGTTTCTCTAATTTCAAAACTGGAATTCAGATATTCAACATCAAGAGCCTCAATATACTAAAATTCATTTTATTCTCATTCATTGAATTCTGGTTTTTTCAATCATTTGATCGATTCGGGGCGATAGAACAAATTGTTCTACGATCTTACTTTCAGCATTGTCGCGATCGAGTTGTTTCGGGCTTGATTTAGATTGAAATGTATTGCTTCATCTCCCATACTAAGAGTGAGTTCTCCTTTCTTAACATCTATCAAGGCAACTCCTATAGCCAGGAAAGGCCTTCCAAGCAGCAGTGAGACTTGTTTGTCTTCTTCCATGTCCATTACTACAAAGTCCACAGGGAAAATAAATTTTCCCACCTTGATGAGTGCATGTTCAAGGACTCCTTGTTGCGCCCCCGAGCCAGACCCGACGGTGAACCGGATCCGGAGACGTGGACCACATGAAACCATTTGTTAAAACACATTTTATATAAACATACGTATATATGAATATATGATATCATTACTAATACATTCCTTGATATGAGAAATATACATCATATCATTTCAAGATGGCCCATATCTATTATTTAATACAACATATTGATACAAAATGACATTCCATGCCTTTCCAAAACATTTACAAAATATTATTGGAGTTCACACCCTTGCTATCCATGAAGACTTAAACATCTTTGATTTCCACAAAAATAATCACATGATATCATGAAATAAAGTGGTATGCATGAAACGAAGAATTTCGTATACTCCAAACTGTATGACGGTGACTTTATGCTCGACGGTCTTTAGTCTTGCCACTATTTACACGGTACCTGTACATGAGAAATCAAAACGCTAAGCATTTTCATGCTTAGCGGTTCTTTACGTTTCTACTCTCATGTCAAACAATCAACACAACATATATGTGTACATATAAATAATATTCGGCTACAAGCATACATTACTCATCACAACTACATTCAGCATATTTTCCAAACAACATTTCAGCATACTGCTCATGTGATCAATGCAATATTTATATATATAACATTTTATACTAGTTTAACATTCATTCATTTTATCTCGCATATAAAAACACGATAATTCATCTTTTCCTTGCTCGCATATATATTAGTATTTTTCGTCCCATGACACAATTCACACGTTTATTAATAATTTTCCCTTAAAAGGAATCTAAAAGAAATTTTCGGTGCAGAGGATAACAGAATCACCGACACGGTCCCGTTAATTTTGCTAGTTGGTTTAACACTTTTAATAACTGCGATGTGTCCAGCTAGAGCTCTGAATTTGGTTATTTTTACATACATTTTTGTGCGCACTACTGATGCTGTCACGTTGGGCTACATATTGATATGCCACTATAAAACATATAATTCATAGTACTACTATAGTTATCCTTATTGGTATACCAATCTATCCCTAACTCGAATATGACGGCTAACATTCTCTTAAGGGCATTAATAATTAGTCATAGTAAAAGTTGCTAGAATATAGTCACAGGAATTCCACAATACTTATGAGAGTTTATAACCAATATACACCTACTTTACCACTATGTTAACTATCAGATTAACCCATTTTAAACAATTTATTCCAAGTCAATAATTACACTTTAGATTACACATAATCTCATAGAAACACTATCTCGCATTTGGTCATAATCCAATCGATTTTTCTTTATTTTAACTCACTTAACACATGAGTTTTATGCACTATTTCAATTACACCAAACCTTTAACAGTTTTGGAAACATAATTTAAACACATACATGCAATAATTTTGCACCAAAACCGAACCATACACACCAATACACATTCGACTACACATGATTTATGCATTAACATACATTGCCTTCCCTTTTTCATGTTAATCCACTTGAGATCAATTAACCAACACCCAAACCAATTTATTTATGGTTCAAACCAGAAGCACACATATAGATTTTATATCAACACTTCAGGTTTGGTGACAAAATAAACACAACACCGAAACAAGAAGAGAAATACGAAGAACAAACCAAAAGAGTTGTTAATTCTTGTCTCATATTCTTTGAATCCTGATTTTTGCTCAGGTTTTATCATCAAAGCCCATAATCCATCACAAATATGTCACAATCAGAGAACAAACAAAGAAAAATCAATCGTGCATGCAAGGGTTTCTGGTTAGGGTTGATTTCTACCTAATACACCTTCACTTGCAAATTTTTTGGGAACAAATGAGCCATATTTTACCCAAACTTCCTTCAAGAAAATGATAGCTATATTAGTCTATTTTCAGTATAAATTTGAATCATCTCAAACTTATGGCCAAAACACCAAAACAATACCAAAATAGAGGATAACCTAGTCGCTTACTCGTATTTTCACTTCAGTCTCAAAAACAGGGGACTTAGGGTCAGGTTTTCTTCTTGGTACCTTCTATGATTTTGTAGGTTTATCTCTTAGGGTTCTTTCCCAACTGGAATCACTCAATTTGGATGACTAATGGCCAAGTTATGGCCAAAACAAAAACATGATAGAACTTAGAATTTTTCCTGTTTCTAGACTCTGTTTTGGTCCATCTTGGAAACACCAACATAACTGCTCTTTCTAGACTGCTTTAGGTCTCTATTTCTTTCATAAATTTTCAGCCATGATTCTTATGCACCATATCAAATTGGAATCATCCAATTTGGAGTTCAAGAGGCCAATTATGGCCAAAACAAAACATGGGTTTTAGAAAAAAAAAAAACTTTGATAGCAATTCCCTTCAAAACCTATACATCTCTTTTTACACTTCTTGGTCTTTAAGACCCCACAACCCAAAAAAAAAACAATTCAAAGCAATACAACTCCAATTAAGAACAAATTACCCAAAGATGGAAGAGTTAAGTTCTCCCTAAGCACAAAAACGAAAATGAGTTAGGACTTTCCTAACAATCAAGAGGAAGAATCCATACCTTGCTTTCTTCTTAAAACCTTCCAATCAAGCTTCCTTTTTCTTCTATTTTCTTGCAAAAATTTGAACAAAGTGGAGCAAAATCACCAACAAGGGCTCTTCTCAAGAACCCATAACCCTAGCTCTCTTCCTTTTCCAAAACATTAAAATACTCATTCTAAG
This sequence comes from Tetrastigma voinierianum, assembly GCA_016808115.1. NCBI lineage: Eukaryota > Viridiplantae > Streptophyta > Magnoliopsida > Vitales > Vitaceae > Tetrastigma > Tetrastigma voinierianum. The sequence continues at coordinate 282,616 of JAEQBH010002979.1, read as the reverse complement.
ACCAATTTTTTGTCTTATTCTCTCATCAATTACAATGCCTTGTTTGACTATCTCTTTTTGGCTTTCTTTTCTCATTTTTGCATTTTAGTCATTCTACTTATGGTAATTACACTTCACTTATCAATATTTCTATCACCTAAAACCAATAACATAAAAAATAGAATAATAAAAAAGAAGAAAAAAAATAATAGCATAAAATACTATAAAGTAAAATAATAAAACAGGAAAGCTATTTTTGGGACGTTACAACTCCTCCCCACTTAAGAGATTTCATCCTCGAAATTTCCTTTAGTGAATAGTTACGGATATTACTGATGCATAGTTTCTTCACTTTCCCATGTGGCTTCCTCCTTCTTGTGGTTTCTCCACAATACTTTGATTAATGAAATTCATTTTTTTCCTCAATTTTTTGAATTCTTGAGCTAAGATCTCTACGGGTTTCTCTTCGTAAGTCAAGTCCGGGCGAAGCTCAATAATCTCCGAAGAGACCACATGTGAGGGGTCTGACCTATACCTTCTTAACACTGAAACGTGGAAGACGTTATGGATCTTTTCCAATTCTAGAGGTAAAGCTAACCTATATGCCACCGGACCCACTTTCTTGATCATTTCATACAGCCCAATGAACCTAGAGCTCAACTTGCCCTTTCGCCTAATTCTCATGATTTTCTTCCAAGGAGAAACTTTCAAGAACACTTTCTTGTCGATCTCATATTGAATGTCCTTTCTTTTCAAGTCAGCGTAAGACTCTTGTCTATCCGCGGCTACCTTTAATCTTTCTCTGATCATTTTCACCTTCTCCTTGGTCTCTTGGATCAAATAAGGGCAATTCACTTTCTTCTCACTTAGCTCTGTTCAACACAGTGGGGTCCTACATTTCCTTCCGTAAAGAGCCTCGTAAGGCGCCATTCCGATACTCGACTTGAAGCTATTGTTAAATAAAAATTCAACTAGAGGAATATGTCTATCCTAACTACCCTCATAGTCGATCACACAACTTCTTTGCATATCCTCTAAAACTTGAATAACTCTCTTAGATTGTCCATCCTTCTACGGGTGGAAAGCCGTGCTAAAATTTAGTCGAGTGCCTAAAACCTCTTGCAATTTTCTCCAAAATCTCAAAGTGAACCTCGGATCTCTGTCTGAAATGATAAACACTGGAATCCCATGTAATCGAACTATTTCCTCTATGTAGAGCTCTATCAACTTATCAAGTGAATAGTTGGTTCTTCCTGGTAGGAAGTGAGCTGACTTTGTTAATTGTTCTACCACGACCAAAAGCTGAGATCGTAGCCTCCACATCAGTCGTAGCCGACCACAAGCCCATTGTGATTTAGTCCCATTTCAACTCGGGTATTCTAATAGGCTGCAACAAACCTGAAGGAATTTGATGTTCCACCTTCACCTTCTAGCACACCATACATTTGGTCACAAAATCCAAAACATCTTTCTTCATTCCGGACCACCAGTATGAAGTCTTGAAATCCTGATACATTTTAGTGCTACCAGGATGTATAGCAAAGGATCCACAGGTCAACTGACTCTTGATGGATTTCTTCAACTCATTGTATTGGGTACACAAACCTGATCTTCTCTATAATACAAGAATCCATCCTCATTCATTGAAAACTCAGTTTCTTTCCCCATTCTATTCTGACTTACAATGGCAGAAATTTTCTCATCACTCTTTTATGCCTCTTGCACTTGATTTAACATATTCGATCTTGCCATTAATTTCGCCACTATTGCACCATCGTCAAGTATTGAGCCATTAAGTATTTGCGCGTTAAGTAGTGTTTGCCTTGACTTTACCTTTCAGGCGTCACGCCTCGTTAGATTTCGAAATTGGTAATCGATGACATAATCATAATCCTTGATAAATTCCATCCCTCTACGTTGTCTCAAGTTAAGCTCCCATTGCAAGGGCAAATACTTAAGACTTTTGTGATCCATGTAGATGAAACACTTTTCTCTGTAAAGATAGTGTCTCCATATTTTCAATGTAAACACAATGGCGGCCAATTCCAAATCATGTGTAGGGTAATTCTATTCACGCGGCTTCAACTACCTTGAAGCATAAGCTACCACTTTACCTTCTTGCATAAGGACACATCCGAGTCCATGTAACGAAGCATCACTGAAGATCTCATATTCTTTACCGAAGGTCGGTTGAGTAAGAATAGGAGCCTCGATTAAAAATGTTTTCAACTTTTCAAAACTAGCTTGAAACTTTTCACTCTACTCAAATCTCACATTCTTTTGGAGCAATCTCGTAATCGGGGTCGCAATCATCGAAACCTCTTAACAAACATTCTGTGGTAACCTTCCAAACCTAGGAAGCTAAGAACTTCCGTGACACTTTCGGTGGTTTCCATTCAAGAATCACTTTTATCTTCTTTGGATCCACCCTAATTCCTTATTCCAATACAATGTGTCCAAGAAAAGACACTTCTCTCAACCAAAATTCACACTTACTCAATTTTGCATACAACTGTTCCTTCCTCAAGGTTTCTAACACTACCCGGAGGTGCTTATCATGATCTTCCCGATCCTTTGAATACACAAGGATGTCATCTATAAACACCACGACAAACCGATCTAAAAACGGTCGAAAAACACGGTTCATGAAGTCTATGAAAGCCATTGGTGCATTTGTCAACCTAAACGGCATTACAAGTTATTCGTAATGTCCATATCACGTTCTAAACGCCGTCTTATGCACATTCGCATCCTTAATACTTAATTGATGATACCTAGATCGCAGGTCGATTTTCAAAAAGAAACCAGCACCTTTCAATTGGTCGAACAAGTCATCAATCCTGGGTAAAAGGTACTTGTTCTTCATTGTCATCTTGTTTAGTTGTCTATAATCAACACACAACCGAAGTGTACAATCTTTCTTCTTAACAAAGAGCATTGGAGCTCCCCATGGGGATACACTTGGACGAATAAATCCCTTTTCTAATAATTCTTGCAACTGAAGCTTCAATTCTTTTAACTCCATCGAGCCATTCTATACGGTGTAATGGATGCGAGAGCGGCACCTGGAACAACGTCAATTGCGAACTCAATTTCCCTCCATGGAGGCAACCCTGTAAACTCCTCCAGTAGGATAATCTGGCGGCAAGATATGCGAAGAACTAGGCTTGGCCTTTTCCGTATAAACCACATATGCCAAATAGGCTTCATAGCCTTTCCGAACCATTGTTCTAGCAGTGGCGGCGGATATCACATTAGAGAGGTGGTTCGACCTCTCACAGATGAGGGTGCTTCCTCGCCGCTCCGGTGTTCCTCAAGGTCACCCTTCATTCTACAATCAACCACCACCACTTAGTGTGGGACAACCAATCCATCCTAATATCACATTAGACTCTCTAAATGAAAAACTCGATCAAAGTCTCCCGAGAAGAGTCATACTCGTATTCTGATGGGACAGCCCCTATAGACTACATTCCATGACTTCTGTTTATGCGGCGTGTTCGTCACGAATATCATACTCGGTTTCACTCTTGATATACTACCCAAGCTAGGAATGGAAGTACAAACATAAGAATGGGTTGACCCTGGGTCTATAAGTGCATGTACTAGAGTATCAAAGATATTGAAATTACCAACTATCACATCCGAGGCATCTTTATCTTCAATAGCTTTCATTGCATACGCCCTAGTTTGAGCATGAGAATCCTGTCTACCTATGGGTTGTGTCACTGTTCTCGGAACGTTTGGTAATGCAACACTTTTATTGTCCTTATTTCTCATCTACACTGCTAAAACTATCACCCCAGTCTGGGGTGTTATGAAATAACGGGTTCTGGGACAATCTTTTACCTTGTGCTCATTTGATCCTTAGACAAAGTGGCTTTGTTAATCTCAACAATCTCTCCCTTATGTCTCCTCCTACAATGTGTGCAATAAGGAGGAGTTGGTTCTTTGGACGAGCCTCCTAGGGCACTAGCGACTAATGGTGCTGGAAAAGTAGTCTTACTACTATTAGTTTGAGTTTGTCCCATTATGGTAGGTTGACTAGAACCCTGTGGACCTTTAAATTTCTTATTCTAGTGTTGATAAGAACTTGACTGCTCGGGGTTTTTCTTACCCTCCCTCATTTCCTTTATGTCATGCTCTTCTTTCTTCACCCTTTCAACATTTAATGCACAAGCTACTATCTTAGAGTAATCATCATGGTTGAATCCTGTGACATAGGCCCGAATATATTCATTTAGGAAATCCTCAAACTTAGGGCACTTTTCTTCCTTTGTAACTAACATCTCTGGAGCATACTTGCTCAACCAGGTGAATTCCCTTTGATACTCTGTCACTCATTGCCTCCGCTGGGTTGTTGAATTCTCTTCTCATCTTTGCTGAGTAGATTCAACCCATGATATTCACTTTCTAAATTCTACTATGAAAAACTCCCATGTGATATTTTCTGGTGGTGCAATTCTGGTCACGGACACCTACCGCTAGTAAGCATCATCCTGAAGAAGTGAGGTCACACACTCTAAATTTTCCTCTGGTGTGCAGTGCATTTGTCGAAGCATTCTCTCTATTCTTTTAAGCCAATTTTCCACAGTGGAAGACTCATCATCTTTCTTTCCAAGGAACTTTGTGGGTCGGTATTTTGCCATTCTCTCTTTTACTACCCGTTGAGGGATAACTTGGATTGGTTGCGTTGCTCTTTGCATTGCTTGAGCTATTTTTTGGAGGATATCGACAACACCTCTTGTGGCTTGTCCCTATTCATTTATTGATGGAGCATGGGATGCTTGCCCACCATCCACACTAGTAGGACTATTTGGGTGGCTCCTTGGGTCACCTCTGACCTTATTGGGGCCTGAACTTTCCATGCTTAACCTATTAAGACTGACAAGATTTGCATTAGAGCCACGTCATCCTTTATATGCAAATGCAATGCATGTCACACATAATTCAAAGTCAATTCATAGAATCGCCTAAACCATTTCTTTGATACCAAAATAATTTATCGCGCCCCCAAGCTCGACCTGACGATGAACTAGATCTGGAGACGCGGACCGCATGAAACCATTTGTCAAAACACATTTCATATAAACATACATATATATGAATATATGATATTATTACTAATACATTCATTAATATGAGAAATATACATCATATCATTTCAAGATTGCCCAGATTTATTCTTTAGTACAACATATGGATACAAAATGGCATTCCATGCCTTTCCAAAAATTTACAAAATATTACTGGAGTTCACCCCCTTTCTATCCATGAAGACTTAAACATCTTTGATTTCCACCAAAATAATTACATGATATCATGAAATGAGTATGCATGAAACAGAGCATTTTCATACACTCTGAATTGTATGACGGTGACTTTATGCTCGGTGGTCTTCAGTCTTGCCACTATCTACACGGTACCTTCTCATGAGAAATCAATGCGCTAAGCATTTTCATGCTTAGTGGTTCTTTATGTTTCTATTCTCATGTCAAACAATCAACACAACATATATGTGTACATATAAATAATATTTGGCTACAGGCATACATTACTCGTCACAACTACATTTAGCATATTTTCCAAACAACATTTCAGCATACTACTCATGTGATCAATGCAATATTTATATATATAACATTTTATACTAGTTTAACATATTCATTCATTTTATCTCGCATATAAAAAAACGATAATTCACATATTTCATACTCACATATATTAGTATTTTCGTCACAACACAATTCACACGTTTATTAATAATTTGCCCTTAAAACGAATCTAAAAGAAATTTTCGGTGCAGAGGATAATAGAATCACTAACATGGTCCTGCTGGGTTGCTAGCTGGTTTAACACTTTTAATTACTCAGTATTGTCCCGCTAGGTTACGAATTGGTTATTTTCACATTACATTTTTGTGTGCATTACCAATGTTGTCTCGTTGGGCTACTATTAAGACCAAATGATATATACAAATTTATGACACTATTACCAAATGACTATTATCTATTCCCAAGCAACGACGCCAAAAACTTGCTGAGACCAAACTGTATGATGTGATCAGTGTATGTTAAACTTCTGGTACTTCCACTCAAGAACTTTTCAGTCCCCGGCAACGACGCCAAAAACTTGTTCAGACCATTTTTCATATACATAAAAAATTGGATTTGTTTTTTTTTTTTTTTTTGTAAAAATGATTCATTTAAAATTTGTGTGTGTGGTCTTGATCACTGCAAGTGCACAGGTTGTACAAGTAATAAAAGTGGATATTTAAAGTCCAGATATCATTCCCACGAGGAAGGATGATAAATCAAAAGACTAACTATTCCGACTATTTCGAGATCATTGCTATTTGAACTCAATATTATGATGATCAGAGGATTAAAAATGTAGTCCTAGACTGAAATCTTAAATATACAAAAGTAAAGTTAAATAAAATTGGGGTTGAGGATTCACTGGGTGAGACAAAGTTGAACATGGATCAATTAGTAATAATAAATTTCTGCATCCTTTTGATTCATAGCTCAACCATAAATTGGAAAACTGAGTTTGTCAAAGATGTAAGATAGTATAGTTTGGATTTCTCCCTCAACCATACTTTTCACTGATTAAAGGTTCATATTCATTTTTGAGACATGATTCTATTCAGTTACTTGTAATATGTAACCCTCTTTCTAAGATTTAAGTATTTTTCCTTTTCAGTACTTCATACTCAGATCTTAGGACTAAAGAATTATTGACCCATAGATAGGATATTGCAAGCCTTCTCCAATTTGATTGACACCTCATCCTACACTTTTGATGAAAATTTCCATCTCCTTGATTAGATCTTTGCTAACACGGGATCAAAATCAATCCAGTAGAAAGATGAGAGACCTCTGAGTGATTAAACAGATACTTCATTCAACCATCCTCAAATTATAAGTAAGTTGGTGATATATCTAAGTAATCCTTCAAAGTTCATTAGTTCCATAGTATTAGTCTACCATACCCACAAGGAACAGCTCTACACTCTCAGGATTCTCCATATTTGTGTCACTCAGAGGGCTTCTTGGAAATTAGAGCGAGATACATGACCTTGCATTGGGTACACAGTACTAGTATTGAGAACAAGTAAATTTATAAACAACACCAATAAAATAAATTCAAGAATTCTAATTAAAGCTTTCTTCCACCTTTTGTAGAAAAATGACTATCATCAATTACCCATTCCCAGTGAGGTCAACTTTTCAAAACTGGTTTACTCATATCAATGACTAACTGATAAGGAAAATTCACTGAAACCATAAACGAACTGAAATAAATGAACTCCAGAAACTTTCTTTCATCCATTTAAATCAAACAGTGATGAAAAAGATGATTTTATTAAGAAATACCAACTCGAAGCTGCACTTTAGTACAATACCCAAATCCAGAAAATTAATGACAAACTAACAAGATAAAGCTACACTAAAACTAAATCTACTAAAATGGAAAATAAAGAAAAAAATAAAAAATCTGAGAGTCTTCCAGCAGGCGATCTGGAGTTGCGAAAGGCTGCGCGGTGCCTAGAAGCATGTATTTATAGGCTTTCCAATGTTGGGCCTCACTTCATTAATTGTGTTGTGGATCCCTAAAATTATGGCCCAAATCAATCTCTTTGTCATGACATAGAAAGGTATGTCATGACAGAACTTTCAGTCATTGTCGCTGTCTCTTTTGTAGCTTCTTGTTTTCTGTCGTGACCCGTTCTCTAGGCTTGCTCTTGGATTGTGTTGCGACATACTTTGATAATGTCGCGACATAAATTTTATTTAGCAATCTTGTTCTTGTTGCGACAGGAATGCCTTGTGTTGCAACACCAAACCTATTTGCAACCAACTTCTCATGTCCTTGTCTTTCTGGAGTTTGTCGCGACGTAATTTCCTTGTCGCGACAAACATTTACTTTTAAGACTGTCAACTCTATTGCGACTGGATTTCTTTAAGTCCTTAGCAATTTCTATCACGATAAGAAACTCCTTGGTCGCGATAGACTTTTCTTCTTTGATTCTTCTTGCTTGCTGAGCTATTTGTCGCAACATAAATTATACGTTGCAACCACCGGTGCCTTGGCCGTTCCTCGAGTTCTTCTTCAATTTACGTCGCAGCCGAATTGTATCATTCCATAGCTTTTATTATTGCGACAGAAAATTTCTTTTTCGCCATTCTTCTTGTGTTGCTCTTAAGCTTCTTGTAGCGACAGGGAATTCTGTTGCTCTTAGTTGTGAATTATGGATTTTATGTTGCGACAAGATTTTCTTTGTTACGACATCAATACTTCCTTGAGATGGCTTGATGCTGAAAAATTTGTTGCAATATAAAAACACTTTATCTTAGATTGACTTGTGTGTTATGTCGGAAGCAATTTATGTGACGAGAATTGTCTTTTATCGTGTGAGTTCATCACAATTAGCCTTGACTTTTATTTTGCGACATAAATTATATAGTTGTGACACAACTTCTTTGCTCTCTACTTTAATCGTTGTCGCGACAGTTTTCTTCACAATCTTGTTCAATAATGTCGCGACAGAAAAACTCTTTGTTGCGACAAAATTTCTCTTTCAGCCATGAAGTTCTGTCTGAGCTTTGTTGCGACATTTATGTACTAGTTGCGACATAGTTCCTTTGGTCTACTTGAATTTTGTGTCGCGACATACGAAAATTATGTCGCGACAAAGACTGCTGCATTTTCCACATTTTTCCTTCTTTTCTGCTTGTTTTCTCTCATTTTTCAATTAACATCTGCAAAACACAAAGTTGGTGAATATTCCACAGTTTGGCATAAAAATATATTTGAAACTATTAAAAACATGCCAGAAAAATGGATTAAAAATATATGAGTTTTAGACTCATCAAATTCCCCCAAACTTAAAGTTTTGCTTATCCCCAAGCAAAGAAAAGAAATTTTGTTTGTTCTTAAACAATTCAGCCTTTTATTTTTTAAGGACATTTTTTGATTAAGCTATTTGGGTAGAGAGCATATGTCGAGTTGTAAAGTACTTCTAAACATGTTTCCAATCTTGAATAAGAAAGATTTTACATTAAGTTCACTGAACCAACAAATAATTCATATGGTGTAACAATTTAATCATTAATCTTTGATTTTGTGTGTGTCTTGGCCTTTATTTTTCTTTTCTGGTCGGTAAATCTTCTGGGATACTACTCAGTTGGCATACTCTCTTTCATCTTTTAAGTCCCTTATGCTTGTTTATTATATTAATCTCCACGAATGTAGGCATAACACCACCTTCAAGATCAAATAGGTCTTTTAGGCTTGTAATGTGTGACTTGGGTAATGAGGTAGATAATTAGACATTTTAGGCTCAATTTTACCCAGACTTCACTGAAAACTTACACTCTTGCCTTCTTGATGCATCCTTGATTTCTCTTGATTGTAAGTTTCTAACCTTCCTCTTAGCTTTGTGCATCTTTTTGCATATTCTTCCTTGTGGTGCCTTTTTCTCTTTTCATTGTCCACCCACAGAAGATAACTTTTCTTCTTTATTTTAGAAGCCTTTTCACTTTTTATCTCTCACCAAGTTTAATGGAATGGTGCAATGTTGGTATTTTTAAGCTTTCTACCACCCTTAACGAACTTTGGGTTAGTAACTCCCATACCAAATGGCATTAGGGTACTAGGTGTTGAACACTAAGAACTAATGGTTCGAGGAGGAAGGCTACAAGACCAAACTCATTCCTCCTTGATGTTTTACTTTTCACAGCTTCTTTCATAATCCTCTTCATCTTTTCTTAATTCCTTGCATTGTTTTTCTCATCCCCTTTTCATCCTTTTCTACTACTTGAAATAATATTCCCCCAAACTTGTCCTTTTTTTTCCTTAATGTACTTTGTCTGATAATCTGGGCAAATAAGGGTTCTTTAGTATAGGATTATGTTTAGGGAAGAAAATTGGCTTCTCATTTGTTGGTTGATGATGAGATTGGAAGTAAGCTTAAATAAGGAACTAGTGTATATGCTTATGCATATAAAAGGGCAGGCTTTGAAAGACTCAAACTTCCAAGGATGGCCTAAATCATTTCTTGTTAGTGGTGTTGCCTAGGATTTTGTCTTGACTAATAATCTAACAAGTTCTAAGACATTGGAGAGCTTACTGTGATGGATCCCATAAGATGTTCCTAGTCTTGGCACAATTTCTTTCAGAGTTATTGTTGACCATGTGTATAGTTTCTCAAGATTTTTATAACCAAACTGTTTACACAAACAAAATTATAGGTCTTATATGTTCCATCAATTTATTAAGGCCTTCCTTAATCTTGAAGTTCAACACATTTATTCATAACCTTACAACTTTCCATTCCCATTCATTTCATCCTACCCTAATGCATCTATCAGATTTTTGTTTGGTTTTGAGATTTGTTGTTGTGATGCTTTACCAGTCAAGAGGTTCATTTAAATCATGCATTCAACTCAAACAATCCAACACAACCACAATGTCATTCTTTAATCAGTTCCAATCAACCAAACATGGTGCAGCAATTTAACACTAGATCCAAGTAACTGGTTTCTCAATTATTTCAACTAATTATTCCTTGAAACTTTATCAGTTCCCATTCATTCAAAAGTAAACATAAAGAAAGAAAGAACATATACACAAACACACAAAATATTCTACAAATAGGGTGAACACCAATTTCTGCACAAAAATGCACAATTTATATTTCATTGAATTTTTCAAGGATGGACATTAGATACAGAGAGGGAGAAGATATGGAAGAGCAGGGTGAGTTATTTTCTTTTTCTTTCATGCCTATGGGAGGATGGTAGGTTAATTGGATCTAACTTATACCCAGCTGCAGAAGGTGAGAACTCAAGATTTGGACTTGTGGCTGTCTTGACTTACTACCTTCTTCACTTCTGTTTAGTACAGACCACTCCATAGATAGGGCTAGTTGCTTGATAATTTCATTTTGTCTCTACCCAATAGAATTCAAGGTTCCCTCAAACTCACCCTGGGCAAAGTACATTTTGATAAGGTTCTTGTTGATCATATCCAAGCTTTCTGTCCAACATTTCTCCCTGTAGTTTAGGGTACCCTCCAATTCTTTGTCCATATTTTTCGATTAGAGTTCTAATCTCCTTCCAGTTCTCCTTGTACAGATACCCAACGACATCTACCTTCTACAACAAGTTCTTCTCCATAGCATCCTCCATCTCTTTCATGATCTTGAGTAGCTCATTGTCTCTTCTAAGCTGGTCTGAGAGAAAAGCATATTTTCTTACTCTTAGTTCTTCACTCAGCTCATGCTCTCTTCTCTCTCTCTACTCTTCCATTCCTCATCTCTATGCTTTAGAGCTTCTTTCCAGTATTGTCCCTTCTTTTCAACTCAGCCTCCATGTACTCATCTTTGAGTTGCAGTTGGAGCTTCAGTTGGTTGTCACTCTCTTCCAGTTCTTGCTTCATAGATTTGAGCATCTCTAGGACTGTAGAGTTGTTACCTAGAGGTTCTAAGCCTTCAACATGCTCTGGTTGGACTTATCTCGCCTCAGGGGAGAAGGTCGATGCCCAGGCTGAGCCAGCGACCTCTGTGGTAGCTGCGGTGCGCCCGCCTTAAAATTGTGGGCGGTGTATTTATCTTTGGTTTTCTTCTTCCCTTACGACCTCACACATCTTCCCACATTTTGCCATTTTTAGGCCCTTTGGTGATTCCTGTTAATGTCAGGGGCGATGTCTTGGGGGCATTTCTCCTCTTCTTCCCAGTTTCCTTGGACACCCCCTAAGATGTAGAGTCTTGAAATTAGTGCTGGGTGAGGAATTAGCCTATTCATCATCCTCCCTCTATCAGTAACTCAAATTGGGTTTTCTATTATCTTGCCCACACTGAATTTATAGCCTTTGAGGATGGCATATAATAAGACTGCCTCTTTCTCCCTGACTGTGCATAAATGCTTGGAAGGCAGCATGACTGAACATAAAAAATAAAACCACACCTTTGCTGGTTCAGTTAGTGCTCCTCTAGTGATGGACTCGTGTGGGTTCTTCTTGGTGGCATTCCACTTCCCATTGCCATCAATTAGTAGGTCTAAAATCTTGTGGTAGTCAAGTGTTTCCACCAGTCTTTTGAATTTTGACCCATTTCCTTTCACGAAGATTTATGCGTGCAGTGTCCTGTTCTCTCTTGAGTATCCATTTCCCTCTAACGTAGACAACCTTATCTTTCATCCCCACCATGTTGGCGTAGAACTCTTTTACCACATCTACAAATCTAGGAGCTTTATGCTCACAGATAGATGCCATCCCTTGCTTTCGACCAGCTCTTAGAATGGAGAAACCCATTTGTTGAAGCCTCTCTTCCCTATGAAGTCTTTGTTCTGTAGCTTGTCTCTCCAAGCAATATAAGCCATGTTAGAGACCGAGTCACCATCTTTTTGTTCGCTGCTCTCCACTTCTTCATTTCCTCTTTTCCTTTTCCTAGATTCTTCCACTGTTTGCTCAAGTTCATCGTTTAGCTCAGCTCTTTCTTCTGCCCCTTACTATTACTTTACCTAAGTAGCTTAGGCTATTTTATTCTCAACTGTCCATATTCTTCCATGATTTCATTGAGGTTTGGAACCAGGTTTTGGGGTTCAGACATTGTGAGAGAGCGGTTTAAGGATCTATGGTTTAGAATGTGTGAGAGAGATTTGGTGAGGGAGAATGAGTGGTTTGAATATTATGAGGCAGGTGAATCTCAAGTCTTGAGCTTTTTCTATTTTATAGGCCCGAGGATTGTTGTGCTTAACTTTGTTAATCGCGATAAAATTTTGACATAAATTATGCTCTTTGTTTAATACTATGTCGCGACATTAGAGAAATAATTGTTGTGACACAAATTTTCACTGAATTTTGAATTAGGGTAATTCTTTGTCACAACCGAGTAAAAATTGTCATGACACAATTTTATCTATGCTACAATTGAATTATGTCGCGACATACAGAAATCTTATCGCAACATGTTTTCTAAGGCCTAATTTTGCTGTTTGTTGCGACATAAAGAAAATATGTCGTGACAAATTTTTTCTTGCTTATCTATTTTAGCACCAACTTTGTCGCAACAAAAAGAAAGCCCGTCGCAACAAAAGCCTGTTCTATTTTGCTTTCCAAAGTTAGGCCGATTAATCGCGACGCAACAATCTCTGTATGTCGTGACGGGTTTTGTTTACCTCAAATTATTTGCATATTTTCTTGCTTTCAACCATTCAAACCAAATGACATTATGCAATAAAGTATTCCACTTAGTTCATACTTGTGAAAATACATATTTCTTCAAACAATCTCCATTTAGGTATAAACAACAAATCTCTTTCTTCATTCAATATCATTCATCAGGATATTCAACAAGGTATTTAAGAAGTTGGCTAAAGAAAGTTGTCTAACAATTTATGCTCTAAAATTCTTTATATTTCCCCAAACTTCAACTATGCATTATTAATAAAAAAACAAATTGAGGGAAAGAGAAATACTCCCCCTTGTAGTTCTTTTCTGTACATTTTAGTTGAGAAAGTGTGTTGTCCAATAATATCTCTTTCCAGTTGATCTTCCCTGTTAAAAAAAAGTAGCAATCTATTAAACTTCATAATAAAATTTTTAACAAAAATTTAAAACTAAAACTTCAAACTCTTAAAATTAATCAACATTAATCAAACTATTAAAATGAAAATTCTGCTTGGGTTGCCTCCTAAAAAAGCTGCTCAGTTTAATGTCCTTAGCCAGACACTTGTTGTAGAATGTCTTCATTTCAACAAAACTCTTTCCCCTTTTCACAATCTGGATCTACTTCATTTATGCTTCCTCTAAGATAATGCTTCAGTCTCTGACCATTTACTTTAAATTCACTTCCAGATTCATCTTTTGAGTATTCTTGCTCAAAGGTGTACTTATTTACCACTATGTAAGAGAACCTCCATCATAAACTTCAATTTCCTTGGAAATAGCTTGAGCCTGGGGTTGTATAAGAGGACTTATTCTCCTACCTTGAATTCCCTCTAAATCTTTCAGTCTTGCCACCTCTTGGTCTTTTCCTTGTAAATTCTGGCATTATCATAAGCTTCATTTCTCAACTCTTCCAATTTATTCATTTGGAGTAGTCTCTTTTCCTTGGTAGCTTGAAAGTCACAATTCAATTTCATGATGGCCCACATAGCTTTGTATTCTAGTTCTAAAGAGAGATGTGAGTTTTCCAATCTGATTTCTATATAGGGGACATTCCAGTAGGAGTTTGTAGCGATTCATAAACCATGATGCATCATCTAGCTTTATAGACCAGTTCTTCCTGCTTGTATTTACTGTTTTCTCTAGAATTTTCTTTATTTCCCTGTTGGAAATTTCTGCTTGCCCATTTAGCTGAGGGTGATAGAGGCAAGCCATCCTGAAGTCGATTCATGTACGCTCATGAGTTTTTCAAAAAATTTTATTTGCAAAATGGCTTCCCTTATCACTAATGGTTCTAGGTGCTCCAAATCTACTCAAAATATTTCTTTGTATAAACCCCACCACTATGCTGGCATCATTTCATGAGACCAATCACCTGATGTTACCCATTTGGATACATAATCCTGGCTAAGAGAATGTATATGTTGTTGAATGATGATGGAAAAGGTCCCATGAAGTCTATTCCCCAAACATAAAAAACCTGCACCACCAGAATTCCTTGCAGGGGCATTTCATTTCTTCTGCTTATGTTGCCATTCTTTGACAATTATCACAATGTTTTACCTACTCAAAACAGTCTTTGAATAGGGTAGGCAAATAAAAACACGATTACGAAATTTTATTTGTTTGTCCCTGCAGAAAGTGTCCTCCATATGGTGATGCATGACATTTCTCCATAATACCACCTTGTTTTGTTTCTGGAACACATCTCCTTATGATCATATCTGCTCCTCTTCTATAAAGTAGTGGGTCATCCCAAATAGAATTTGCAATCATTTTTCAATTTCCTTCTGGCGGTAGCTAAATTCGGTGTACGACTCCTGAAGCTAAGTAATTGACAATGCTCCCGTATACGGTGTTCATGACAACAAAGCAACTACTCATCAATAAAATTTTATGCTATTTCGGTTCCTTTTTCATTTCCAGCATTGATTTCCAATCTAGACGAGTGATCTGCCATCACATTGTCACCACCCTTCTTATCTTTGATCTTAAGATCAAATTCCTATAGCAGCAATACCCATCTGATTAGTCTTGGTTTGGCCTCCTTCTTTTCCATTAGATATCTAATTGCAGCATGATCAGTGTGTATTATAACATGAGACCCTAATATGTAAGGCTTGAATTTTTCACAAGAAAACACCATTGTCAGCATCTCATTTTTTGTGGTGGAGTAGTTCTCTTGTGCCTCATTAAAGGTTTTGCTAGCATAGTATATGGCCTTGAATATCTTTTCAGTTCTTTGTCCCAATACAGCTCCCATTGCATAATCACTGGCATCACACATATTTTCATAGTCATTGTTCCAGTCAAGGTGTCAACATGATGGGAGCTGTCACTAATCTGGACTTGATTTCATCAAATGCAGGTCTGTATGATTCATCAAAATCGAATTTTGCATATTTTTCTAGTAGTCTACATAATGGTATGAAGATTTTTGAGAAGTCCTTTATGAATCTTCTGTAAAAACCAGCATGTCCAAGGAAGCTTCTTATCCCCTTTCTTGTATGGGTGGCATGGGGTTTTTATATGACGACTTTGCTTGAGTACACTTCGATCCGGCATAATCTCTTGTGTCCTAAGACAATACCTTCTGTCACCATAAAATGGTATTTCTCCCAATTCAGAGCTAGATTTTTGTCTTGACATCTCTGAAGTACCGTTTCTAAATTTTCCACACAATGCTCAAAACTGGATCCATATACTGAGAAGTCATCCATAAAGATCTCCATAGCCTCTTCCACCAAATCAGAAAACATAGACATCATACATCTTTGAAAAGTGGCAGGAGCATTACATAATCTAAAAGGCATCCTTCTAAAAGCAAAGGTGCCATAAGGACATGTAAATGTAGTTTTCTTCTGATCCTCTAAGGCTATAGAAATCTGGTTATAACCAGAATATCCATGAATCATTAATGGAATTACTGCTAACACAATCGACATTTGGTCAATGAAAGGTAGAGGATAATGGTCTTTTCTGGTAGCAGTGTTCAGTTTTCTGTGGTCTATACACACTCTCCATCCTGTCACTGTTCTTGTAGGAATCAATTCATTCTTCTCATTCCTGATCATAGTGAATCCTCCTTTCTTTGGAACCACATGAACTGGGCTTACCCAAGGGCTGTCTAAGATTGCATATATGAAGTCTGCATTTAGTCACTTCAGTACTTCCTTTTTGACTACTTCTTTCATTACTGGATTTAGCCTTCTCTGATGTTCTATAGAGGTTTTAGCATTCTCCTCCAACAGGATCTTGTGCATAAAAATAGAAGGACTGATTCCTTTCAAATCTTCTACAGACCAAGCTATTGCCTCCTTATATTTTCTGAGAATTTCCAGTAGTTTTTGTTTTTCAAGCTTAGTCAATCCAGCTGAAATGATGATTGGCTTTCCTTTTTTTGGTTGCAAGAAAGCATACTCTAAATGTTCAGGTAATTCTTTTAGAATTAAACCCTCTGAACTTTTTTTTATGTTAGCAACTTCCTCTTCATAACTGTTGGAATTTTCTGTATTATTTTCTTCAACACTGAGTACTGCCTTTTCCAATTTAACATTAGAGTCTAGAAATTCAAATTCAACATGCTCAAGATGCTGGAAATTCATCTCATTCTCATTCATTGAATTCTGAAAAATACAATCATTATTCAATTCGGAACTAATGGGAATTTTTGTTTCTAAAATCTCACAACTAGCATTACTTAATTTAGGCTATTTCAAAATGTGATTGAGATTGAAGTGCACTGCCTCATCTCCAACCCTGAGAGTTAATTCTCCTTTTTTTCACATCTATCAAAGTTGCTCCTGTTACTAAGAAAGATCTTCTTAACAACAGTGGGACTTGTTTGTCTTCCTCTATGTCAATTACCACAAAGTCCACTGGGAAAATGAATTTTCCCACTTTGATCAGCACATCTTCTATAATGCCCTTAGGATGGGCCAGTGTTCTGTTTTCCATTTGCAAGGTCATGGTTGTGGGAGTAAGTTCCCCCAAACTTAGTCTTTTAGCAACTGACAAAGGCATCAAGTTTATGCTGGCTCCAGAATCACATAATGCTTTTCCTATATCAGCATGCTTAATTTCGCAGGGTATAGTGAAGCTGCCTGGATCCTGCATCTTTTATGATAAAGAATTTTGAATTACTGCACTGTAGGTTGCTGTCAGGTTCACTATTCCTTCTTCAGCAATCTTTATTTTTCTGCTCAATATCTCCTTCATAAATTTTTCATAAAGAGGCATTTGAGTGATACTTACGAAAGAGCGTTGATATCTATCTTCTTAAACATGTCTAAGAATCTAGAGAATTTCTCTTCTAGCGTTGCCTTCTGCAACCTTTGAGGGAATGGAACTTGAGGTGCATAATCCTTAACCTCTTCATTTTTTCCTGAATTTCCTTTTTGTACCTATTGCTTTGGCTGCATCTTTGATATTTTCTCTTCCTCTGTAGTTTTACGAGCTGTGCTTGCTTAAACTCTTCTGTTTGGCATAATTCTCTTCCCTCGGTGTCCTTCTTTTCAACTCTTCTCTCTCATCCCGGTTCTCACGCCACTTCTCGGAAATGCGCCATACATTCCCTTGGATCCTTCCTTGTGTCACTTAGGCGAACCCTTGGAGCGGTGCACATGATAATAAGCCCACCTTATACGAGTCTCCAAATTCTTTAAAAGGCATTGGTGCTGTACAAGAAACAAAGTTGTGATTGCTTAAAAATTTTCAAGTTCAGAAAATATTTTCTCATGCATATTCAAAATTCTTTTGTTTTCTAACATGAAATGTAGCATCTGATCTTCAAATGATTAAGTCCTTTTCTGACCCTGATATTCTCCTCTATTATCCCTCTGCTGCTGCTATTCTTGGAACCTGGGTTGAGCATAAGCTTGATGGTAATTTTGTCGGTGCGGGGCCACTGCTGTGCTCCTCCGCCCTTATGAGCGGGATTTTCATGGTGTGTGGTGTGTGAGCGAGGAGTTGGGGTTGAAGCGAGTGATAACTTCTTTGCTCACTCATATACTTGGTCTCCTTAACTTGGTATTGCTCTTCTTCAATCGGTCATTCAGCACTGCTTCTAATTCCTTCTTTTACTGTTCCCACTTCATGTGCAGTATGCATTCTCCTTTCATTGCTTCCCAGTTTGTTCATTACTGCATCTACCTTTGCTTCTATGGTAGTCATACGGTTCAACTCAATCAAACCACTTCCCCTTAGTCTGCTGCTGCTCCCTGAAGCTTTAGATGGAGCCTTGTAGTTGCATTTATGAGTCTTCAGCTCAGTTGCCTCCTCTACACTTCTTCTCTTTAAAGCCCCACAGCAGGCTGCATCAATTATACCCTTGGAGGCATAATTGCGACATGATAGAATATCCATCGAGTGGTCGAGATCCTATTCCATGCATAAGACATCTTTTTAACAGTCTCTTAAATCTTTCCTATGTGTTGAAGAGACTCTCCTCTTCCCCCTTGAAGACAATTATTTCTCTTCTTCTCTCAGAAGTTAAAGCTGGAGGAAAAAATTTGCTCATATAGGCCTCCACCAAATCTTCCCAGCTGTTCACTGATCCAACTAGTAATGAATCAAACCATGTTGCTGCCACATCTCTCAGTGAAAAGGGGAAGAGCTACAGCTTGTCACCCCATTCATCTTGTAATATGTTTCCATCCTCATGAATCTTCCCATATGTCATTAGGGATCATGAGAAGATGACCCGGTAGAGCTAGTCTGTGTACCATAGTAATCAATGCGCAAGCTCCGTGTTGAAAGCCCATGGTAGGTTGTCTCACTATAGAGTACTCTTCTTGGATTATAGGCCTCCAAAAGCCCTCCATAGTATTAGGCTGCTGAGTGCTTTCTACTTCTTCTTCTTCTTTTGGAATAGCATGCAGTCTTTCTCTTTGATTTGCCATACTTCTAGATTTTGCAACTGTGATCTTCCTCAGATTTTTTAGTGTTCTCTCAATTTCAGTGTTTAGAGGCAGCAGATCTGCTTCTTGTTTTCTATGCATATAAAATCTTCCCGAAATAGAAACACACTAAGATCAAATGAATTATATGGGAAACAGTTATATCCATTTAACCTCATAGAAAAATGTTAGTAGCTTCTTCACCTACTGCCATTAAAACCTTTTTTGTAATTTTCTGAAAAATAATATCAAAAAGAAAAATGTCCAAATTAGTAAATCCCTTTTTGGTTAGAATATTCATCTTTAAATTCATTAATTCGATTCCCCGGCCAGCGACGCCAAAAACTTGTTAAGACCAAATAAGATATACAAATTTTTGACACTATTACCAAAGGACTATTATCTATTCCCAGGCAACGACGCTAAAAACTTGTTGAGACCAAACTGTATGATGTGATCAGTGTATGCCAAAATTCTGAGTACTGCACTCGAGTTTATTAGTCGACAGCGACCACAAACTTGAGACCATTTTCCATATACACTTAAAGAATTGGATTTGTTCTTTTTTATTTTTATAAAAATGATTCATTTAAAATTTGTGGTAGTATTGGTCTTGATCCCGCTTTGCAAAGTGCATAAGGTCGGTACAAGTAATAAGTTGATATTTAAAGCGGATATAGTTCACGGAAAGATGATAAGTAAAAAAGACTAACTACTCGACTACTCAAGATCATTACTATTTGAACTCCCACTATTATGATGATAAGAGGGGCCCCAAAAATGTAGTCCCCAGACTAAAATCTTAAATATACAAAAGTAAAAAAGTTTAATAAAATTGGGGGTTAAGGATTCTCACCCAGGTGAGACAAAAGCTGGACATGGATCAATTAATAATAATCAATTTTACGCATCATTTCGATTCATAGCTCAACCATAAATTGGAAAACTGAGTTTGTCAAAGATGCAAGGTAGTATAGTTTGGATTTCTCCCTCAACCATACTTTTCACTGATTAAAGGTTCATATTCAATTATGAGACATGATTCTAATCAGTTACTTGTAATATGTAACCCTCTTTAATTTCTAAGATTTAAATATTTTCCTTTTCGATTACTTCATCTGCAGATCCTTAGGACTAAGAATTCTTGCCCCCATAGACAGGATATTGCAAGCCTTTTCCAATTTGATTGACACCTCATCCTACACTTCTAATGAAAATTTCCATCTCCTTGATTAGATATTTGCTAACACGGGATCATAATCAATTCAACAGAAAAAGGAGAGACCTCTGAGTGATTAAACAGATACTTCATTCAGCCATCCTCAAATTATAAGTAAGTTGTCTATCTGAGTAATCTTTCAAAGTTCATTAGTTCCATAATATTAGTCTACCATACCCACAAGGAACTGCTCTATGACGGGCTGAAAGTGAGCTTGTAAAATTAGGCGGGAAACGCAAAACCGTGTGCCCAAGTATACGCGTTGAGTTGACGTAGTGTAGTAGTTAGTCAAGTGTCATTCCCTCGAAGAGAAGCGTGTTGACTATTGATTTAATGACTTTGACAATATTTGGATCTAATCCTAAAGCGAATTACGACTAAATTACTAGAATTAACAAAAACTTAAAATGGGTTGTATTGAGTTATATCGATGATGAGAAACCTAGGGTTTAAATCTCATCTGTGCACTTGATATGATATCTAATTCAGTGGGACTGTGACATACCATATAGGTTATGTTGGCGGGTTGATCTTTCTACAAGATATTCTCTCTCGAGATATATTTGCCTATCTCTCTGATGGGATGTATTGCATCTGCCTCGACCCACGACTACGAAACGCCTAAATGTGCAAATATTTAATTGCCACTCTTACAGTATGGAATATCTATATTCTTAGACTACCCAAGTGTTGCTTTAACCATGTCCTTAGAAGTTATCTTCTCTCGATCTCAAACTTCGAGCTTTAGCATGTCACGGTTGGCCAGACAATAACATGTAATTAAACCCAGAATTAAAGCAAACGTATGAACTCATATTAATATTCAAATAAGCCAAAACTGAAAATCAATCCATCAAACTATGGTTAGGGTTGGAAAAACCCTAGAGAAAAGAATTAGTTCATCATATTATTCATTACAGATTGAAGAATTCGAATCATGAAGTAGGTTGAAGGAAGAACTACAGAAAAATCCGTCTTCGTGATCTTTCCCGAATCCATCTATCTTGATCTCTCACTACTTGTATCTCCTTCTTCATCTCGATCCAATCTTCCTTTGCTTTGAAAAATCTTCCCTTTTATACCTCAAGACGCGGGCCCATCAATTGCCCAGAAAAATTAGGGTTATGTGAGTTCTCATTTTGGAAAGGGGACCTCGCTACGTAGCGGCGAAGGTTGCTTCGCTGCTGCGTAGCCGAGGCCCTTCAAACTCGATCTTGGTTCATTTGTTGCGAAGGGTGTCTTAAATGACGGGAAGTGCCGCCATGATGAACCAGTAGCATACGATTGTCATGCTTTTTGTCATTTCTACTCATGTTTTTGTTTTTACGTCTTTTATTTGCCTTTTGGTTTAACATCGCCATATTCTATGAAACGATATAATATGAGGGATTAGCATGATGTTAATGAAAAATACGCTGAATCAGTGCATTTTTAGCTATAAAGAACGAGAATTCAATTGAAATGCCGCATGATTCATCTGATCCAACACCTCCAAACTTAACTTCTTGCTTGTCCCCGAAGCAAGAATAGACTCCACCTAGGGCACTCATGAATAACGTGAAACTATATGTCGATATAGGTTAAGCACACATGTGGCAATGAGAAGAGTCCCATATTAACCGGTTCAAAGTCCAGGGACTACCTTAGTTATTTTGGCTTTCAAGGAACCTACCTTTGCAGGGTGGTCTCGGTTACGACCAAGTAGGTCAACCCCATTTTAATGCTCAATAATTTTTTTCCCAAGGAGTCTAAGTGCGGTTAAAGTGTGATCTCAATGTATAGTTTAGCTGCGGTACCCCGAACTTGTCGAACTGTACGGAGATAGCTTAACACGGAGGATAGGAAACGCGCAATTTATTCACTTCAGCTACTCTAAGAGTTAACTCCTAAGACAACTCGGAAGAGTACTAGTACCGAGAGGTTTTAGGTGAGGGTTCCTATAACGGGGATCCATTGGTGACTCCCCACCAGTTGGTTAAGGGCACCGGGCATTCAGTTCCCCTAGAACTTCACCCCGAACACTCAACCAAACCTCGAGGTCCTAGATTGTGTAGATCATCCATCCTCGGTCTCGTGTAGCGGGCAGTGAAGTCAATGACTCCCGGCCAGTTGGCTCAGGGCATTAGGCTTTGAAAAGCCCCTCGGACTGTGCCCGGGATTCCGATTGGATGATCCACATTGTTATTATTTATTTATTTATTTATTTTTATTTATTTATTTGGGGCTCAAAGGTGATCCTCTTTTTCTAAGGTGTCCCATCACTTAGGTTTTTACTTCCTAAGGTTCGTAGAATTCTTGTATTGGTGAATCCGGAGTCAAAGCATACCTCAAAGATCACGTGTGTGTGTGCAGGATAGCCTACTTTGGGAATTGAGTTCTTGAGATCTAAAAAGGGTGGCCAGACATGGTTAGTCTTGACTTTACCTGTATGATCCAATTATCAAACAACCTCGAGTCCCTACTTCATTGAACATGGGTTGTTTTGTGATTACCACAAATCCACTTTTGATTTGTATCATGCTTTCAAAAATTAAGGCGGGGATACTCAAGTACCAACTGCGGAAACGTCATGTATTATAATATGTGCAATTTGCATACATGTTGGTGCATGGGACACAACCTAACACATGCCTAAAAAAAAAGACCTAAGCATGCAAAAATAGCAAAGATAAAAAATGGACCTAACATGCAAAAAAAAAAAAAAAAAAGGACCTAACATGCAAAAATAGAAAAAATAACCCAAGTCAAAATAAAACTAAGTCAAAATAACAATCAAAATAAACTAGGTCATACATAGTCACACCCCATACATCCACACCCCGAACTTAAAATGACCGGTGTCTCAGTAGGCGAAAGAAAAGAGAGTAAAGAAATCGTCCCGGAAAAATCCTTTGCTGTGGTGGCGCGGTGGCCTTTGTGTGAAATGATAAAATATGGGCTATCTGCTAAGCAATCTGGTCCTGGCTGGCACGGATGGTGGCCATCTTAGCCCTGATGGAATCCATGTCTTTGCTCAGGGCAACTCGGTGCTCCTGCGACTCGTCCCAATAGGCGTCGAAGCGAGTAGTGAGTGCATGGATCTGGTCGGCCAGGGACTCGGTCGAATTAGAGGGGACCTCAAGGTCGTCGTCCACTAGGTCACTTGCGTTGGGTGTGGCTGTCGGGACATCATCGTCGGTCTCGTCAGGGCTCCCGAACTTCACCCTGGGCAGTGGAATGGGCATGCGTTGTTGTACCTGCTCCTCGGAGTCAACATCGCGGAACTCGGATGATCAGCGTAGCTCGATTAATTCGGGAGGGGGTTGTCGGGCGCGGTCACGGCGTCCATTGAGTCGACTGATCAACCCAGCTCGATGGCCCAGTCTCGATGTTGGCTTGGAATCCCTTGGTTATGGCATCTGAAGGGGATCGTCTTGTCCTTTGTCATTGTCTTGAGATGCGTGAGTTTAATATTAACACATAAATTATACAAACCTTCGCCCACGGGCGTAGTGTACGTCGATGTGGTGAACTTCGCGGGTCGGCGGATGGCGCCGCCACACGCCCTAGTGATGAGTACAAAACTCATCCATGTTTTGAGTTCATTTCACATGCTATTTTGCGCATTTTATATCCATATTCATGTAAAACTCATAAAACTTCCTGTAACGGTTTTTAGGATTATTGATGAAAGCGAAGTGATTTAGCGAAAATAAGGCAATATATTTCCAAAGAAAGGTCAATAGGGAGTCTCACAATGCGCCACTGGGAAGATAAATTTTTTTGTACCATCTGGAACATCAAATGGTTCAAATTCTCTCATGTTGGCATTCTACATTCAAATATCTTTCCAACAACACCTCACACGCCCAAATCCGAGTCAAAACGAAGAAGTTATGACACCGACAAGTTGGAGAAAAAATGGCGGTTAATGCAGCGTGCGACCAAACAAGCGTGTCGCGACCAAACAAAATTGTGTCGCGACCAAAATTTGAAAAAAATCGAGAAAAAGGCCGAAAATTGATATTTTGGCCTATTTTCAAGCCCATTTCACCCTAGGACCATATATATACTCGTTTTTTTAGGTAAAAAGGATAACGGAAAGATTGGAGAACCTCTCTCATGGGGTTTCTGTAACACCCCAAAATATACCCTACCAGTTTCCGGACTTGTTTAGGGTATATTATAAGCTAAATAGGAATTTTCGGGAAATAAAACGAGAGACCCGAAAAGAATATTAGAGGAGTGAGGAGTAAATTAGTCATTTACCACTTGAGGTATAAAAAGGCATAAATCAAAGAAGTTTATATGCATTATGAAGTTGAGAAAGTTGGAATAGAAATAAAATGAGAAATGGGGGACGAGTGCAATTAGAAACCCAAAAGCGAAAATGGGTTTTGACTTGTGAGCAAGCCTTAGCACTTAAAAATGGGATTTAAGACAAATTGGTCTCATTTTAGGGGGGCCAAAAAAACGTGAATGAAGAGAGGAGAAAGGGAAAAGAAGAAGAAGAGGAAGAGGAAGAGAAGAAGAAGAGAAGAGGAGTTCAAGAAAGATTCAAAGGTATGGAACTTTGGATTTTTGGTATGGAACTATATGGTTTTGTATGGAACTTTGGATTTTTGGTATGGAACTATATGGTTTTGTATGGAACTTTGGATTTGTGTATGGAACTATGAACTCTTGTATGAATTTCCATACAATTGCATGATTTGTAGCTTGCCCAAACCTAGGGTTT
The DNA here is from genome assembly GCA_016808115.1 of Tetrastigma voinierianum. Lineage (NCBI taxonomy): Eukaryota > Viridiplantae > Streptophyta > Magnoliopsida > Vitales > Vitaceae > Tetrastigma > Tetrastigma voinierianum. Next base: position 257,631 of record JAEQBH010002979.1, on the reverse strand, counting down.
GATAAAAGTTCATCCCAACATGGGTTTCTTGTTGGTATTTAATTTCTTTCTAGGGTTTTGATAGGATTTCATCTAACGAATATTTTTGAGGAGTAAGGTGGGTAAAACCCCAAATGGCACTGAAAAAACATGGGAATCCCTCCATTTGAGAGTTGGATTCATGGTTTAATTGCAAAGTAAAGGAGTTGGGTTAGAACAAACCCTAACAAATTCTTGTATTTGGTATGTGTATGGGTTATGACCCATATTAGAGTTGTCTTTGGGAGAAAATCATGAAAGTTTGTGATGAAAGATATGTATTGAATGATAATTTGAGTAGAAAAGAGATTATAAGATGAATTTGGAGTGGTCTTGACGTGTTCATGAAGTATTGGGTTGATTTGGGTATCAAAATATGGAAAAAATGGGAGAAAACACGCACATTACGGGTATTTGAGGGTGACATGTACCGGTACACCTTGAACGTATGCCAGGTACCCTTCAGCTGACATGTAGGTACGGGTCACACATGCCGGTACACCCACCTCTACTTTTGTTTTGACCCGTTCTTATTGTTTAACCATAACTTGCTCATTTATTATCCGATTTGAGTGATTCAAGTGGCTAAGTAAAATAGACTTCAAGGAAAACCAAACATAAAGAAATAGGCATCATCAAATTCTGATTCTAAGTGGCCCAAAAATTCACTCAAAGTGGGGCCATGTTCAAGTCAAATTCTGCATCAGTTTTGAACATAGAGTAGTCCCGGGTTGTTTAGGACATAACTCGAGTTTCGGTACTCCGATTTGGGTGATTCCAATTGGAGAAGAACCCTTAGCACCTTAGCTTTAAATTAGTACAAAGAAAAAGTGTCAAATATGGAGTCAAGACACTGGAAAATGAGTATTACAAATTGTCCTAAGTGTAATATCGGTAAATTGACTAGTTGACAGGAAAATTCCATAACTTTAGTTTGGATGATCCGATTGGAATGATTCCAATTTCTAAGTAAAGTAGATTCGTAGAGGAATAAGAACACTTGAATGAGGTGTGATTTCATAGACATCATACTTTACAAGTATATGAAGTGCCATGTGTAATAGGCATGAAACAAGGAAAATATAGAAAATGCAACATGTATAAATGTGTTCATGAAACATGAATGTGATATGGAAAATGAAAACGAACCGAAACATGAATATGAATATGAAGGGAATATGTCATGAACACATGATGTGGTTAAGTTATATATGATTATTATCACATATAACTAGAAAATGATAACAAATGATAGGAAATATATGAATGAGTATATGAACGAGTATACGTAAATGGGTATATGAATGAGTATACATGAATGGTATCGTGAGCAGTATATAAGCAATGAGTATCGTAAATGAGCATATGAGCAGTATACGTAAATGCCGTTATATGAATGAGTATAGGATAGTATACATGGTGAATATATGAATGAGAGTATGCATCAATGAGTATCACGTAGAGCAAGTATATAGCAGTATACGTAAATGAGTATATGAGCAGTATACGTGAATGAGTATATGAAATAAGTGTACATAGATTAATTATATCTTTGAAAGATAATACGAAGTGAAATTGGAATTGAAATGTGATTATGATCGATTTATGAATAATTTGTAGAAATATATATAGAAATATATATATATATATATATATATATATATATATATATATATATATATATATATATATATATATATATATATATATATATATATATATATATTGATTTGAATTATTGTTATTCGAAATGTTTGTCAAATAAATGCATGTGTGCGTGTATTTGAGCTATAAGTGAAAATACTGCATAAAAGTAAACTGATATTGAAATGTATCATTGAATGACCGACATGACGGGATTCACCAACTGAATTCGTCATGAAGGTAATGCTTAAGAATATGGAATAAATCTTATTTTTTTATTGTATGACCAACATGGCGGGATTCACCAAGCGAGTCGTCATGGCGAGAGTAAGCGTAATTGTTAAATGGAAATCACATTTACTCTTGAATGACCAGACGGGCGGGATTCCCCAAGTAGATACATGCGTGAATGTCATTCAATAACCATATGTGAGACGGTAATAATTGAATCACGAAATCACATTGCTCTTGAATGGCGGACGGGCGGGATTCCCAGTGAATTTGTCGTGAATCGGCTCCCATAACCATATGTGAGGCGGTAATAATTGAATGAGGAAATCACATTGCTCTTGAATGTGACAGGCGAAATTCCCCAAGTGAATCTGTCGTGAATGCTCTGACTCTATAGCCATATGTGAGGCGGTAATAATTGAATGCGAAATCATTGCCTCTTTGAATGACGGACGAGGCCGGGATTTAGTGAATCTGTCATGAATGTCGATTTTCTATAGCCATATGTGAGACGGTAATAGTGAATGTGAAACCATTTACTCTTGAATGACCAAACAAAACGGGGATTCACCAACTAAATCTGTCATGAATGTCGACTTCTATAGTTATATGTGAAATCACAAACCGAAAAGTGAAAAATGACATTAAAAATTGTATTTGTTTAAGTATCGTTACATTACATAGACATAGTAAAAAGGCATTATTTTGTAAATGAATTTGGTTAAATGTAAATGTTTATGGGATTGCCCGAAATGAAGTACTTTCGCATAATTAAAAAAGTCTAAAATGGAATAACACAAACAAAATGTTTTGGGAAGATAATTGAAAATGTTAGATGCTTAGGGCTCCGGCTTGGATCCCATGTCGGGTCAAGTCGAGGATTGAATTAGCGACACTTTGAAAATAAAATTTAATATATTGAACAAAAATGTTTTGATTGAAAGTAAAAATGGCTTGGGCTCGGCTTGGATCCATGATGTCGGGTTGAGTAGAGGGGATTAGGTCGCGACACCTTTGAAAATGAAAATGAAATAAAAGCGATAACTAAAAAGAATTAGCGGGCATCGGATCATGAAATGTAATTGCTAGAGGGAGTTGATTAAGGGCTTCGGCCGTGATAATGATAAGAGTCTAATATGTATTGGTATTAGTTTGATTTGACCCTGTATGAATTTGATATGACGTGATCTGTTCCGATTTGCCATTGTAGATGTATAAGTTTGTTTTAGATATGATCGACATACCATACATATAGAAGATAAGAATTGAAACTTACAAAGACATGACACGGGAAATGTCTGACAGAGATAATGATATGGAATCTGAAAAGGATAAAATCTACATGTATAATGTGATATGAGTTAGAAGTCACATAAGAATAGGCTTCGTTATATTGCATGAGGAAAAGTAAATGTAACAAGATAGTGACGGCGATTATTGTTATTGGCGTTCTTGTCTATATCATTCCCACTAAGCGTAAAGCGCGCGGTGTTCAATCCGTGTAGGTATTGAAGGAGATAAAGAGAGGACAAGACTTGTTCACCGGCGAGTGCAGGCATTTCAGAGATAGGTGCTCACTAGCATTGTTTTCCGCGATCTCTGATGTTTGTATTAAACATAAATATGTATAAGTGTTTGTATAAGTAAATGGGACTTAATATATGTGTATAGATTTTGATGGACACCACTTCGGTGGTAGTTCTTTTGTGTATGTAAATGATTTTTGTTATTACAGAAATTGTTTGTATACCACAGGTACAAGTACAGGTTTTAAAAAAAAAAAAAAAAGAAAAAAAAAGTAAAGAGTCCTAGTATATGGTTTTGCACCTGGCTTAGGTTCGGATTCTGTCGGGTCGGACCGGGAATCGGGGCGTGACAGTTTCTCTCTCTAAACTGGCCATTTTTCAGTTTTTCTGTAGATTTTGATTTTTTTAGTAAATCTTAGAGTAATTTTGATATTTTGGCCTATTTTCAAGCCCATTTCTCCCTAGGACCATATATATACTCGTTTTTTTAGGTAAAGAGGGTAACGGGAAGATTGGAGAACCTCTCTCATGGGGTTTCTCTCTCTAAATTGCCCAGTTTTTCAGTTTTTTTTCAGATTTTCATTTTTTAGCAGATCTTAGAGTAATTTTTGAGCAAATTTTCTTTGTATCGAAGAGGTTTCGGTGCTGTACATCAAAGATTCAAATTTCATTATTGTTCAGACAAAGATTGAAGCTAAAATCTGGATTTTTTTCTCTCACTCCTTGTCTCTTGATTTCTTTCTTCATTTTCTTACTTTTTGTTGATTGGTGATAATTGGAATCCAATAATGGAACATTAAACATCCTCTAGGGTTGGGGATTAATTGTTGAACATTCAAATTTACAGATTCTAAGTTATTTTGTGGGTTTGAAGATTTAATTTATATAATTGGTACTGTTCATATAATTACCTGTTCAGAATATTAGTAGCTTATACCCAGAAAAGAGTTGTATCTTTGCTGATTTTCGGGAAACCCTACGAGGTGACACAGAGATGGAGATTCTTGAGAGTAAAGAGTAGTAACTTGGAGGTATGTTAGACTAATATTATGGAACTAATGAATTCTTAAAAATTACTTTGATAGATCACTAATTTACTCATGGTGTGAGGATTAATTAGATGATGTATCAGTTTAATGTTTAAGTCTCACCTCAAATTGATAGAAGGATCTTGATCCCGTGTTAGCAAAGATCTAATTAAGGAGATAGAAAATTTTTTTAGATTTAAGGGCGAGATACCAATTAGATTGGATAAGGCTTGCATAGTCCTATCTCAGGGGGTAAGAATTCTTCAGTCTTAAGAAATGGTTGTGAAGTATTGAAAAAGAAAAACAATTAAATCTTAAAGAGGACCAAATTTTACAAGTAGCTATTTAGACCCATTTGTCCTGTAAAGGGATATGGTGTGTTAGATAGTGAAATGTATAGTGCCAGGAGAAATCCAAGCTATACTACATTGCTCTTTGACAAATCTAGCATTCAACTCACAATTGTTGCATTTTCAAGGAAATGCAAACCGTTTTGTGAATAATTATCCCCATCCCTAGTGCCTCTCTTCATACATTTAGAATTAAGTAGTTGTGTGTTTGGTAGATTTTAGGATTAGTTTTAAATCAGTTTTTATTTCAATTAAATTGATTTTATTCAACATCCTATTTGGTCGCCAAAATAGTGAAGAGCCCTTGTAATCGGGGTGATCAAATTCCAATTAGAAAGAACCTCCAATCCTCGTGGGTACGATATCCAAACTTTTAGAGTCCACTTTATTACTTGTATGACTAGTGCACTTGCGGAAAGGGGTTGAGTGTTGGTAATACTTTTCATTTCAGTTTTAGAGTATACTTACTTTTGTTCCAATTCAGTTTTTTTTTTAAAGTATTTACCACATTCACTCCCTTGGCCATATTTTCATATATATCATTATGTCTTTACACTTGGCCCTGTGGGAGCTCCTATATCAGGCTCTAGAAGTTGGTGGCCATAAATAATGCCTGGTACTCCTTACTGTCATCCTCCCGCAGCTGATAGATCTAGTTGATGGCTCGTGCCTGAGTTGACCCACACCTGAGACCAGGAACACGAGTGGTGCCAACTTCGAGCGTAGGTTAGATGGAACTCTCATCTGACTTGGGTACTCGGGTCGGGGAGCACACGATGTGCGCCATCCTACGGTTTTGGATGGTGAAGTTGAAGAATGCGTTTGAGGTAGGAAAACCTATCTCCGGAACTAATGAATGGATGCAAAGCGACTCGTGGTAGAGTCGCTCTACTTCTCGAGAGATGGTCGGCGAATTATTCGGAGGCGGGAGAGTCTTTGCCGTGTGGAGCCAGGGCGGTGTCGTTTAGGCCCAGCGCGGTCTTCTTGCAGAACCATAGTAGTCGCGTCGGCTAGGAATGCGCAAAAAAAAAAAACCTTACACTAGGCAGGCGGGGAAGACAAAGGGTTTTGTAAAAGCGGGTGGAGGGTAAAATGGACGGCTGAGTGGATATTTATAACCGTCCCGGAATACGAATTAAACCGCCTTGGCGAAGTCATAGTCTGTGGCCAGTGAAGGATCTTCGTTGTGGCGAGGCGAGCCCACAGCGTAGGCCCGAACCCATTTGTTGTGGACGAAGAAGTAGCTTTCAAGATTGTTTTTACCTGCGTGGATCCGGAAAATTTCTAAGATTATATTTTTTCCCTTCGCGGTGGTGAAGCAAGCTTGGCCAGGTGGACCAGAAAGTATGGTAAACTGTGATTTTGTCCTTTGCCTTTAAGACTCACCTATATATAAAAAATAAGCATAGGGAGAACGCCCAAAACAAAAATTTAACTGCAAAGTAATCAAAAAGAATGGAAGTACGCAAGTTTTAGGGAAAAAGAAAATCTCACAAAGCTTGGGTTGCCTCCCAAGAAGAGCTATGTTTAACGTCGATAGCTGACATTCCTGCAACGTACAACACCAAGACCAGAAACAAAATAGAACCTATTAGGGATTTGACTTCGCCGCTACTATCTACTCTCAACTGTGCCTAGAGCGATGTCCTGTTTCTTAACAGGGAATGCTCCTCCAAAGTACGGTTTCAACCTTTAGGCGTTAACTTTGAACTATCCTTTCGGATCACGATATCTCAATATCATAGGGGAATACTTACTCTGTTGAGACTTGACCATTTTGACTTTAGCTTGCCAGGGAAAAGTTGCAGCCGAGAGTTGAACAATAAGACTTCAGCGACCAGTATGAGCTCTCTCGTAGCCTATATGTTTATCATGCCAAGCTTTTGTCTTTTCATATAGATCAGACATTTTCTATAAAGCTTCGTGCGAGAAACTCATCAAATTCATTGAGGTTACTTGACAATCTCTTTGCCTCTCAGACTAATTTGCTATCGTGTTCAACTAGCCTAGTCGCCTAATATGCTCTATGTTGCGATTCCGTGGTGTACTTGTGATTTTTCCATAGACTAGAGGGGTCTTAAAGGCTGTCCTGTATGCCCAAAGTGCATCATCGATCTTCTTCGACTAGTCTTTTCTTGAGCTATTGACCCTTTTTTGCAGAATGGACTTAATTTCATGATTTGACACCTCGGTCGGTCCATTCTCCTGCGGGTGATATGCGAGTGAAGTTCGATGTCTCACACCATATTTGTAGAACTTTATCGACCAGCTTATTGCAGAAATGAGTACCACGATCTGTGATCAATGCTTGTGGAGTGCTGAATCGGGTGAATATGTGGCTGCAAAGGAATCTGACTACCACACTAGCATCATTTAATTGCATGTCGGCATTAGCCCACACACATTTTGAGGCGTAGTCTGACCGGGAGGATATACATGTGGCCCGAATGAAGGGGAATGGTCCCATGAAGTCCATTCCCCATAGTCAAACAACTCAACTTCCAGAATTGGGTTCATGGGGGGTTCATCCCGTTTGGAAATGCTGCCCATCCTTTGGCACTTATCACAGCTGGCTACAAAATGATGAGCATCCTTGAATAAGGTAAGCCAATAGAAACCGGACTGGAGTACCTTTGCTGCTGTTCTCTGGCCTACAAAATGCCCCCCACATGGTAAGGTATGACAATGACTTAGAATACTACCCATTTCTTCTTCCGTTACGCATCTCCTTATCACTTGATTAGCACAATGTTTGTATAAAATAGGCTCCTCCTAGTAGTAGTGCTTCAACTGTGCAAAGAACCTCCTTTTCTGTTGGTAGCTAAACTCTAGAGGAATCACTTTGGCCACTAAGTAGTTCACATAGTCGGCAAACCATGGAACTGGCTGTATGTCTTCAATTGCCAAGAGCTGCTCATCTGGGAAATTATCGTTAATCTGCACTTCATCTCTCAGCCCCTCTAATCGTGACAAATGGTTCGCGATTAAGTTCTCTGTTCCCTTCCTATATTTTATCTCTAAGTCGAACTCTTGCAATAGGAGTACCCATCTATAAGTCTCGGCTTTGCATCCTTTTTTGTCATTAGGTACTTAATGGCTGAGTGGTCGGTGCTTATCACCTTGTACCCGTCAAGTAGGGCCTAAATTTATCAAAGGTGAAAACAATGGCTAATAGCTCTTTTTCCATGGTGGCATAATTCAACTGAGCATCATTCAAAGTTCGGCTAGCATAGTGGATGACCTGAAATATCCTTTATTTTTTCTTCCCCAACACTGCTCCGATCGCATAGTCCCTGCGTCGTACTTTGCTCGAATGGAAGGTCCCAATCTGGTGCTACAACTATAGGAGCTGGTACCCGTTTATCTTTCAGAACTGAAAAAGCTTGTAGGCATTGTTCATAAAAAACAAATGGTGTCTCTTGAGCTAGTAGACTGGATAACGGTTTTGCAATCTGAGAGAAATCTTTAATGAACCGCCGATAGAACCTTTCGTGTCCTAGAAAACTTCTTATGCCCTTCTCTGATGATAGTAGAGGTAATTTCTCCATTGCCTAAATTTTAGCTCGGTCAACCTCTATTCCTCTTGTCGAAATCCGGTGGCCAAGTACGATGCCCTCTTATACCATAAAGTGGCACTTTTCCCAATTCAGCACAATATTGGTTTCTTCACACCTAACAAGCAGCTCTCAGGTTTTCAGAACCGATCATCGAAGGAACTCCCAATCTTGATAAGTCGTCGTGAACACCTCAATTGTCTTTTCAACCATGCGAGAATATGAGCCATCATATAATCGATATTGCGGTGCATTACCTGACCCAAATGACGATGCTTTAAATGCAAGCGTACCATGCAGACGCGTGGATGTTGTCTTCTCCTGGTCTTTAGGGGCTATAGCGATCTGATTGTACCTGGAATACCCATACAAGAAGCAGTAGTATTCATGCCCTGCTAGCCTATCCAACAACTGATCTAAAAACAGTAGTGGAAAGTGGTCTTTTCGAGTAGCCTTATTCAGTTTCCAGCAGTCGATACAAATCCTCCATCCTGTGATTGTTCTGGAAGGTAACAAGGTATTATTGTCTTTTTTGATCACTGTTGTTCCTCCTTTCTTAGGTACTACCTGTATTGGACTTACCCAAGCACTATCGGAGATAAGATATATAACCCCCGCATCTAGCCACTTTAGTACTTCCTTGCGGACAACCACTTTCATAGTTGGATTCAGTCTCCTTTGTGCTTCCACTGACGGCTTATGACCATCTTTTAATAGAATTCGATGCATGCACATAGAGGCGAATCCTTTAAGTCGGTAGAGGCAAACGATTGCATGTGGTATCTCTAAGCACTCTCGATAGCTTATCTTCTTCTAATCTTTGTCGAGGCAGCTGAAGCAATTCTTGGTAGGTGCGAGGCCTCCCTAAGATACACATACCTTAAATGTCAAGGTAGTGGCTTTTGCTCTACCTTGGGTGGTTGTTTAGAAGAGGGTATTAGCGTCTGAGTGTTTTCACCTAAAGGTTCATAGTATTTCCTTCCATTATGTTCGAAGGAGTTCATCCAGTTCACATACTTGGCAGCCTCTTCACTCAAGTTCTCACGAATCTCACTTTGTACCGGGCCGCTAGCCTCTAAAGGGTGGTGGGACCACTTTGGCCTAGACACTATAGCCTCCAACAGTCTCCCTACTAAAAGTAGCCATCCACTCACATTGGGTGTCTCATAGCTTTGAATACATCGAATTTGACTTTATCATCTTGTATTCTCAATTTCAATTCTCCCTTCTACACATCAATCATTGCCCTGCCAGTCGCTAGAAATGGCCTACCCAGTATGATAGGTATTTCTTTATCTTCTTCCATATCCAGCACAATGAAATCTGCCGAAAAGATGAACTTGTCCACTTTGACTAGAACGTCTTCTATCAATCCCCCGGGGTGTTTTGATGACCTATCTACGCGAATGGAGTGGCGTGGTTGGGCGGAAAGCACCTAATCCCAATCGTCTGAATATAGATAGCGACATAAGGTTAATACTTGCTCCCAGATCAAACAAGGCCTTCTTAAAGATGGAATTTCCGATTGTGCATGGTATAGTAAGACTACCAGGGTCTTTCAGCTTTTGTGGCAGTTTTCGGTGCAGGATGGCACTACACTCCTCAGTGAGGTTTATTGTCTCAAAGTTTGACAATTTTCTTTTCTTGGACAGTATTTCCTCATGAATTTCATGTAACTGAGCATCTGCTCTAATGCATCGGCAAACGGAATGTTTATATGCAGTTTCTTGAACACCTCCAGAAACTTGGTGAATTGCTTGTCCAATTTACTCTTCTTCAAGCGTTGAGGGTACGAAATTAGGATGGTGGGTTCAGTCCTGTGTGGTTGTCCCCCAGACTCCATTTCTTTTTTACCCAACTTTTTTTGATGGGGCTGTTCCCCTACTACCTTGTCAATCTGGCTAGGCTGGATTACTTCTTCTGTCTCTACCTCCCCTATCACTGGTGGTTGTTCTGGTGTTCCTAGTTCTTTGCCACTCCTTAATGTGACAGCCTTTACATGTTCATTACCTTCTTGCCTCGGGTTCACTTCAGAATTACTCGGTAATGCTCCCCACTGCCTCTCCGTCAACAAACTGGCCATTTGGCCCATTTGCACCTCTAAGTTTCTCAATTGTGCTGCTTGATTGTTCAATTGGGTGGTTTGGTTATGCAAATTTGCCTTGGTCTCATTCATAAAGGCAGTGTGCGAGGTGAGCATCTGTGCAAGTGCTTGCTCCAAGTCTACTTTCTTCTCATGGGGTGGTTCATTCACTCGGGGTAGTGGCATGTTATTTATTATTCCACTCCATCCATAGTTACGATTGTTCGACCAATGGTGCCTCTCCATCCTTGACACGCGTGACTCTGGTTATGGTATTTGTTCTGACCATTGCCCCTTATCACGCCCTTGCTGCAGTTGATTCTTGGTTCACATATTGGGCTGCTTTCTACGTATCTTGCCTTGGTGACACTCCATGTCTTGTCATATCCTTTGCGAGATTCATTTCCCGCAGTTAGTGCGAATAGCATTCTTGTACCGTTATGCACCCAGCGTCTGGATAGCGTGTGACATGGTTTACCAGGTTACTGAGAACCTCTGTGTTTGCTCCTACTAAGGGTTTCTTAGGTGCTGATCTATCTCGGGGCCACTGATTAGTATTAGTAGCTGTATCCTCCAAGATTTCATAATCTTGATTTGTGGTTTTCTTCATCAGAGCACCTCCTGCCGAAGCATCAATGATTGTCCTAGCTGAGTCTCTTAGACCATTGTAGAACGTATGCACCTGTATCCACTTAGTTAATCTATGATGTGGGCACCTCCTCAGTAGCTCATGAAATCTCTCCCAAGCTTCAGCTAGGTTCTCCCCCTAAAATTGTCTAAATGTATTAATTTCTTGCACTAATTGAGCTATTTTGCAGGTGGGAAAAATTTGGTAAGAAATTTCTGCACCAAGTCATTCCATGAGGTAATGGAATCTGGAGGTTGGGTACAGTCGACCCGGTGTTTAGCCCGATCGCTAATTAATGATAGGGAATAGCCGCAGTCTGAGAGCTTCTTCGATTACCCCATTATACTTGACTGTGTCACAGACTTCAATAAAGCTAGTCAAATGTGCATTCGGATTCTCACTAGGTAGCCTATGGAATTGTATATTGTGGAGCATTTGCAACGTTACTCATTTCAGCTCAAAGTTGTTCGCTTGTATGGGTAGTCGACGTATAGCTGACTGAACAACTGTAGGTGGTAAGGAAAACTCCTCAAGTAGCATATGCGGATTATCAGGCTGTACGAAGGGTGTGGTGGTCGGATTTCTATAGTTATGTCCATTCTATTCTACCTGTGGTTCATCCCTATCATGAATCTGTCTTCAAATCACCACTTGATGTTGCGCAGTTTGGGGCTGAGTTACATTAAGGCTTCTCTACATAATTGATCATGCCAGTGTCTGATTTCTGGTTCAAAATCAGATGAGAGTAAGTTCCCTGTGACCTTGTCGTTGCATACACTCTAAATACTTTCCTGGAATCATAGGATAAGAACGAAACCAAATCACAGCACGGATGCAGTAAAGGAAAACATGTAAACCAGGAATTAAAGTAAAAAAATAAAAAGTAGAAAGTGATCAATAAGTGAGAAGAATTAAAGAAAGTAAAATTGATCCAAATTACTATCTATGGCACGATTGTCAATATCAACACTAAACTTCTCCCCGACAACGGCCCCAAAATCTAGACTGGCCGAAAGTGAGTGTGCAAAATTAGGTGGGAAACGCAAACCCGTGTGCCCAAGTATACGCATCGAGTTAACATAGTGTAGTGGTTAGTCAAGTGTCGTTCCCTTGAAGAGAAGCATGTTGACTACTGATTTAATGACTTCGACAATATTTGGATCTAATCCTAAAGCAAATTACGACTAAATTACTAAAATTAACAAAAACTTAAAATTGGGTGTATTGAGTTATATCGATGATGAGAAACCTAGGGTTTTACCGTCTCCTACCACACTTGATAGATGTCAATTCAATTAAGGACTTATTGAATTATTCATATGAGTTTTGTTGACGAGTTGATCTTCCATACAAGATATTCTCTCTCAAGATATATTTGCCTATCTCACTAGTGGGATGTATTGCATCTCTGCCTCAACCCCTCGACTCCGAAATGTCTAAATGTACGAAACCCTAATTTTCACTTGTGATACGGAATATCTCTGTTAACGACTACCCAAGTGTTCTTTAACCATGTCCTGAGTTATCTTCTCTTGATCTCAAACTCCCGGCTTTAGCATGTCCTGGTTGGCAGAACTGATAACATGTAATTAAACCTAGAATTAAAGCAAACACATGAATTCATATTAATATTCAAATAAGCCAAAACTGAAAATCAATCCATCAAAATGTGGTTAGGTTTGGAAAAACCCTAGAGAAAAGAATTAGTTCATCATATTATTCATTCCTGAGATTAGAAGAATTCGAGAATCATAGAGTAAGGAGTTAAAAGGGAAGAACTTCATTGAAAAATCATCTTCGGATCTTTCTTGAATCAAGTCTATCTTGATATACTCCTTTGCTGTGTATCTCCTTCTTCTTCTCGATCCAATCTCCCTTTGCTTTGAAAAATCTTCCCTTTTATACCTCGAGACGTGGGCCCATCAATGGCCAGAAAAATTAGGGTTCTACGAGTTTCCTTTTTGGAAAGGGGACCTCGTTATGTGGCGGTTAGCCCCGTCTTGCGTAGGCGAGCCCTTCAAACTTTGATCTTGGTTCGCTATTGAGAGGGGTCTTCCACCGGCGGTGAGGTGCTTTACCGCGAACCCGGTAACACTCCTATTTATCACTTTGTATTCACATACTGTTTTGTTTTGTCTTTTCGTCATCCCTTTTGATTTCAATATTGCCATATCCTATAGAACAATATAATATGAGGGATTAGCGTGATATTAATGAAAAAGACTGTGAATCATGCATTTTAGCTACAAAGAACATCGAGAATTCAACTGAAATGCGCGCATGATTCATCCCGATCACTCTACACTCTCAGGATTCTCTATCTCTGTGTCACTCAGAGGGCCTCTTGGAAATCAGAGCGAGATACAGTACCTTGGGTACACAGTTCTAGTACTAAGAACAAGTAAATTTATAAACAATACCAATCAAATAAATTCAAGAATTCTAATTAAAGCTTTCTTCCACCTTATGCAGAAAAATGACTATCATCAGACCCATTCCCAATGAGCTCAACTTTTCAAAAAAATTTGGTTTACTTATATCGATGACTAGCGATGAGAAAAGTCTTTGAGAATCATAAAAGCTATTCGAAATAAATGAAGTCCAGAAACTTTCTATCATCCATTTAAATCAAACAGTAATGAAAAATATGATTTTATTAAGAAATACCAACTCGAAGTTGCACTTCAGTACAATACCCAAATCCAGAAAATTAATGGAAAACTAACAAAATAAAGCTACACTAAAACTAAATCTACTAAAATGGAAAATAAAAAAGAAAAAATAAAAATATACAAGAGTCTTCAACCCCCTAGACATCTTGGAGTTACGGAAGTTGTGCACATTGCCCTAGAAGCGTGTATTTATAGACTTTCCATTGTTGGGCCTCACTTCATTAATTGCGTTGTGGAATCCCCAAAATTATGGCCCAAATTGGTCTCTTTGTCATGACATAGAAGGTTTGTCGCGACAGAGCTTTCAGTCTTTGTCGCTGTCTCTGTCGTAGCTTCTTGTTTTCTGTTGCGACTTGGTCTCTAGGCTTGCTCTTGGATTGTGTTGCAACATACTTTGAAAATGTCGTGACATAAATTTTATTCAGCGGTCTTGTTCTTGTCATGACAGGAATGCCTTGTGTTGTGACATCAAACATGTTTGCAACCATCTTCTCATGTCCTTGTCCTTCTGGAGTTTGTCGCGACATAATTTTCATTGTCGCGACAAACATTTACATTTCAGCCTGTCAACTATGTCAGGATTTCTTTGGGTCCTTAGCAAATTCTGTCGCAACAGACTTTTCTTTTCTAATTCTTGTCACTTATTGAGTTGTTTGTCACGACATAGAATTATCTGTTGCGACACAATTTTCTTGGCCATTCTCAGTTCTTCTTCAATTTCTATCGCGACCTAATTTTTCTTTGTCTCGACAGAATTTTATCATTCCATAGATTTTATTGTCGCGACAGAAAACTTCTTTGTCGCCATTCTTCTTGTGTTGCTCTTCAGCTTCTTGTCGCAACAAGGAATTCACCTCCTTCATGTTTTGTTTGTCGCGACAGAAATAATCTTTGTCGCGACAAAGATTTTGTTGCTCTTGGTTGTGAATTCTGAATGTTATGTCGCAGCAGGATTTTCTTTGTTACAACAACAATTCTTCCTTGAGCTAGCTTGATGCTGAAAACTTTGTCGCAACATAAAAACACTTGTCTCAGTTGACTTGTGTTGTAATCTGAGCAATTTCTGTCGCGACAGAATTGTCTTTTGTCGCGACAGAGGTCTTTTGTTAGCCTTCAGCTTTTTATGTTAAGAGAGAAATTATATTGTCGCGACACAACTTCCTTGCTCTCTACTTTAATCGTTGTCGCGATAGAGTCAAGAATTGTCGTGATAGTTTTCTTCACAATCTTCTTCAATAATGTTGCGATAGAAAAACTCTTTGTCGCGACAAAATTTCTCTTTCAACCATGGAGTTCTATCTGAGCTTTGTTGCGACATTTATTTGCTGGTTGCAACATAGTTCCTTTGGTAAGCTTGAATTTTGTGTCACGACAAAGACAACTGCATTTTCCACCTTTTTGCTTCTTTTATGCTTGTTTTCTCTCCTTTTTCAATTAACACCTGCAAAACACAAAGTTGGTGAATATTTCACAGTTTAGCATAAAAATAGATCTGAAATTGTTAAAAACATGCTAGAAAAATGGATTAAAAATAGGTGAGTTTTAGACTCATTAGCTACGGATCGGTATGTCACTATAAAACATATCATTCATAGTACTGCTACATTTATCCTTATTGGTATACCAATCTATCCCTAACTCGAATATGACGGCTAAGATTCTCTTAAGGGCATTAATAATTAGTCATAGTAAAAGTTGCTAGATTATATTCACAAGAATTCCACAATAACGCAAGTTTACATCCAATATGCCTTATTTACCACTATATTAACTATCCGATTAACCCATTTTCAAAACAATTTATTCCAAGTCAATAATTTTGCACACAAAAGTTACACATAATCTCATAGAAACACTATCTCGCATTTGGTCATAATCCAATCACTTTTTCTTCATTTTAACTCACTTAACACATGAGTTTTATGCACTATTTCAATTACACCAAACCTTTAACACATTTGGAAACATAATTTAAATACATACATGCAGTAGTTTTGCACCAAAACCAAACTATACACACTAATGCACATTTGACTACACATGATTCATGCATTAACATACATTGCCTTCCCCTTTTCATGTTAATCCACTTAAGATCAATTAACCAACACCCAAACCAAATGGTTCAAACCAGAAGCACACATGCTGGTTTTATATCAACACTTCAGGTTTGACGACAAAATAAACACAACACCGACACAAGAAGAGAAATGTGAAGAACAAACCAAAAGAGTTATCTATTCTTATCTCATATTCTTTGAATCCCGAATTTTGCTCAAAATTTATCATCACCAACCCCTAATCCATCACAAATACATCATAATCAGAGAACAAACAAAGAAAAATCAGTCGTGCATGCTAGGGTTTCTGGTTAGGGTTGATTTCTACCCAATACACCTTCACTTGCAAAATTTTCTGGGAACAAATGAGCCATATTTTACTCAAACTTCCTTTAAGAAAATGATAGCTCTATTAGTCTATTTTCAATAAAAATTTGAGTCATCTAATTTGGATCATTACAACTTAACTTATGGCCAAAACACCAAAATTGTGCCAAAACAGAGGATAACCCTGGCAGCTTACACATGTATTTTCCGCCAGGTCTAACGGGGACATAGAGGGTCGGTGCTTCTTGGTACCTTCTATACTTTTGTAGGTTTACCTCTCAGGGTCTTTCCCAATTGGAATCACTCAATTTGGATGACTAATGGCCAAGTTATTGCCAAAACAAAAACATGACACAACCTAGAAATTTTCCTGTTTCTAGACTCTGTTTTGGTCCATCTCGGAAACCCAAACATAGATGCTCTTTTTGGATTGCTTTAGGTCTCTATTTCTTTGAGAAATTTTCATCCATGATTATTATGCACCATCTCAAATTGGAATCATCCAATTTGGAGTTCAAGAGGCCAAGTTATGGCCAAAACAAAACATGGGTTTTAGAAAAAAAAAAAATGGTATAAAATACTATAAAGTAAAATAATAAAACAAGAAGGCTATTTTTGGGACGTTACACTCCCTTTGGCTGAATGTTGACCAATTTTCCGGCACGGCTAACAAAGACTAACTAAAGTGTGACACCCCGAAACCCGGAGGTCCCATTGATAACTTTGTCAGCGCGTGGAATGCACAGTGAGATCTGTGATGTCTCGATACGGTTTGTGGCAGTCCCATCATGAGATCCATTCCTTAGAAAATGTACGAGTCTATCAAAAACCATTCACAAAGTTCAATTTACAACTCTTCTTTTATATAAAATAACATAGCAAAGTTTTGCTCAAATAAGAGACAAAAAAAAAAAAAAAAAAACAAAGCCATAACAGGCTTTCTTGATCAACGGTCTGGAAGGGAGGTAGGCACACTTTGCATGCCTAACTTGCACCTAAAATATGGTCCCGGCCCAGGGTAGACAACGCCAGTGAGAATGACTCCTACAAGGGCTCTCCCCACCTAAGTGCACATACAATTACTGCACTTAATCCACATCATATCACATTCCACATAGAATATGCAATCCTACCATGGAATACTACATGTCATGAATGAGATGAGACTCATCATGCCCCATGTCCCGAGTCCTAACCGACTCCCTCACACATGCATATGCCAAGTGTGAAAAAAATCGTCATTGATGTTTAATCCAATGACCCTTTTTCCAAAACAAAATATTTTTTGTTTTATAAATAAAAACCCATTGGATAAACCTCAAATGTTCATTTATTTAGTAAAATCCCATGTGTTTATGCATTTGTGGGCCACAGATTTTCGGGTTTTCACCGTAGGACACTGCACATATTCCCAACATTTTTACGAGCTTTCACCTCCGTTGATCATGTCTAACCGCAACTACCAGGTTTTTCACCCAAGGGGGTATCTATCCCTTCTTGCTATGCCCAACACACGTAATTTTCATGCTATGCAACCATGAGACTCATTTGGACCTTTGTCCCATTCACAGAAACTCACCACCCGTTCCTGAGATGATGATGATTATGTAACACACACACACCCAACACAATGTGATGTCCCCGTGCATATGCAATTCAAAAATGCCAATGCATGTACCTCATGTTACATGCATAAGGAACACTACATGAAACATTTACATTCCATACTTTATACTACGTATCATGGATAGTTATATCAAACACATATAATTTACATCAATTTATGCTAATATATTTAAACACCCATATATCAACATATTTTCAACACATTCAACATGTTATTCAATTTCGGCCAATAACACGCAAAACGATTCTGACTATGATCATTCGATGATGTCGGACTCAATCTAGAAATTTCAGCTTTTGGGAAATAACACACAAAATCCCATATGCATTTTCCAGCAGTCCCATAACCAAAACCGGCCCAAAATGCATTTTCCGGCGTTTTGAGACCCTGCCGAAGCTGATCGACCTTCACAGCCCAATCTGAACTATCCAGCAGTCCCAATATTAGAAAGCTTCAGTCCCATGGTTGGGGATGTACCACTCTGACCATTCTGACCTTAAGTGAAAAGGAACCGATTAACGGAGAAAACCCTACCTCTTGGAGCTTCGACGAAAAATTCGGATTTCGGTACCCACACGAAGCTCTCGTTGCATGGACCAACTTTAGTTTTTGGACTATCAAGCTCCGACTGTCGGAACACCGGGAAAATCTTATCTTTCCCTCTCTCCCTTTTCATTTTTCTCTCCCCCACGACCTGATTTTTTTTTTCCACTTTGGTTTTTACTTTTTTCTTTCTTTTCTCTTTTCTTTCTTTTTATTTTTATTTTTCCTCATTTTTGGTTTTCATTCCATCGAATTGTTTTTGTTCTCTTATTTTGTTGGTCTTATCCCAAGTGAAAGGAAACTTCCTCTCACCTTCCTTCCTTCTCTCTCATGGCCATGTGTCTTTACATGGTCCATGTATCATGTGCCATGTGTCACATGGACACATGCTTTAGAATGACTCACGCCACACACCACATGGATCTCATGCCATGTGTGGGCTCTCCCATGGTGCCATGTGTAAGAAACCCACAGGATCGTACCAGTAATGGCACCTCTCCATGTGGCTCACCCGAGCACGGATGCCTCAGCATTAGAAATTCGACTATCTCGAGATTGACAAGGGCTCAAATGGGTAACTAGATTTCCCTGGAAAAGATGCCAAAAACTTGTTGACCAGATAATTAAAATATGTTTTCTTCTGTTTAAATAATAATTTGCAATTTAGATTGGTTTTGGTAAAAAATATCTGCAAGTGCACATGTCATACAAGTAATAAAGTGGATGTTTAAGTCCATATATCATTTCAACAAGGATTGATTAGAGAATTCAAAGATTAAATACCCTCACTACTCAAGAATCTCACTATTTGAACTTCCAAATTTCAGGATATATTTATCTTCTACAGTAAAATGAATCAAAGCAATAATGAAATTCTAAAACACATGATTAGAAATTCAGCTGGATTGAAATAACTGCTTGGGAATAGCATTTGATGTTGTGACTATCATTTGCAAGTTCAAATAAAATATATAAAGTCTTGAGTATGAACATTGGGTGTCAATGATTAGTGTAGAAATGGATTTCTCCTAACACTACTCATTTCACTCTCTAGCTTACCACACTTCTATCTTTAGACAGTGGGTCTGAAGAGCTACTTATAAGGATTTATCCTCTTTTAAGATTTGACTATTTTTCCTTCTCAGTACTTCACAGCCATCTCTTAGGACTGGAAATTGTTTACCCCCATAGACAAGGTCATGTAAGCCCTCTCCAAAATAAATGATATCTTAGCCATCAATTAAAAAATAATTCTTTCTCCCCTTGATTAGAATCTCAGCTAACATAGGGTTGAAGTTGTTCCTCTCAATTAAGGTGAAACCTTTCAGAATTAAATTTCTAGATCAGTAAGTGGATCATATTCCTCGGGCACACACTCCTGTTGTCACCTAGGAGGGAATCTTGAAAGCAGGGGTTGGATCTTCACTAGTGATGTATCAAAGTAATCCGGAAAGTGTGTTAGTTCAAATAATATTAGTGTAATTTACCCCCAAGTTACTGCTAATTTCTCTTAGGTAGTCTCAACCCTGTGTCACTTAGAGGGATTCCTGGAAATCAAAGCAATGATACAACTCTTTCTAGGTACCAAACACCAATATTTAGAACAACTCGATGTAGGAGTAATATCAATTAAATCACTCAAATTTTCATGCCCGAAATAACATTATGACACTACAAACAATAACCCCAATGACAAATTCTTCCCAAAGGAAGCTGAGCCTCTTAGATCTGGATCACAAATGACAATGACTAGTTGATCAAACAAATTCATTGAAATTGTCATCAAAACTGAAAAAAAAAAAAGAAGTCCAGAAAAATTCCCAGATTCCATTTAAATTCAGACGTAATTTTAAGCTTCAATTTACATTCATCTAGCTCCAAATTCCAATTCAGATCACTACTCTAATTTGAAAGAAGAAATCTAAATCTAGAAAATAAACTAAAAAAATAGAAAAGAAGAAAATAAAAATATATATACAATGAGACTTCAGCTCTCCTAAAAAGCACACAGACTTGATGAAAAGCCGCTGAAAGCTACGAGCTCTTTCCTAGGAGCTTCTATTTATAGGCTCAAGTCTTGGACCTTAAAAACGAGGTGAGAATCACGCACTTCAAAAAGCCCAGAAATTCTACCATAGCTGCTGATGTCGTGTTCATGTCGTGGTGATGTCGTGACATTAGAGTTGTCAATGCCGTGGGTTGCATTTGATGTCACGACATTAACAACTTTTCTGGGCAATTCTCAATTTCCAGTGATAAGTCAATATCGTGACGATGTTACGACATTGAAATCCAATGTTGTAGATTAATTCCGATGTTGCGACATTGAATTTATGTTGCGACATAGCTTGTTGATGCCTTTGCTCTTACCTTATTGCCTTGATGTTGCGACATCGCTTATAGTTCACTTTTTGATGTCATGACATTGCCTTTGCAGTTTTGATCTTTTCACTTGATGTTGCGACATTGCTAATTTAATGTCGCAACATTGGTCGATTAAGTTCATTATGACCACTCTAGGTTGATGTCCCGACATTGCTTGTCTAATATCACGACATTGAATCTTGTTGTTCTGAAGCCCTTTGCCATTGTCGTAGCTGATGTCGCAACGTTGCCTGTTAGTCCATTTTCCGATGTCGTGACATTGGTCTGTTAAACTTCAACTGAGGCTTGCTTTGGTCTGATGTCACAACATTGGTTTGATGTAGCGACAATGTTCAGATGATGTATTCATTGGTTGAGGCTTGTTATGATGTCACCATGATGTCGTGGCGATGTCGCGACATTTAAACAATTAAGTTCTTCCCACTGCCAGTAATGTCGTAGTAATGTCGGGGCGATGTCGCAACATTGGATAGCTGCTATAGTTTGACTACTGGGGTTGCTTTTGATGTCGCAACATTGAGTTGTATTGTTGCGATATTAACATGATGTTGCCTCAATGTTGTAATGATGTCGCCACATTGGAATATCTTTGCCTTCCCCTCTTTAGTTGATGTTGCAACTTTGGAGCGACATTGCAATAGCGTCAAGACCTTCTCCACATAATGTCGAGACACTGAAAATCTAATGTCGCGACGTTGGCCCTTTCTCTGCACAATGCTAATTTATGCTCCAATTTATTCTGAATTCTGCTTATATTTCTTAAGTTTTTGCATAACATAAATCTGGGTGAAAGCTCCATAATTTTGCATTAAAATGAACTTTTTAAGCCTGAAATATACTTGAAAAATGGGCTTAAAAAATAGATGAGTTTTAGACTCATCAAACTCCCCAAAACTTAAAGTTTTGCTTGTCCTCAAGCAAAGAAAAGACTATTTGTTTGTCTTCAAACAATAAAAATCAATTTTTCAGGACATTTTTCAATCAAATCAACATTTAGGCTTTATTAGTATTTCCGTTGTGACATCAATTCTAATTAAGCTTCATTTTAGGATCCTAAAATTTTCAATTTAGATAATTTAATATAGTATGTAATTCATAGTTAATAAACATATACAGTTCTTGACTTAGCAAGTGTGTGTTGGTCTTCCCTTTACGATTAATTTAGAAGATTAGGTTGCTTTATGAGAGTTACTTTGGAGGATGACGTTCTTTCAGATTAAATTCAAGTCCCATAGGATTATTTGGTCATATTATTATCCACTAATGTAGACATAACACAACCTTCATAATCAAATAGGTATTTTGAGCTTGTAATGTATGGCTAGGGTACTTGGGTAGATGACTGGACATTTTATGCTAAATTTTACCCAAATTGCATATATTTTCTCAACATTTTGCCTTTACTGCTCATCTTATTTTTCTGCTACAATAGCCTCTCAAGAACCACCAAATTTATTTTAGTGCATTTTCTGTATTTTCTCCTCTGTGTCTTTTTCTTTTCCACTGCTATTTTCAATTCTGCTCCAGAATCTCTTTCTGCATTTTGTTTCAAGTTTGGAGTGGTTCAATGTTTTACCTTTTTAAGGTTTCTACTATCTTTTAACAAGATTTAGGTCAGTAACTCCCATACTAGTTGGCATTAGGATACTAGGTGTAGAACACCCCTAAGGACTTAATTGCTCAAGGTCAGTAGGCTACAAGGTAAAACTCACTCCTTGAAACTTTCATTCTTTTTTAGCTTTTCAATTTTCTGTTTTGCACCTCCTTTAGTACACTTTTTCTTAATTGTCTTCATTTCTCCTCCTTAATTTTCCTTCTTCATTTCAATTCAAATTTGTACTCCCCCAAACTTATCCTCTTGCTCATTTCTGCTGTACTGATATGAAGTTTTGGGTAAATAAAGGGTTCTTTACTGTAAGGTAAGACTTAAGGAAGGTTTAAGGCTCTTCTTTTTGGCTCTGATGATGAAACTGGCATTAGGCTCAAAATAGGTACTAAGGTATATGCTTAAAGCATATTAAAGGGTAGGCTTTTGAAAGTCCAAACTGTTCAAGGATGGCCTAAATCATTTTCTACTAGTTGTGATGTCTATGATTTCGTCTTGAATAATAATGGAACAAGTTCTAGGACTCTTTAGAGATTTTTGATAATAAGTCCCATAAAGAGTTTCCTAACGAAACCTGATAAGTTTTTTAAGTACTTTTAACTTGATGTGTTAGTTTTGGTCATTTTACATTGGCACTATTCAATTTATTCAATTATTAAGCCTTACTAGTTTTGATTTCAATTTCAGTTTTTCAGAATCTAAAAATTTGGCTTATTTATTCTCAACATCACAACTTAAAATTCAGTTTCAATTTTCAGCCTAATTGCATCTCAGATTTAAACTTTGTTTGGTTTAAAACATTTTATTGTGTTCTTGTTCAACTTTACAGTTCATTATGATTAAACAATTCAGTTCACTTGGTCAACAGCAATAACACCAACGTTTTAACAAATTTCTAACATACCGTAAACAAGCAATTACAGCCTCTTCACAAAATATGCAATAACATCCAAAAATTTCAACTCTGCAGCATCGTTACATTTAACACGCTGAATTCTCATTTATTCAGAACGAAAAGTCCTCTTCATTTTTATTTTAGTTCTCAGAATTGTAAATTTAAAAGAAAATAAAATAAGAAAAGACTGTACACAAATTTCAAAAATTGTCTTTTTATTAATAAAGAGGGAAGAATAACATTTTATAGATTATAAGAGAGATATATATACAAAGAAGATAGAGAAACGGAGGGATAGAGAGAGAGAGAGAGAGAGAGAGAGAGAGAGAGAGAGAGCTATTTCCTCATTCTATGGTATTGGGATTTAAAGGGCTTGAGGTTTATTGGCTCATACTTGTAACTAGCATTAGAGGGTGTGAAATCAGGGATAAAGGGTTTTGATTTTCTAGTTGAGCTTCCTCCATCTTTGTCAAATACCACTCTTGTGTTCTAATATGTTGCTTGATGAGCTCATTTTGCCTCTGCCTAATGGAATTTAGTGACTACTCAAACTCACTTTAGGCTTGATACATCTTTACCATATTTTGGTTCACAGAGATCAATGCTCTTAGTCCATAGTTTCTCCTTGTAGTTCAACCTTCTGGAGCAGGTTCTGTTCCATTTTCTTTTCTCTGACCTTCATAAGCTTGATCAGCTCTTGATCTCTCATGAGCTGATCATTCATAAATACTCTTTCAACTCAGTCTTCAATGCTCTATCCCTCTAGGCTAGCTATTCTCTCTACTCCTCATCCCTTTACTGGAGAAGTTCTACTAAGTTTTCTTCTCTTACTTTGTTTTCTGCAACTAGATTCTCATCTCTCCATCTCAGCTCTTCCTTAAGCTACTCGTCTCTTCTATTTATCTCATATCTCATCTTCGTTAGCAAAGAGAACAACTCAGAAGTCCTGCTCTCTTGCTCTTCTACTCTCCTCTTCCCTCTTTCTACTATGTTCTGAGTAGGCAATGTTTCTTCAACATTGGGGGAGAGCACTAGCTGCTATGGTAGTCTTTTAAAACCCCCCATTTCTTATGGTTCTTCTTCAGCTGTCGGGGTTGCCTCCCTTGGTAGTTTTGTAGTTGCTCTCTTTCTTTTTCTTGCTCTTTCTACCTCCTCTTCACCCTGTGCTAGAGTCTTGAGGGCCCCAGTGAGAGTGAGAGGAGAGGATCTTGGGCACTTCTCCTCTGTTTCACTGAATGTTACACCCCCCTTGATGCACAGGTGATTCGTGACCCAGTGTGGGGTATTAATCAACAAAATTTATAATGTAATACCTCATACTAGCGTAGCATAGCTACTATAGTATAGTGGTTCTAGGATCGTCCACAGAGATGGGTTTTCTTCGTGGAAATGACTTATAGTGAGGTTTACACTAGTGGTTTTGTTTTGGATATTGGGTTATGATAAAGGGATTGGTTTTAATGGTCAAAACAGAAAATAAAATAGATTAGAATGTGGAAAGAGGTCCCTTGAAGTATCAAGACACTAGGTTTAGGTTCTTTAGGCAAATGAGGGGGTTTCCGGGTTTGTACCTCGCATTGGGGAGGATAACATATAGTTATCTCCCAAATTGGATCTTCATTAGCTATAAAAACTAACCCTCCTTAAATATCTTTGAAAATGGCATTCATTGGCCAGTAACAGTCAGTTAATAAAAACACATGTCTACTTGACTCACCTTCTAATGGCTCATAAGTGATAACTAACGAACATCACTGGATCTAGCATTAAGCATCCAATGAGGCCTAAAAGCTTACCAAATATTAACCATTCAAGGTGATTCAAAGGGATCAAAACCTAGAGTTGAAGGGAAGAACATTATTGGTAGTGAATACCTACGTGAAAAATAGGGAAACCCTTAGTTTGCCTTAGGATCCTTTACCTAGTGGCCTTCTACTTCAAGGAGGAAGGGGTTTTAGCCACTCATCCTATGAGAAATCATTTTCATAGGGTGTTTGGCTAGTGAGAAAAAGAGAAAGAAAATGAGAGAAATGAGAGAAAACGGGAGCTTATGCTGCAAGCTTCCCCCAAAAATTCAATAATCCACAAGTTTTTTTTAAAGTCTTCTTTTGGGGTATTATATACCACCAAATCAATACAAATTACCAAAGTGTACAAAGTAAACACTATTACAAATGGAGAAATTGGGAAAAAAGCAAAAAGAAACCAAAAATAGTCAAATGTGGTAGAAGGTTGCGAAAATTTTCGTAACCCTTGTGATATTTTCGCAGGGTTGTGAAAATTTCACAACCCTTGCAAATTTCTGCAAGGTTACTACTCGTCTTCTTTTAAGTTGCCTTTTGCCTTCTTCTGCTCTAAAGCTTTGAATTTCTACTGATTTCTTCATGCTTAAGTTGAATCCCTATCTTCAAGATGTATAGCCTTTAAAAACAACAAAACTTGCCACAAAATTTGATTAGTAGCTCTGCTAGGTCCTTAACATGCCAACTGGGTTAATTAGGCTAATTACTACACAAAAAGTGCTTAAAAACTAGAGTGTTAAGGGTATGAAATCGCACTTTTTAGGTAATAATCACTCCCCCCAACTGACACATTACTAGTCCCTTAGAAATGAAGGAAGAATGAAATAATTTAAGGCAAGGTGATCTATATATCCACAAAAAAGAAAAAAAAAGAAAAAAAGGGTTTTCCAAAAGCAATGATGTGATAAAACCCCACCTTCAATAAGAGTCATCAAAATCTTGCCCAATGACTGTCTTAAGAAGAATATGTACTATGTAGATTCAAGTATCAAAAGAATTTCAACTCCTAGAGAACCAACCTAAAACCTTCCACAAAAACCTAAGTGTTAACTTGATTAGTTTTCAAAAATAGTCTATCAAATTGTCCTCTCCTTTGACCTAGCTCTTTTCTACACTGTGGCCCGATCAGCCTGATAGATCAGGAACCACTTTTATTTCACAACTTCTTCTTCTCTTACTCGAATTCTTAATTGTCCATGTAACGGGGGTCCATCGATGACTCCTAACCAATCAAGGTTTAGGGCATTTAGTCATAAGGATCTTTCAACCACTAATTCTTCATATTTTACCCCGGACTTTTAATAAGACAATCCTCGAAACACCCTCTGAGTGCTAAACTCCACCTATTCACCCATGTAGCGAACACTTGAGGTTGATGACTCCCAGCCAGTTGGTTTAGGGCCATAGGGCTTTAAAGACTTTCGCTATATACCCCCTCGGCCCAGTGTCATGAATTTCGGGTTTGAGGTATGTGTCGCAATTTCTTTTCTTTTCTTGTCTTTTTTTAGACACATTGGTCTTTTTTTAGACTCATTGGTCTTTTTAGGGATCCCAACCTATTAAAGGTGGTCAAAAGTACTAGGCCAGATTTTTGCAAGGTTCAGAAGGCAAGGTAGTTTTTCAGCTTATAATTGAAAACTAATATGCACAGTGTGTGGTTAGATCAAAGTGGAAGAAGTAAGGTTGAAGACAAGAGGAGTTTCCACACTTCATCAACTTTTATAAGCATAGAACAACTCTAAAATCAAGAGCATTGAAGCACAGTTTCAATTTCTCCCATTGCAGGCTGAGAATTACAAAAAAAATTATGAGAAATTCGATGGAAGCTAAGAAGCTGAGAGACTAAAAACATTTTGATAAACTAAAAACATGAACTAAAGACATGTGCTATACTTGTTCAAAAACTTTAAGCCATTTGACTACAAAATATAGAATTCAAAACATAAAATGCACTTCCTTCTTTTGCTCTTCTTGAATGTGCATTGTCCTCAATGTAGTTCGAGGAGGAAACTTAAGGAGGGAAGTGATACCTCTCAGTAGGTCTGCGGGGGATGTAAGCTCACCCTCGTCCTATGATAGAGCGCGGGATGATCCAGGGTAGGCGGGGGGGCTGTTGGTGGAGTTTTTGGTGGAACTGGAGCTTCTGGTGTTGGAGGGGTGATCAGGATAGGTGGTAAGCCTAGGTGCTCCTGAATTTGAGCAAGGATGGCTTCTGCACGAGTCATCCGCTGTGCCATGACAGTATGAGTAGCAACAAAGGTCTATGATGTAGCAGCTAAATCTGAATAGTGGCTATAATCACTAGGAAGTGTTGTGTAGAAATGTGGACAAACTACGCAAGGGGGGCAGATGTACTGGGATCAGCCTGAGTAGTAGGGGCTGCAGGAGATGATGGGGCTGCAGGTGCTGATGCTGATGGCATGGGTGGAGGAGGATAAGCTGGCGACACTGGGTTGTGAGAGTCCGGGGCAGGGGCAGGAGGATGCTGCTAGACCTCCAGGGGAACTTCCTACTGATCATCCTCAACAGCAGGAGAGGTTGGAAGTAGAGGACCTCTGGCCACAAATTTCCATTTCTCGAGTGTGAAGGTGGCCTCACAATCCACAACGGCGGCAATGATGCGGCTCGGCGGGAAGCCTAGATGTAGAGCATAGGAGGCTTGACCACGGGAATAACGATTGGAATGACCTCATTTGCTTATAGATTCTTTCTATGGACATTCTCCTCGAAATGGAATAAATTTGACATAATCAAATCTGAGAGTGGAACCGAAGCCCTCTGAATCACGGAATAAAGAGCCTGAGGGGATGCCGCCACGCCTTTGTACTATATATCTTTACCCAATGGGAACATATTAGAACGTAGCACGTGGTCCACAAAGAGCATTACCGGAGAAAGCTGCCTCCGATAAAGTATAAGACCAGTGGATGTATTTCGGGAGAGAATCTGGACCATCTCTCAGGGTGAAGGGTGGGGCCACTGCTTAAAGTCTGTCGAATTGGCAAGGGTCACTGGTAGTTCAAACGTGGCAACTATATGGACTGTTCTTAATAAGCCTTCCCAACCATCAATGGTGAAATGAAGAGTAGTTGGGTGGTGCTCACCCCAGGATCTCATAGTCTGGTAAAAATCGATCATTACTCTCGGGTAGAGGAATCTGCGCTAAACGGCTTGAGAGAGTAGCGCTGGATTAGCCCTGTTGAATCTTGGAGGTCCGGCTGATTTGCAAAAGCTAGGATGTCATATAAATTCTTATCATGGAAATCCCTGCTGGTATAGTCAGTGTTTCCTGCTATTGGGGCATAGGGGAATAGTGGCCTCCTGATGGCGGAGTTAGGAGAATCCACCTCATGAATGACAAAAGTTGTTCCTAGAGGAGAGGAAGAGAATTGAGGCACCTAAGGTTCTTTGTTGAGGAGAGTTCACTTTAGTGCAGAGGTCTGGCGCTTGGATGGAGGTTGTGCAACGTGCGGGCCGTGGGTGAGATGGAGTGGGGAGCCCGGACCGGCCTTGGTGGTATGCACACCTTGTGGGAGATGGTGGGCGACGGTCGGGCGGGAGCAGTGACCAGCTGATTAATCGGCATGCTTGCGGTGGCGACGAGGTGGCTAGAGCGGGGAGGAGGGCCTTCGTTCGACGAGTCTCGCCGAGACGGGAGAGCTATGTCCTCCTCTAATTCTGGCCATGGCTGCAAGTTGAAGGGGGAGGTATTCAGGGGAGAATGAGGAGAGGGAGTAAGGCGTGAGGGTGCAAAAGAAGCGGAATGGGTCTTACGGCAGGGGATGTCGATGCATGTGGAGGCAACATAAAAATAGTGGTGTAGAATCGCAGGCATTAGGAACGTAAGTCAAGGGTGCCAAAAATGAAACTGGATTAAAGGCTGGCACCAATTGCAAGGTGTTGGGAATAGGGTTGCGAATTTTTCGCAACCCTTGCAAAATGCCGATCAGGCAAATCGATGTTTTGAAAGGGAGCCACTCCGCCACGCCTTCCATTGCTTCATAAATATAGCAACTTCTTGCAAAAAAAGAACACAAAATCCCAACAAATAGCAGAAGAAGAAATATGAGCGAAATTATATAGAAATTAAGGAAAATTTTGAATAATGTAAAACAATATGAAAATACAGTAAAAAGAAGATGGACTCTGCAGTCTCAGGTGAGATTGAGTCCAGCTAACCCATTTTTTCAATTATTCTGAGGTATAAGGAGGGTGAGCTCCTCCTTGTCTAATCCAAAGGGGACTGCGTAAGGCTTGAGGCGGTGGCCATTCACTTTGAAAGTTTGGCTCTCATTTGAATTGAAGAGTTCCTTAATCGCTTCATCAGGATGTATACGATGAATGGTGAAAGGGACCAATCCAATTTACTCTGAGTTTTCTGAAGATATGAAGCTCGAATCATAAAGCAAGATTTTTATCTCCTTGTTGGAATTTTTTTTGAGCCACCATCTGATAGTGCCATTTCTTTGATCTTTCCTTGGAAATCTTGGAGTTCAGGTAAGCATGATTCCTTAGTTCCTCTAACTCATTGAGGTCAAGAAACCTCTTTAGGCCGGATCTTTCCAGATCCATGTTGAGCTTTTTAATTGCCCACCATGCTTTGTATTCAATTTCCACAGGGAGGTGGCATGATTTTCCATAGACTAGTCAATATGGGGACATCCCAAGAATGGTCTTGAAAGCTGTTCTATATGCCCACAGTGAGTCTAGTAGCGGGACCAATCTTTTCTGTTTGAATTCACCACCTTCATTAAGATGGTCTTAATCTCTCTGCTATCTAGTTCAACTTGTCCACTAGTTTGAGGATGGTAAGGAGTGACCACTTTGTGTTTCACCCCATATTTAGCTAGGAGGGTTTCAGCAAAGGGTTTTGAAATATAGAAATGGGTACTCCTCCATCAATCGGGTTATAGCTGGGCACTCCAAATCTGGAGAAGACATTCTCCTTTAGAAATTTAAGCACCACCCTGTGATCATTTGTTTTGCAAGGAATGACCTCAACCCACTTGGAAACATAGTCAACCCCCACCAAGATGTACGAATAATCGAAATACATAGGGAATGGCCCCATGAAGTCAATGCCCCAATCATCGAATAGATCTACCACTGAAATTGGGTTCAAGGGCATCATATTACGACGAGTAAGCTTCCCAAGTATTTTGCATCGATCGCCAGTTTCGGCACATGGCATGAACATCTTTTAAGAGAGATGGCCAGTAGAAACCGGATTGTAGGACCTTCATAGCTGTCTTTTGTGAAGAAAATGACCACAGCATTTTCACGGCAAATGCCGAGAATCCCCTCACAAGTTCTTCTTCGGGCACACACCTTCTAATGATTTGATCCGCATAGTAATTGAACAAAAATGGTTCCTCCCAATAATAGGAATGAATTTTGGCAAAGAAGTATTTCTTATCCTATGATTTCCCCATTCAACAAACCTCCTCATAAGCAACAATATAGCAATATGAGCATACTAGGGCATTCTCACAAGCAAAGCAGACACTTCAGAAATTCATTAATGGAGGATCAGGGGACGCCATGAGCTATGGTCGGGCCCCGAGAGGATCTCTCCCAATTACATTCTCCACCCCTTCTTGTCTTTGATTTGAGATTAAATTCTCGAGCAGAGAACTCACCTCGATAAGTCTCATTTCTAGCATCTTTGCTACCACCGTACTTTAAAGCAAAGTACGTGGTCTGTAAAAATAACAATGAATGACCCCACCAAGTATGCTCTGAATTTGTCTAAGGCATAGACAATTGCTAGCAACCCCAAGTGGTTGTGTAATTCTCCTCGTGCTTCATTCGTAGTCTTTCGCATAATAAAACCACGAGGCTTTCCATCTTCTCTACCCAAGAACCCGCCTTAATGGAAAATCACTGCGATCACATATTACTCATAGGTTTCAGCTATGCTCCACTATAGGTGCAGTAGTCGTGTGATTTGGAGCCCCTCAAGCTCTTTGGCACCTTCCATCCCAAACAAATTTGGTATCCTTGACCAGCAGCTCATAGAGGGGTTTTTCAAGTTTTGAAAATTCTTTAATAAACCTCCTGTAGAAACCTACATGGGCAAGGAATTGTCTCACTGCCTTGACATTTGTGGGAGGTGGTAGCTTAGAAATAAGCTCAACCTTGACTTTATCAACTTCAATGTTCTTGTTAGAGATGACATGATCAAGGACAATTCCTTGATTTACCATAAAATGGTACTTCTCCCAGTCAAGCACCAAGTTTTTCTCAATGCATCTGTTTAGAATAGTCTCAAGGTTGGCCAAGCACTCCTCAAAAGTACCTCCATATATGGTGATGTCATCCATGTACACTTCCATAATGCGTTCCACCATATCACTGAAAATACTGAGCATACACCTTAGGCTGGGTGCATTGTGGGGGCCAGGCATTCTCGATAAGCATAAGTTCGAAAGGCCAGTGAGTAATTATTCTCTAGTCCTCCATAGCGATTTCGATTTGAAAATGCTAGGAATAACCATCCAAAAAAATAACTAAAATGGGTGCTTTCGGAAACTCTCTTTAAAAGTTGATGTGAAGGCAAAGGAAAATGGTCCTTCTTTGTCCTTTGCGTTTAGCCCTCTTGTAGTCCCATACATACCCTCGGCCAGGTGGTAGGCGTGTAGGCATATCTTCTCCCTTCTCGTTCTGCACAATAGTCACCCCTGAATTTTTGGGTACAACCTAAGTAGGACTCACCTAGGGACTGTTTGAAACGGGGTAGATAATACCGGTTTGTAGTGATTAGTACCCAAAGAGTGCTGTACGAGACCACCCATTCAGAGATGGTTTTGGGTGCTTTGCGCCTTAATCATATCAATTAAGCCAATTAGCGTGTGTAGGTCACTTAGTACCACACGGTACCATTTCGGGGTTTGTTTTTGGTAATTTTGCGGTCTTTGCGTACCTCGACCATTTAGTTCAAATCGACGTTAAGATACGTGTCGAATCTTTGAAGATTCGGAGCCTTCATCATAAAAATGAAAGAATATGAAGTGGATTTTGAGAAAAGAAAGGATCTGATGAAACAATGGTGGCAGGAACAAATCGGGAATTTCAGCTATGATTGTGAGAACCCCATTGGGATTGCGAAAATTTACAATCATAGCGAAAATTTGTAATCTGACGAAATTGAGAATTTTTAAACTAGACTGGCGAAATTTAAGCTAACTAACGAAATTCTTGTTGCCTCATGAGGAATTCTGAATTTGACATCTCACACAAGAATTTCGCTAGGCTAGCTCGGCCCCAAGCTAACTTCAGCGAAAATCCATGGTGATAGCGAAATTTCTAATGACAGTTTACATATCTACGTAAATTTTGCTAGGCTAAGCGGGGGATTTCGAGCCTAGCGAGGACCGCTAGGCTAGCGGGACGTTTTTAGCTGTGCTAGCGGGAGATTCACATGTGAATCTCTATTGTGTTTTTGGTATTTTTGGTTCCTAAACGACCCGTTTGGTGTATTACCATTTTAGCCCTTATGTAATTTGTATTTTTGTATTTTTGGTAGTTTCACACTTTGGGTTGTACTATATAAACCTACAGGCATAAACCTAGCGACTTTCATTTATAAAGTTTTCCTGAAGCTTCATTTAGGGTTTCGTTGCTCTCATACTCTCTTCCAACATTTCCATTTTCGGCTGCCAAACACTCCCCCCTTGAGGATGACAACTCAGGGATGCTTGGCTTACAACCTCATAGTATGAGGAGGTTGCTAGCTTGGTTTTGGGACTCTGCTAACGGGTTGTCCTCTTGTTTTAAATAAATACGATCTTTGCATTTGCTGGTTCCATACCTTCAAACTAGAGGTTTAATGCCATTTAATGTTGTTCCTTTATTATAATACTTGCCATGCTTTGAGGGTTAGGTGCATGCTTGTGCTAGATGTGATATCCTTTAGATTCCATTCTGAAACCATTAGAAATGAGGTTGAGTGCTAGGTTTTTAAAGCGGAATAGGACTTTGAATGCATAATACTTGTCTTGATACTAAATAGGGTAGTTATAGGGTTAAGGTTTTTATAGCTAAACAAAGAATCCGGTTTGGCTTTGACTATATGCCACTTACCATAATAGAGATGACGGGGACATACATTACCACGTCATTCATCAGTAGTGACCTAAACCTTCAAGGTTACCATTCACACTTCACTTTCGACCATTACAGGTTAGTCGGTAAACAAACAACTTCCAGCATTTTGAACCAAATCGTAAATCAAACAAAAGCCTCACCATTTTTCCAAACAACGTGCAAATCATTCATAGGATGAAAACCCATCCCGTGTTCGACGCCCAGAGCGCTTTATCTTTGCGATGGCTTGACTACGACGTTAGAAGGAACTAAGGATACAAATATTATTGATTCAGAATCACCCTACGGTGGCACAAATCAAATGGCCGTTTAGTGAGGATGGTGCCAAACTACGTTTGATGAGTTGATGTGTACTTGTAATCACATTACAGAAGTGTAGGTGACCTTTCACTCCTTTTTGAATTAAGTGTGCGAGAAGCGCAAGTTTTTCTTCATGGCGATCCTTTGCCTTTGTTTTTGTTTCTTAACGATCGTTTGTTTTAACTAACACTTGACTTCTTTGCTAGCTTGTTTTGTGTTCTTTGTTGCTTCTCATTTTGTGTAACGGTGTTTATGCGGCTTAGCAGGACGAGAGGATATCGGGTAGATTGCAAAGTGAGTGCCTGCCATTAGTTTTCTGAGGCTGTGAAATCAGTGTGCCTGATGACCAAATGGATCCTCTACACGAGAACAAGCCAAAGTCAACAAACACCTCCATGAATCAAGCGGCATACGGATCGATGAGGGAACACGTACACCCTCCCCAGAGTTAGTGCCCCTCTGCGTCATACCTCTGGCCGGGGATGTAGCGGTGAGACCCTACCCTAGTACTTACAGCACCCACCTTTCATGTTGTGGAGGGAGGTAAAAAATCCATATTCCGCACATACGGGATTTGAGGAGGTATGCACTACCTTCGAGGAAGGTATAAGCGACATGGAGTTGCTTTCAGTGAAGGCATTCAGTTGACCACTGGACAAAGCCAAAATATGGCTCTTCATTTTTGAGGAGCCGAAGCGATTAGAAGTGGGCCGATCTTCAAGATTTCAGATTTTGAAGAAATTCTTTGGTGCCACAAAGACCCAGCCGGTTGAAGAGGCAAATCTGCCTTACTCGGCCTATGACAATGATTCTACGTGCGGGAGAGATTCATGGATACCATCAGTGCTTGTCACGTCATGGGTTCGATACGGATGTTAGTGAATCATTTCTATATTGGTATGTCCCACACTTATGAAGCAATTTCTAGAAAAACCATGTGTGGGGTGATTTTCTGAGCAAAAGCAGGATGAGGCCATGGATTTCTTGAGGTTATGTGGTGAAACTTCAAAGGTTAGGATGAGCCAAACCGAGAGAGGTGGAGAGAAAATGAGGCCCTCGGCACACCAAAGGGAGGGAATTTTACACTTCGGAGGACATGGAAATGGCAGCAATCTTTCGACCTAGCTAGGAAGGTGGAGGAGTTAGAAGGAAAGAGGCTCCATGGAAGTGCGGGCGGTGGTAGCTGTGCACCTCAGGGCTGACCCATTCACCCGGGTTGTCAACCAGCGCGATCAGGAGGAGCCATCATCCGGCGCCCCATCGGTGAAGGATTTGATGTCGAGAATATGCAAATGTTGTAGGTCGATACAAGCCACAACCTAATGCACCATATGGTAATACCTACAATTCAATTGGAAAAAAGGCTCACCACCAACATCCACGAGAGCTATCCCACACTTTATGTGCCCCCCAGTGCCAAACCACGAGTTTGGTTCTCGTCTCGACCACAACCACCATCATCCACTTCTCCGGTTGAACAAGCGTCACCGAATTTGAGCAAGGTGGTGGAGCAACTTTGTGGAAGAACAAAGGATCAATACAGGCTGGCATAAATGATTGATCTTGCGAGAGCACCTTGAACAAGAGAATAGATGGGCTTGAGAGCAATCTTAATCAGAAAATAGACAACTAGAGTATTCAATCACAAGATCATGACGGAGGTACGAGGAGAGAGGAAGGGTTTCCTTCCCAAACATTGCCAAATCAAAAGGAGTGCATGAGATAGGTTCATCCGGCAATTCGAGGGAATGGATGAGGTCGAGCTATAATCACCACGAGGGTGGAAAGAGGTTGATCAGCAATGCCCAGAAAAAAACCGATTAAGGAAACCAAGGAGGAGAAGAGGGGGCAGAACACATTTTCCTGAAGAAGGATAATGAAGCACTGCATGCCACCTCCATTTCCCAGGCACTAGAAGCGAAGAAGCGTCCGGGCATGCATCTACAGAAGTCCCCAAAGCGGGGTGAAAGTGAACTCATACCGCACGGACATCATCAAACTGAAATTCTTGCCTATAAAGTTTTTGAAGGATCTTTGTCTGTTCAAGAGAGGTTGGGCATTGAGAAAAAGGCATTTTTCCGCCCACAGCCAATCAGTGCCGCCAATCAGCAGAACCCGATCCATCTGAGGATCAGGGATCTCCCACAATTTCGATTAACATTGGTGGGACTTACGCACGCTGGATGTCTTGCTGAATTTAGGAGCCGGTGTAAACCTCTTGCCATACTACGTGTATAGCCGGAGTTAGGTTTGGGGAAGAGCAAACCTACCAACATCACTACTTCTTTGCATCATTTGTGATCGATCGGTAGATTCCTAAGGAATAGTTGAGGATGTGTTAGTGAAGGTGAACAAATTCTCTACTACCAAGTAGACTTTGTAGTGCGACAGAGCCATTAGAAAATGGGCCCAATCATGTGCGATTATCACAGGAAGACCATTTCGACCCGCGCGATGCAATCATCAATTGCGAAATGGTCGTCACGACTCACATTTGGCAACATGACATTGGGCCCGAATATCTTTCACTTGAGTCACAAGCACAAATCATTGGAAGGTGAAGTGGAGGAAGCGATGAAATGCGCTCGATTGGTGATTCGGGGAAGCCGCTTGTCCATGGTGCGAAATAGCCAACCAGGTGAAGCGGTTGTTTGGGAATTGCCATGTTTAGCCACCTTGAGAATTTGGTCGACGAATTCAGCGGTGAAGCAAATCAACAATGAGGAATCGAGCATCAAGGCATCGGCCACGGGCGGCTGGCGGGGTTGAGGAGATCCTTCTCCTTGACCCTCCATGAGCGTCGATGACTTTAAGGCTGGTTTGGCGGTGTTCTCTAAAACCAAATTGCAGCTCCATAATTTTTGCTTTTTGTTTTTAAATTGGTCAATTTTAATAAATTCTTGTACCAGTAACTTTTCCTTTAAGCGATTTTGTCTTAATTTTAATTCATTTTAAATATTTAAAATATATTTTTATATAATAATTTTTATTTTTAGTATTATTTATATTTTTAATGCTGAAAAAAAAATCAATTTGCGACTAAGAGCAGTTTCGCTGTGTGGCTGTCCCGATGTTTCATTTCCAGCGCCATAAAGAGGAGAGGAGAGGGAGGCTTTTTGAATTCATATCATCCCACCAGAGCCGCCGTGTCCGTGAGCCCTGGTTTTGCCACACGAGAGAGGCACTCCGATGCTTAGGGGCTTACTGGTTTACTGGCACAGCGGCGTAGCTCTTGGCCCGGGTGCGAGTCGCTGCCCGAATCCGCATACGGCCGCCGCCCAGCGGCGCGACCGGTGCCACGGCTGCAGTCAACGCCGCCCCTTCTCGAGCCACGAGCCATCGTCCTTCGCGCCGTATTTCGGCCTGCCGCCTCGGTCGTCGCATTGACCTGTTTCCATTGCCTGCCGCAGTAAGCGTGCCACTGATACGATTCAGTCATCGGCGGTGGCGGCCGATTCAGCGAGTTAGCGGCCCGTAGTGCGTGCCTTGGTCCACCTTAGTGAAGCTAAAGCCACGGTCGGCTTTGTCCCTATGCACTACCCTGCCATGCCTGCAGCGTGCCCTTTCGGATTACGGCCATGAGACCCGCCTGGTGGGTCCGCTGGTGAGTCGGGTCGGCTCCGGCGGAGGAGGCCGGGCTCGGTTCGAGTCCGATCCCGAGGCGGTCCGAGGGCCTCGGGGGTTCGGAGGCTCCCGGGACCGAATGGGACCCCGGCCCCACTTCCCAGATACCCTGTGAGAAGGAGATCCGGGAGGGGCAGGCCCTACAGGCGGGCGATACTTTGGAATGCGGGAGTCATCATCATCTAGGCGCGGAGGCGAAACACCTTCACTAGCCGATGAGGGAGACCTCATGCGCCTCGGGTTATCGCCCATATCGAGGATTAGGCGACGTTGTTCGTTGGGACCCGATCCGGGGAACGTCCCGGACTGCGAAGACACCATGGAGGGTCTTATTACGGCGTCCGTAGTTCGATCCACGGTTGGGATTCCATCTGGCCAGGTGAAGCGGTCTCTCTTGCGGGTTTGTGACCCGCCACACGCCAGTGAATCTACGCATCGGGTGGTACCGGTTCCTGCCATTCTATGACCTCCGGGGGCCCGGCCAGAGTCAGCGGAGCTCCCGGTCGATGTCGATGATCGTCCGGGAGTTCTCAGAGCGGCAGACATATCGGCTGCATTAGACTGCCACAGTCTGAGCCAGTCGAAGAGTTATCGAGATTGGCCTGGGTGACTCGAGAGAGATGGTCTGTGATCTTAGTCGAGACACCCTTCTTTGGACCCATATGTATTATTAGGAGGCGACCGCCTCAGGCCACTTCTTATCGATCTTGCTCGGACCGAAGCCTCTTCCCTCTCTGCGGCACTAAGTCCCGGCGTAGGGGCCATCCTCAGAGCTCTGTCACTGGGATCTCGAGAGGGTTGGTTCCAGTCCCTGCGAGTTGGTGATGGCAGCATTACTACATTTGGAAGATAAGGTCCACCGCGGGGGCTGGCTCGGCAGAGAGTCTGCAGCACTGTTGATCTGAGGCGATGAGCCAGGTCCTGGAGCACTTGGGCTTTCTAGAGGAGCCCCGGATTGAAAGGAGGATCAGATGCCCTCAGGTCCTGACTATGGAGCAAGCTATGGTGATGCCTATTTCTTTTCTCCTCGGCCCGACGGGACCGGGAGGGTGCCGGACGGAGCGGAGGACTCACGGAGGAGAGAGATATTCATGCTCCCCGAGGTCGATATCGGGGGGGAGAGTCCCGAGTGCAGATCGCATACCTCCATCTCCTCCTCCACTGCTTGGCCACGACCCTGCCGAGCACTCGGCCCATCATATACGGCCTGACACTCCCCGGTCACGTTCGTATGTCGATTACCGGGGAGATAGCCGGGTGTTATGGATCATTTGTTCGTTAGCCTCTACGAACATCGTTGGACCCGGAGATTGGCTTCGGCGAACCACTGGAGTAGTGTCATACCATGCTCCGAAGCGGATCATGAGTCACCTCGGTCTCAGCGTGTTCTGACCATAGAGATGAGCAACGGCGGCATCCTTGAACATCTTTGGCCTAGCAATGACTTAGGATTACCACCACCGGGTGGTGGTCACACTCTGTCTCTAACTTTCCTATCCTTTATGCGTGTGTACTGGGGAGGGAAGTGAGATAAGTGTCTTACGGTATGTTTTTGTATGGTTTTCGGCATTATCAGCCACTGCGATTTTGTTTAGGATTCATGTATTGATAGTGAGCGGTGATATTTGTATGTTTAGCTATATTTCTTGTATTAGCCATTTTGGATTTATATCAAAAGCTTTCTGACACTATTCATACATTTTACTATACTTGCAAAAGTACTTTTGTGTCTTTATTTTAGTAACATCTACTTTTTCTTTCAATTGGACAATTGAATTGCTTTTAATTGAGCGATTGAATTGCCTTTAGTGGAAGTGAAACCGCAGTATTTACCTTAATGCTAGGACAATTCCATGCATGATTCAGTTTTTGGTCCATTGAAGTTTTAGCGTTTTCAACTTGAACATTCCCCCTTTAGCTAATTCACACACTGCACACCAGATTGTACCAATAGGCTGTGAAATTATGTACCTCCTTTCACTTTGCAAAGCCGGCCTTAGGCTTGTTGACAACCCATAATAGCAGGTTAAGTTTTGCTATGTATGAAGGCCAATGTAGTCTTCAAAAAAAGGAAAAGAAAAAGCCGAAAAGAAAGAAAGAAAAAGAAAGAAATAAAAGCCGTGACTTTGCTTTGAGAAACCGAGAATACGTCCCGAGAATTTATATAAGCGAAAGCCTTTGAAGCGATGCCACTAAATCTTAGTTGGTTGGGGAGTCATCGACTTTGTGTTGTTAAGATTACATGGGTGAATGGGTAGAGTTTAGCGTGTTGTAGGTCTTAATTCTCGAAGTCATTCGGTCAGAGGGTGAAACACCTGTAGAGTTTCCCCTAAACCTTAATTGGTTGGGAGTCATTGGTGGACCGGAAGACCGCGGACTTTGGTGATCGAGTTTAGCGACACTGCACCCTACAATGTGACAGCCAAGAAATAAAGAGTGTAGCTGATCTATTCGGGTTGTTCAACGGAGTTTAAGGTCATGGCGTAGCTAGGTTGGGGAGGAATGATTTTTGCAATTTATTAGCTCAATACGGTTACATTAGGAATCATTAGATTTTGGTGAAGTCAAGTTGTTTCATGGATCCGATGTTGACTAAAACTTGTTCTTATATGGTTTTTGTTCTCACCATGTCGGTTTTCTAACGCTGGTGTAGGTGTTCATTTAAAGGTAATGTTTATGCGTACATACACTTTTGAGAACCATATATATACTTTTTGTAAAATCACGGCGTGCATCGTTTTTGTTTTT
The DNA here is from genome assembly GCA_016808115.1 of Tetrastigma voinierianum. NCBI lineage: Eukaryota > Viridiplantae > Streptophyta > Magnoliopsida > Vitales > Vitaceae > Tetrastigma > Tetrastigma voinierianum. The sequence continues at coordinate 217,874 of JAEQBH010002979.1, read as the reverse complement.
AGCATTGCTAAGGGGTAACAGCGATGTCGGTTGGGGGGTGTGATTAGTGCCCAAAAAGTGCTATTTTGAGCCACTATCCAAGATAGGTTTTGAGTGCTTTGCGCACTAATCATGTCAGATAAGCAATTGATGTGTGCGGATCGCAGTACCACTTGATACCATTTGAGTTTGTTTTTGGGTAATTTTGCGAGGTCTTTGCGTACCTCGGCCATTTATCTTGAAGATTTGCGATGTTTTTTGACCATCAATGAAGGAATTTGAGGAAGTGGATTTTGAAGGAAAGTGGATCACGGTGGCAAAAGGAAGATGCGTGAGCAATCTGGGTAGAGCGGGGAGCAATCCCGGGGTACACGCTATGATTGCGAAAGATTTGTGGGATTCTGCGAAAATTTGCGATCAGGCGAAATTTGGCAATCTGGCGAGGTAAAAATTTAAACTGAGCGCGAAATTTCCAGTGCTTGCGGATTTGCGGCGCCCACAGCGAAAGATTCCCGTTCGCTATCTCACTGAGGCCGCTGGGCTGGTGAGTTTAAGCTGGGCTAGCGAGGAATTTAGCAGCTGCGAGCCTTGTTGATGACGAAATTTCTTGGAGGTTACGCTATCTCTGTGGGAATTTCGCTAGGCTAGCGGGAATTTTCGTATGCTAAGCGAGGATTCCTGCATAGCGAAATCTCGGCCCACCATGTTTTTTGTATTTTTGGTTGCTTCTAGAGCCACGTTTGGTGGCAATACCACATTTAGCCCCTTATGTAATTTCATATTTTTTGTATTTTGGTAGTTTCACACTTTGGGTTGTACTATATAAACCCCCACAAACTTGTAACCCTAAGCAACTTTTCATTTATAAAAAGTTTCCCGCAGCTTTCATTTTAGGGTTTCATTTGCTCTCTTCTCTCTCTTCTTTCTTTCATTTTCTCGGTTGCCAAACACTCCCCTTGAGGATGACAACTCGAAAGGGATGGCAGCTAAGCCTCATAGCCTTGAAGAGGAGGGTTGCTAGCTTGGTTTTTGGAGACTCTTTGCGGAGTTGTCCTCTTGTTTAAATGATCACAGTCTTGCATTTATGGTTCCATACCTTCCAAACAGGGTTTATGCCATTTAATGTTGTTCCTTTGGTCAATACTTGCCATGCTTTAGGGTTTGGTGCATGCTTAATGCTAGATGTAGCGATATCCTTTAGATTCATTCTGAGCCATTGAAATGAGGTTGAGTGCTAGGTTTTTTAAAGCTGAGATAGGACTTTGATTCATAATACTTGTCTTGACTTTCAAATAGGGGGTTCTGGGGTTAGGTTTTAGCTAAACAAGATCCGGTTTGGCTTTATTGTATGTCCTTGCCATAATGCGAGAAATGACTTGAGGACACTTCATTACCCCCATCCCCAATGTTATGAAACATTCTTAAACAACTGAGTTTACCATTCACCCTTCACCTCCAGTATTGATTAGTGGAGTAAATAACAACTTCACTGTTTTGAATAAATCAAATCCGACAGCTGCGTGCCCGGCAAAATTAAATCATTATGGATGAGAAACCCGTCCAGTGTTGCATTTGACCTTATCTTGCGATAAGCCCGACTCGGTGAAAAGTCAAGATACAAATATTTAATGATTGTCACCTCTGTGCACGAATCATCAGTAATTTACAGAATTTGCCTTGCCACCAACCTCACATATGGGGATTAAATGCTATGTGGTTGTACCTTAGTTGGCTTCTCCATATAGTGATGAATTTTCCCCTGAGGGCTAATTCCCTTTGATGATTGCCATCGATAGCTTATTTCACTTCCTGGGTTAAACAGAACATCTTCTGAGCATTTAAAAGATAGAAAATAACCACAAGGCATTGGTCATCCTCTTCCAAGTATGCTTTTTTTTTTTTTTTCTGTGGGGAGGGGTTTAAGATCAAGCTTTAGGGATATTCTTTCTTTGTCTTTCTCAGGTCAGCAGGGAAGTTCTTCCTTCTTTTAGGCAGCTTGACACGTAAATCTAGAACATCAGTTTTTCAGAGCTGTGAGTCCTTTATCAATTATGCTTAGCTCTGGTTGTTCTGTATTCTTCCACAGTGACATTGATCAGGCCTCTTACAATTCGTATTCTCGAGGTGAACATGCTTGCCAAATGTAAGTCAAAGATAACCCCATTTCGATAGTTAATGATTGCATTTGAGGTAGCCAAGAATGGTCTCCCAAGTATGATGGGCACATAATTGGCTCCTTTAGCTACTGTCTTAGTGTTGAGAATAACAAAGTCCACTGGGTAGTAGAATTTTTCCACCTGCACCAAAACATCTTCAATAAAGGCTCCCTGGGATTTTTATCGACCGCCTCGCAAAGATGTGGTAATGGTGATGGGTTTCAATTCTCCTAACCCCAGCTGCTTATAAACTGAGTAAGGTAACAAGTTTACACTGGCTCCCAACCACAATGCTCTACGTTCCCCAATGTTCACTTCAAAAAGGTAAGAGACTTCTGACTTATATTTCACTGAGTTTTAATCGTATGATGGCACTCACCTACTCTGTCAAAAAGGCTTTCTTGTCCACATTCGGTCATCTCTTTACAATGCACGAGTCTTTTAGAAACTTTGCATAGGTTAGAACTTGCTTAATCTTGTCTAAGAGGGGAATGTTGACTTTCACCTACCTCAACACTTCAAGAATCTTAGTTCGGTTGCTCACCCTCTTTTTACCTCTAAGTGCTTGAGGAAATAGTGGAGCCATGCTCTTCTTCATCATGTCTTCCTTGATCACTATCCTTTCCGGCTCCTCATCTTGCCCTTCTTTAGCTTCATCAAGTGGTTTAGGCATTGGTTGCTCAACTTTTTTACCATTTCTCAAGGTGATAACTGCTTTTACTTCATCCATTTTAGGAGTAGTTTCACTCAAGTCAGCTATTTCATGAACTCTCTTGGGGTTTTGTTGAGTTTGTGAGGGGAACTTCCCTTTTTCTTGAACTTGATGTTGATTGGTCAGCCTAGAGATGGAATACTGCAGGTTGTCAATTTTCTGGGCAATTTCATTTTAGAAACCCATCTATTCTCTTGTTCAAAGTGTTTTCCACAGTGTCAACCCTCTTATTTAACTGCACATTCACTGCTTTCTGCTCTTCCACAAAGTTACCTACCACCTTGCTCAAATTTAGAATGGCTTGCTGATTAGTACCCAAATAGTGCTATTTTGAGCGTTGTTTATTGCAGGTTTTAAGCACTTTTTGTGTACTAATAAACTTAAATAACCCAATTGATACATTGAGGTCCCAGCTTGGCTACTGATCACATTTTGTAGCTATTTTTTTTATAGTTTTACAGGCCAAATAACTCATTATCTTCAATCCGATTCAAACACGATGAACCCGAGTCGAATTCGAAGATGCTTGATCAAACCAGAGGAGATTTGGAGCAAAAATGCAGAAGAGAAGGAAGGCATAGTGGAAATTTAATGGGGTCATATGGTAATTCAAGAACTTGCAAATTTCAAGAGTTGCAAAATTTCGTAACATCAAGCCCCCCGCACTCCAAGAGTCGATCGCTTTTGACCCGCTGGTTTTATACAATTCTGTCTCTTGATGTAATTCTTCTTGGTTCCACACATTTTTGTAATTTGATATCGAGCACCTATATAAGCTCAGTCATGCTTGTAACATCAATCAACCAGAAGTCCATCAATCACTCAATAAAATTGAGTGCCAAGTTTTCTCTCCTCCCGCTGGTGTGTGATTTTCTCTCCTTTTCCTTCACTTTCTTGCACTTTCTCACCATCCAAACACCCCTTAATGATGACAAATCAAGGGATGTTTGGCTAAGGCTCCTCATCCTTGAAGAGGAAGGCCACTGGGTGCTAGTTTTGAGGTAAACTAATTGTTCTCTTACTTTTCATGTAAGCATTTATGGGTGTTTCAAGGCTCGCTTCTAACCTTAGTCTAAAATCTCCTGTGCATGCCTCACTAACGTGTATTTGGCAACTCTTTTTGGGTTCAAGGATACTTATCACTAGATCCACTCGATACCCAGCTTAGTTGTCTCCTATTAGTTACCGTAGGTAGGTTTAGAGGTGTGTGTTTTCTAATATCTCGGGAGCATTTATACCTGCAAGAATGCCATTGTTCAAGAGGAAAATTATAGGTTTAGGTTTTAAAGGTAAAATGAAGATCCGTTCTGAAATCACTATAGGTCATCCTCCCCAACGCATATGAAAAAGACCCGAGGACATGTCGGTTGACTTAGAACCCTAAGCCCAGTGGCCCGAGACTTCAAGGAGTTCTTTTATACTTTATTTCGATTTATTTTCAGTTGCCAACCATTGAAACCCATTGGTTTTGCAAAAATCCTAAAATCCAAAGAGGAAACACCATTCTCAATCCGCTGCAACTCTTCTCTCACGAAGAAAACACATCCCCATGTTCAACCCTAGACCACTATACTGTAGTAGCTCTGCTACGACAATAGGAACCCTAGGATACAAATTTTGTTGATTCCGATACACCTACTTTGCATGCAAATCAAATGGCACCGTTGCCGAGGATGGTGCCCTAGTGTGAAAGAGAAGCTGTGAACTTGTGATCCACGTCACAAGTATTGGTGAATTCTCATTTCTTTTTTATTTTACCATTTTTCTCCATTTACACTTCACTGTAGGGGAATTTGGAATTTGGTACTCATACAGATTTTTCTTTGTTTTTATTTTAACTAACATCAACCTTTCTGGTAGCCTTGTTTTTGTTGGTTTCTTGCTTGTTTGTGTGTTCATAGTAGCTTATGCAGTGGGATAGAAACACCGCAGGCAGATTGGAAAGGCTTAGTGCTCTAGTTGAACAAGGGTGTGAAATCAGTTTGCATAGCAACCAGATGGAGCCCCCACCTGAAGAGCAGCAGAGCCAACAAGGGGGTCAAAGGGAGCCCAATGCCTTCAGGTCAATGAGGGATCACATACACCCCCAAGGGTGAGTGCACCCTCATGCATTATACCCCCTGTTGAGGATGTGGCAGTGAGGCCTTACCTGGTGCCCCTGCTCCCAACTTTTCATGGTATGGAAAATGAAAATCCATACACACACATAAGAGATTTTGAGGAACTTTGCACAACTTTCAAAGAGGGTGCAACCGATATGGACTTGCTCAAGATGAAAGCCTTCCCTTTGACCCTCAAAGACAAAGCCAAAATTTGGCTTAATTCACTAAGGCCAAGGACCATCAGACTGGGTAGAGCTGCAGGCAGAATTTTTGAAGAAATTCTTCAGTGCCCACAAGACCAACAATTTGAAGAGGCAAATCTACACCTTTGCAGCTCATGACAGTGAGAAATTTTATCAATGCTAGGAAAGGTATATGGAGACCATCAACGCTCCGCCTCTCACCATGGCTTTGATACCGGATGTCGGGTAAATCACTTATGACGGGATGTCCCCCGCTATAGCTAAATCTGTTGTCCATGCGCTGGGACTTCCCGATAAGAATCCAGATGAAGCCATGGATTTCCTTAACTATGTGGCTGAAACTCCAAAGCTTGGGATGAACCAAATCCCAAGGAAATTGATAAACTTAGGCCACCAGTAAACCAAAGGGGAGGCATATTTTCACTCTCAGAAGACGTGGAACTAAAAGCTGAGTTGTCCACCCTGACCAGAAGAATGGAAGAACTTGAAATAAGAAATCAGCAGGAGGTACGGCGCTGGATCGACTCACTGCGCTCCGTCCAACCATGCTTCACTTGCCAATCCACTGGTCACCAAGGAGAGCATTGTCCAATTCCTCCCTTAGTAAGGGATTTGATGGTTGAAAATGCACCGTTGGGCCAAAATAGCCACCCGCCTTATGCCCGCATGGAAACACCTACAATCCTAACTGGAAGAACCACCCAACCTCTCCTAGAAGCCTAAACCTCCAGCATATGTTCCCCTAGGTGCACAACAGCAGCAACAGTATGGGTCCACTTCTCAGCAGTAGCAGCCACCAACCTCATCACCTGTTGAGCAAGCTATCATGAATTTAAGCAAGGTGGTAGGAATTTCAGAGAGGAGCGTAAAGCTATTAATGCTCAATTGAACCAAAGAATAGAAAATGTAGAAAGCTCCATGAACAAAAGAATTGATGGGCTCCACAATAGCCTCAATAAAAAAATTGATACCCTGTAATCATCCATCACAAGTCTGACCAATCAAGAATAGTGAAGGGAGAGCAAGTGGAGATTCCCTTCCCAAACACCGCCCAATCCTGGGGAGTGCATGAATTGCTTATACGATTGAGCCTGCACAAAAAATGGATGAAGTTAAGGCCATTATCACCTTAAGGAGTGGTAAGGAAATTGAGCAACCAGTGCCCAAACCTGCTAGAGAGACCAGAGAAGAAAAGGAAGTAGAGCCAGAACACATATTCATTAAAGAAGATTTGATGAAGAAAAGCATGCCTCCTCTATTTCCCCAAGCATTGAGAGGCAAAAAGAAGGTCTCCAAGCAAGAAGGCGTCCTAGAAGTGCTATGTAAAGCGTGAACATCCCACCGCTTTGACATGACTGGGAACAAGTCCTCACGCATGCAAAAATTTTAAAAAGATCCGCAGGCACGGGCCAAGAAAGGGTCAGGGTATCACAAGGCCTTCCAACTCGAGCAAGTCAGCTCCATCATCCGCTGCAAAAACTCGTGAAATATTAAAGATCCAGGATCCCCCACCATCTCAAATAACATTGAGGGATCCATAAATAAGGCACTGATCCGAGCCGCTTCAACCCCATCGCCATACTCGCACAAGCGCTAGGTCTGGGAGTCGGGAGCCTACCAACATCACCCTATCCTTAGTCGACGATCGCTGAAACCTAAAAGGAATAGTGGAGGATGTTTTGGTGAAGGTAGACAAGTTTTATTATCCGATAGACTTTGTGGTTCTTGATACGGAGCCTGTAGCAAAGGGTACGAACCAAGTGCCCATCATACTTGGGAGGCCATTCTTAGCCACTTCGAATGCCATAATCAACTGTCGGAATGGAGTCATGCAGCTCACCTTCGGCAACATGACACTAGAGCTCAACATTTTTCACTTGAGCAACAAGCATAAGTCAGTAGAGGATGAGGAGCATAATCGATGAAGTTCCATCGAGGGTACCAAGGTGGGAAAACACAAGACCTAAGTGAACTCCGCGAAGAACCGATGAAGGACAATGAAGCGCACGAAAACTAACTACACCCGCCACTCCTTCGCAAACAGCTGATCCCACAAACTACCACTCGCAGAGCATGACGCTTAACACACAGCGAGCGTAAGCCGACTCAACCGCAACAAACCTCACTACAAGAACGGGAGGAGCTTCTCCCTCCCTGACCCCCATAAAACCTCTCGGGTTACACATGGGAGTGGTTCCCCACAGAACTCTTGGAAACCACTTCAATTTTTGATGAAATTTTTGTTTTACATTATTTTAAGTTTTAATCAAGATTTTTCTTAATATCCTCAAATTTTAGAAAATTTTCTCAATTTTAAGTTTAACTTCTCATATCTTATTGGTTTTCATTTTTTAAAAGTGTTGCAGCGGGCTGGAAGCAGCAAAAATTTTTTTGGAACCTGTGAAATTTCGCAAGGTGCACTGTTCATCATCCCTACAACCCTCCGTTTCCCGCGCCTATCATGAATTCCCCCTATTTTTTTGAGCCAACCATTTAATGGCTAATTTATGGTCATTAATGGGCAAGACCTTTCACCTACCCCCTCTCCCTTTATATAAACCCCTTTTGTCCACCGAAACTCCCTCCCTCTTAAATTTGATCTCCTCTAGCCCAGCAATGTCGAAGACCCATGGGGCTCATTCCTTCCGACCGCGGTGCGCCGAACTCCCTCCTCCTCACAGCCACGCCTCCATCAAGAGCATCCTCGTCGTCGGCAGCCCCAGCATAGCCGCAGCCGCGCCACTTCCCCGCCCCCGCTACCATGCAGGCAAGGCTCGCCGCCGCCAGGGCTCTTCCTCCGTGGCCCCCGCCTGCAGAGATATCACACCGGCTCGGTCCCACTCCACCCGCCCATGGCATCCCGGTGCCGCCGAGAGCCCCACCGCCCAAGAGGGCCCTGGTGACTCAAGCCCGTGGGAGTCGGTCCACTCGAGACCCCGTGCGCCACCTCACCGCCCCATCGTGCATTGTCGAGCCCCGCACCTATCCCCCGCATCCATTATCAAAGCGCCATTTCCATCAGAGTCCCATCCCGGGGAATACTGACTGCAGTGAGAGAGATCTTCATGGGGAGGTTTACTACTATCTCCCGGCATTTGCCGAGGACCCGGAGCTCCGAGACTCCATGCTCCTCGTGCAAAGATACCACCTGGAGTCGCTCTACGACCGGGTCATTTTTTTTTTTATCCCCTGCAGTCGCCGAGTTTTATCACACGATGACGTCTAGGCGAGAGGCCAACCCGACTGCTCTGCATTTTTCCATCGACTACCTGGCCAGGGGATTTCTCGAGCCTCGACATCATAACTACTCCATCTCGGCCTATGGATCCCCGCCAACACAGCCAGACCATAGATAGTGGCCCTATCCTCGACTACTGAGATGGTCCCATTTTCTCTCCATGACTACCACTCGGGACTATATTATTCGGGAGGCGCCCGCAGCCGATGCTACTGGAGTAGACCACATATTGCGCCTAACTGCTCTCGCTCCAAAGACATCAGCCCGCAGGAGAGGAGCTATTTTGGAGGCCTTGCATCGTGATTCTCGCAGGGGTTCGGGTCTCGCCTCAACGGAGCCGGGATCACGGACGGCCTTGTTCCACTTCGAGGACGTGGTCCACCCACGGAGTCCGCCCGAAATGAGTCCACGCCCTCTATTTCCTCGCGACCGCGCTGTGTACTAGGAGCACACGGTTCCCGATCGAGCCCCGACTGAGTATCGCGGCTGCGGAGGCCACCCTTTACCATATTGATTGCGGTAGGCCATGCCTCATGCCTTTCATCTTCCGCCTCCGGGACCAACCGAGGACCAGCCGACTACTGATATTCCACTTGAGGATCTGCCCCCTATAGGTGAGCACACTGAGGAGCCTCCGGCTCCAGCTCCTTTAGTTTTGGCATCAGTTCCTCCAGCTCCACCTACCATAGATCCAGTACCTCTGGCTCCGGTGCCTTTTATCCCTTCAGAGCCTTCTCGGCCCCCATGCCCACTGCTCATTCAAATATCGTTGGGCCGAGCACCTCCGCACCGCCTTAATAGTACATTACCATCTCCACCGGTGGACCCTCAAGCCATCACGAGGCAGTCCGCAGACGCTCTCCACCACTACGCCCATTTCAGCCGCCCATGCCAATTCCTCAGACAGATGACCTCACACCGAGGTCGCCAGGCTCGTGACCAACGCCATTCTAGCAATGCATCAAAGCATCTCATGTACTCCAGAGTCGCATGGGCCTCCCTGCAGTCTCTCCTTATGTCCCCGCCAGCCTCCGCTACCCCTCCCAGCGTAGATCGCCTCCTCTCCACCACCAACCCTGCTGCATCCCCGGATGTACTCGGGTGCCTACAAAGAAGATCACCACTCCACGGCGAAGACCCTGCACCCATCCGTTAAGGATGATTCTTCATCACCCACCTGATCGAGGTACCACTTCCTCCACTAATCCTTCGATCTACAACTTATCGCGACAACGGCATACTCAATGGGGAGTTAGTGTTGGAAGTGAGGTTCATACTGCTGATTTTAGTTATGTTTGTACCACCTGCTCAACATAGCCCATTTTTGTATGTTAATGGCTTGTTGTATACTTCATTTTGAAAAAGCTGAAAATTTTGTGAAATAAATCATATATATTTCATATGTACTCTCCATGTTTCTACACTTTGCAACCAATTTTTCGGTCTATTTTTTCAGATATTTGCCTCTCCCATGAGTTGAAAACACCGATATACCGAAAAATACCATCAATGTTAGGACTAGTTCCATGCATGATCGAGTTGTGCCATTTGGCCAAGACCCTGTATTCAACCCTTGTCTTCCACCATTAGCTAACCAAACACACAGCACTTCGCTTTCTTCATTAGCCGAGAAGATGCACATCCCCCCATTTTGCAAACCCGGCCTTAGCTTTCACACGACCTTTAATAGGTTAAGGACCCTATGAAAAAGAAGGCCAATGTGTCTTCCAAAAGAAAAAGAAAAGAAAAGAAAAGAAAAGAGAATAGAAAGCTGCGAAGGCTGGCTTTGAAATCGAGCACCTGGCCCGAGTGGGTCTACGACGAAAGCCTTTAAAGCCTGGTGCCCTAAACCAACTGGTTGGGAGCCACCAACTTAGTGCTCTCTACATAGGTGGATATGTGGAGTTTAGCGAGTTGTAGGTGCTGGATTCTCGAAATCATTCAAAGTATGGGGTGAAACTTGTAGAGTTAGTGGTCGAAAGATCCTTTTGACTTGATGCCCTAAACCTTAGTTGGTTGGGAGTCATCGGTGGATCCCTCATACGTGACTTTATGTGAAGTCGAAGTTCTCACTTCATTAAATCCTAAGCAATACAGGAGAGGAAATAAGAGTGGAACCTGATCTATTTAGGGTCAGTCAACAGCTTCAAGGCATTGGCAAAGAGCTTTGATCGGGGGAGAGAATAGTAGCTTATTGCAAAACTGATCACCTAAACACTTAGATTTTGGTGGAAGTTCAGGTTGATTTCCTTGGAATGGACATTGCTCTTAAACTTGTTCCTGTATGGCATTTATTCTCCCAAGCTGGTTTTTATGCAAAGTCCCAATTTTTCATACTGAGGGTAGGGCATTACTTATACACAAACTTTTTGATCAGACAGTTCCTTTTTCCATATAAATAGCCTGCATGATCTTCCTTCTTTTTATCATTGCTAAGGGACTAGCAATGTGCTCATTGGGGAGGATTAGTACCCAAAGAGTGCTATTTTGAGCCCCGTTTATCGTGTGCTTTAAGCACTTTTGTGTACTAATCAACTTAAATAACCCAATTGATACATTGAGGTCCCTGGCTTGGCCATCAACATCACATTTTGTAGCTATTTTTTGTAGTTTTACAGGCCAAATACCTCATTATCTTCAATCCAATTCAAACACGATGAACCCGAGCCGAATTCGAAGATGCATGATTGGACCAGAGGAGATTTGGAGAAAAAATGCAGAAGAGAAGGAAGGCATAGTGGAAATTTGAAGGCCACAAAATTCGCAACCCAAATTCCCAGAATTCCACTCTCGCGTTGTGCTAAGTAAATTTCGCAACACCGCTTCCCCGCACCCTATTGTTGACTACTAATTCGCCAGGGTTTTATACTAAATTCCCTTGATGTAATTTTTGGTTCCTTACACATTTTTGTAATTTCCGATAATGAGCACCTATATAAGCTCGCCCGCTTGTTACATCATCAACCAAGAATTCATCAATCACTCAATAAAATCACGCCAAGTTTCCTCTCCGCTGGTGTGTGATTTTTTCTCCTTTTCCTTCACTTTCTTGCATCTTTTCTCTACCATCCAAACACTCCCTTTAATGATGACAAATCATGGATGCTTACAAGGCCTCATCCTTGAAGAGGAAGGCCACTGGGTGCTAGTTTTGAGGTAAACTAATTGTTCTCTTACTTTTCATGTAAGCATTTATGGGTGTTTGTGTTCCTGCTTCTCACCTTAGGTTAAAATCTCCTAGGCATGCCCTCACTAACGTGTATTTGGCAACCTTTTAGGTCTGGATACTTATCACTAGATCCACCGATACCCAAGATAGTTGTCTCCTAATGAAGTTACTGCAGGGGTAGGTTTAGGTGTATGTTTTCAATATCCGGGAGCATTTATGCTCGCAAATGCCATGTTCAAGAGGAAAAAATTATAAGGTTTAGGTTTTAAAGCTAAATGAAGATCCGGTTCGGGAAATGACTATAGGTCATCCTCCCCAACACGAGGAAAAAGACCCGAGGACATGTCGGTTGACTTAGAACCCTAAGCCCAGTGGCCCGAAACTTCAAGGAGTTCTTTTATACTTTATTTTGATTTATTTTCAGTTGCCAACCATTGAAACCCACTGGTTTTGAAAAAATCCTAAAATCCAAAGAGGAAACACTACTCAATCCATCGCAACTCTTCTCTCAAGAAGAAAACCATCCCCGTGTTCGAATTCCTAGACCATTATATCAAGTAAAGAGCTCACGGCTTGGAACCCTAGGATGCAAATTTTGTTGATTCCGATACACCTACTTTGCATGCTAATCACCTGCTCAACTAGAGAAGTTGAATGTGGTTGTGGTGGTTGAGATGTTGATACATACTGTGGAGGAGCAGGGGGTGCATACTGTGGAGGCTTTGGCTTCCAGAGAAGTTCGCGATTCTCTAAATTAGTAATAGTGTTGCCATATTGCATTAGTTGATACTGAATTGACCAACAACATTTTCTTGTTCCAAGAATATCTCCCTTATTGTTGAATACAGCTGGGCATTGTTCTCCCAGATGCTCAAAGTGGATCGACAAATGAAACATGACTACTTGGCACGTGAATCTCGCCATCGTTGCACCTCAGCGCCAGGTTTCATTATACCCTTAACCTTCTAGCTAAGGTTGAAACTGCTTCATGTCCATGCCCTAATATAAGACATGCCACCCCTTATACTGGGTTGAGGTCTCATTCTTTCCATCTCCCTTGGTTTAAGCTCATCCCAACCTTTTGATGCTTCAGCTACATAAATCAGGAAATCCAAAGCTTCCTCTGGATGTTTGCTCATGAAGTCTCCTCCACACATAGTCTCCAGCAGTTGCTTCATGGCAGGAGAAATTCCATCATAAAAATAGCTGACCAACACCCATGTGTCAAACCCATGGTGAGGACAAGCATTGAGCGCTTCCATATATCTCCAACATGCATAGAATTTTTCTTTTTCATTATTATGAAGGTGGAAATCGCCTTTCAAGCCGCTTATTCGTGGAGTGGAGAATAATTTCTTCAAAAAATTAGCCCGTATCTCGCCCACTTCAATGCTCCTCGCCAAGGAGTTTGAAGAAATTTTGCTTTATCCTTCAATGTGAAAGGAAAAAGCTTAAGCCTTATTAAAACCATAGTGGCAGAGTCTTCCTTGAAGGTGTTGCAGACCTCTTCAAACTCCTTTATGTGCGAATAAGGGTTCTCACTCTCCATTCCATGAAAAGTGGGAAGAAGTGACACAAGGTAAGGCCTAATAACCATTCGCTTCGCCTGGCGTACCTATAAGAGGTACACCCATCCAGAGGGTGTGCTGTGGTCCTCATGGCCCAAATGTACTGGGATTCTTTCCACTCCTCGCCGACTCAAGAAACAGAAGTGGAGGTTCGATCGTTTAAATTCAGGCCCAATTTAGAATCTGATTCCTGTGGAATACTAATTTTTACTAATCTGCCTTCTGAATTCCTAAACCATTGGAACATAAACCCTTGCTACGAAAAACAGACAACACAAAAGAAACAAAACAATTTACTCAAAAGGATTAATGTTGGCTAAAAATATATATATAAAGAATATAAAAACAGTGAAATGAAATTGAGTAACCTAGCAGTAAACTGCTAGAAAGAATGATAAGAGAAAATAAATTCACCAGAGCTTGTGATGAGGATCACAAGTGTTCAATACATCATTATTCAGATTTAAGGCACCAAACATAACAATATTTGATTCGTGACTCAAAGGTGGGGTATTAATCAACAAAATTTATAACCTAATACCTCATGTAGATGGGTTTTCTTGGAAATATATATGAGGCTTACACTATGGTTTCTGCTGATATTGAGTCAGATAAGAGGTTGGTTTTAATGGTCAAATTGAAAATAAAATAGATCATCGTGAAAGAGGTCCTCAAGTATCGTGGACATTAGGTTTATGTTTGCAAATGAGGGGTTTCCAGCTCAGACTGCATCGGGAGGATACTAAGTAGTTATCTCTCAAACGAAGATCTCTACTTAGCTATAAAAACTAACCCTCCTTAAATATCTTTGAAAATGGCATTCATCGTCATTAATCTACAATCAAGAAAATACATGTCTCTCACTCACCTTCCAATGGCTCATAAGTGATAATTCAACTAACATCACCGATCTAGCATTACATCCAACGAGCCCGAAGTTTACCAAATATTAGCCATTCAAGGTGATTCAAAGGATCAAAACCTAAAGTTGAAGGAAGAACATTACCGATAAAGAATACTGCATGAAAACATGGAAACCCTTAGTCATTTTTGTGGATCTAACAGGCTGGGCCTTCTACCTCAAGAGAGTGGTTTAGCCACTCATCCTCTGAGAAATCATCCTCAGAGGGTGTTTGGCCAGTGAGAAAGAGAGAAAGAAAATGAGAGAAATAAGAGAATTCAATAATCCAAAGGTTTTTTTTAAAGTCTTCTTTTGGGGTATTATATACCACCAAGTCAATACAAATTACCAAAGTGTACAATGTAAACACTATTAAAAATGGAGAAATTAGGAAGAAAACATAAAGAAACCAAAAATAGTCAAATGTGGCAGAGGGTTGCGAAAATTTCGCAAAAATTTTCACAGAAGTTGCACAGAAGGTTACTATCAGATCTTCTTTCTAGTTCCCATGGCCTTCTTCTCGCTCTAAAGTTTCTAATTTCCACTGATTTCTTCATGCTTAAGCTGAATCCCCATTCAAGATATAGCCTTTAAAAAGCAAAGAAAATTGCCACAAAATGGATTAGTAGCCCCTAGGTCCTTAACATGCCGACTTTGGTTAATTAGGCTTGGCTTATTTTTACAAAGTGTATGAAAATATGGAGTGTTAAGGGTAATGAAATAACACTTTTAGTAGTAATCAATAGGTGAGTGATCATGTAGTGGGGATGTTCTAGCTATTCTCAACGAGTCCAAAATGGATCGTCTAATTAATTTCCCCACATTTGTGTTCCACTTTTACCAAGCAGCATACAAGAGTATGACACCTGGGCTCTCGTCTTCACCGCGAGACATGATTCGAAGGGGTGAGAACAGAGTTTACAAAGTAAAACCATACCTTGTTCACCTTCATCAAATCACCCTGTTCGATGTAAGCATTGCGGATGGTTTTGGTTCTCTGCCATTACCCTAAGTCGTTTGTCAATTCTCTAACTATTTCTTCAAACTTTGGGCTCTCCTGGAGCTGGTCATATTTTGCACATTCACCCACTGGTCTCAACTCTGTGGAGTCTGAGACGGACCTCTCCCAAAAATACCACCTCCCCGACATAACACGCCGTGTTCCTATTCACGCATTGATCGAAACTCTTAACTATAGCCCTTACTCATGGCTCCCGATGTTGGTTCAACTTTTCCCTGCCCTGTCGCTCAATCTATTCCTTAAACGGCGACACCAACTTCTTGAAACCTCTTTCTTCCATGAAGCCCTTCTTGGCTAAATGCTTTTAGAACGCTTCTGCTCCCTTGTTGGAGTAGAAGACCCTAGTCTTCCACCACCACTTATCTCCTCGCCGTACTCCACTTTGAGGGCGCTTAGCTTACTCTCACCCTTGAGACTCCTCAGCCTCTTGCAATCTCATCCACTACATTTCCCCATATCACTGCCTGAGAGTTAGATTCACCACGGTTTGGCTTTTGTGAGATTTTGCGAGTTAGGTTTGAGGTTTGAGAAATTTTATGTGACAATGAAAATTTCAAGTGTTCCTTTGAGAGGGAGCCATGACTGTGGATGTCTGACATCGATCTAATAGCCTAAGTGTCTCAGTACAATGTCGTGACATTGAATTTTTGATATCGCGACATTGATTTGATGTCGCAACTATGTCGTGGTGATGTTGTGACATTATTCAGATTTTCTAAATGGCCTCACTTGATGTCGCAACATTAAAATTTCTCTATCGCGACACTAACCTAATGTCACGACATTGAGATTACTATGTTGCGTTAGGTTTTCAAGTTGGCTTTTTTGGATGTCACGACATTGATCTAACAATGTTGTGACATCGCTTATGCTCTTTTGTTGCTTTTAGAGTGATGTAACGACATTGGAATTTTAATGTTGCGACACTGCCATAATGTCGCGACATTTGATTGTGATGTCGCGACATTAAATTGTCGATGTCGCGACATTGCTCCAATGTCGCGACAATGTCATGACATTTGAGAACTTTCTGGAGAAGGTGTCGCGACATAGCTGTCAATGTCAACATTGAGGAAGATTATTCTTCTTTCAAGTAGTTTTTTTTTTTTTACTTGTCTTCCCTATTTTATTTCTGTAATTTCAGTTCAAGCTTGTGAATAAAAGTCTAATACTATTGAAAATTTCTCAAACCAATCATGAACAATAACATTCAGATTTTCAATTCAATCGATTCAGCATACTTTCAATGTATTGCAGAAATCTTCACACCACTTGTTCAAGAAAGGTATAATGAAGCTAATATACTATCCTAGATAAATTACACTCCCTCAAACTTAATATGCAATCATTCCAAAGAATAAGAGATAGAAGAAGACTCCCTTTTAGTTAACTTAGCATAACTCAACTGCTGAGATGCTTCAATAATGACCTTCATATATCCTTCCACTTTTCACTATCTCGATAACCAAAAGATTGTAATTGTAAGTGAATAACCAAATAAATTCTAAACAAAACTACACTACTCTCTAAACTAATCAAAACACTCTAAATTAAAACAAAACCACACTAAAAAATGGAAATCATTGTCACCTCCTAAATAGTCGCTTATTTTAAGTCCTCGCTAGACTTGCTGCAATATTTGCCTTTCACCTTTTTTAACTTCAAATTTTGGACTACTCTTCATTTAAATTTCCTCCCAAATAGTGCTTCAGTTTTTTACCATTAACCTTAAACTCATTTCCTGAATTTGACTTCAGTGTAACTTCTCTAAAGGGTGTAACTTCAATGACTGTATAAGGACCACTCCACTTTGATTTGAGCTTCCCTAGAAATACCTGCTCTCGAGTCAGACAAGAGGACTGATTCTCCTACTTTTAATTCTTTCCCATCCTCGTCATGCCATTTAGTCTTTATCCTTGTAAATCCTGCATTGTCATAAGCTTCATTCTCACTTCTAATTCATTCACTAGAGAAGTCTCTTCTTCACAAAAAAAAAATGGAAATCAAAGTTCGCTTTTATTACCCACATTTTTATACCAAGTCTCAGAGGTAAACATTGCTTACTATAGACCTATTTTAGTGGGGATTCAACAGGGGACTTATGGCAGTTCTATGTCTTACAACAATCCAATTTTGCTGACCAATATTTTTTGCTTGCATTAATTGTTTTCTCAAGAATATTCTTGATTTCTCTATTGGATATTTCATTTTGCCCATTTGACCGAGGGTGATAAGTCAAACCCATACATGTCTAACTCTATATTTGCTCATGAGTTTTGCAAACAGATTGTTTGCAAAATGGCTCCCCTCATCACTTATAATAGTTATGGGGGCTCCAAATCTACTCAAGATATTCCTTTGAGTAAACCCCACCACATCAGATTGGGCATCTATTTCTAGTCAAGTGAAGTTTGAATCTACTCGATACATAATCCACAGCTGTAAATGTATCCAAAATGAAGGTGTAAGTGCCTCCACGGTTCATTCCCCATACATAAAAAAATCAGACTACTACAATTTCCTTGCAGCATCTCATTTCTTCCTCGTTTATACTGTTCATCTCTCGACATCTATCATAATGTTAACCCATTCGTAATCGCCTCTCGAATAAAGTCAAGCACAAAAAACTCGACCTGAGGACTTTTCTGTTGTTCCGTCTCCTACAAAGTGTCCTCCATATATGATGAATGATTATCCACATCCACTTGTTCTCGCCTCCGTACATTTTCTTAATAACTGATTTTGTTCCTCTTCTAAAAAGCAATGGGTCATATATAAATCCCAGCATTACCAACTTTCTTTCTCGTTGGTAGTCGAATTTAGTGGCACCTACGTTTCAAAGTTCACATCAAAGATACCATGGTGTTTGAGATGATACTTCAAAAAGCTGCTCATCAGGAAAATCTTCTTTAATCTCATTCCCACTTTCATCTTCAATAGGCTTCTCTAGTCTTGGTAAGTGATCAGCTATCACATTATCACTGCCCTTTTTATCCTTACTCTAACCAAATTCGTATAATAAATCACCTATACGATTAATCTTAGCTTTGCATCTTTCTTTCCATCGTATATAATCATGTACGATCACAGCACTATCACATGACCCCAATATATGGCCTCGAATCTCTCATAAGAAAAGACTATTGCTAACATTTCTTTTTTAGTTGTTGAATTCTTCAGGCTTCATTAAAAGTCTCATTTAGCATAATATATGGCTTTGAAGGTCTGACGCTTCTTATCCCAAAGACAAATTTATGGCAAAATCACTGGCATCACACATGATCTCAAACTCCTTGTTCTAGTTTGGTGTTGCCATGATAGGAGCTCTGATCAATCTGTCCTTGATTTCTTCAAAAGCACACTTACACTTTTCATCAAATTCAAATTTTGTTTATTTTTCCAGCAATCTGCACAGTGGCCTTGATATTTTTGAGAAGTCCTCTATGAATCTTCTATAGAATCTAACTTGTCCCAAAAAACTTCTAATCCCTTTTACTGTGGTTGGTGGCAAAAGAGTTTCTACGATGAATTTACTGTCAACTTCTAATCCACTACGTAAATTTTCACATCCAAGACAATGCCTTTGTTACCATGAAATGATATTTTTCCAATTAAGAGCTAGATTTTATTTTGGCATCTTTGAAGTATAGTTTCCAAATTATGCAAACAATACTCCAAAATTGACTGAGCTAAAAGCTTAATCACATGATTAAGCCTCTTCCACCAAATCAGAAAATATAGACATCATACACCTTTGAAAGGTGGCAGGAGAATTATATAATCCAAATGGCATTCTTCTAAAAGAAAAGGTACCATAAGGACAAGTAAAAGTGGCCTTCTCCTAATCCTCAGGGGCTAATACAATTTGATTATACCCAGAGTATCCATTAAGAAAACAAAAATGGGAGTGTCCTACTAACTTGTCCAACATTTGGTCAATGAAAGGTAGAGAGCATGATCCTTTCTCAGAAGAGTATTCGCTTCGTAGCCTATACACACCCTCCATCATGTCACAGTTCTTATTGGAATTAATTCATTCTTTTCATTTCTAATGACAATGAATCCACCCTTCTTGGGAACTACATGAACTGGGCTCACCCAAGGGCTATCTGATATTGCATAAATGAAGCATGCATTCAGCCATTTCAATACTTCATTTTTGACAACTTCTTTCATAATTGGATTCAGCCTTCTTTGATGTTCTATTGAAGTCTTTAAATTTTCCTCCAAGAGGATTTTATGCATACAAATGGAAGGACCAATTCCTTTTAAATCATCTATTGACCAAGCAATGGATCCCTTTATACTTTCGAATGTCCAAGAGTTTCGTTCTCTGTGTTCTGGGTCAAGTCAAATATATGATTACTGTTTAGATTTTCCCACTTCATGAAGGTATACCAGATGTATGGGCAATTTCAGGAATTAAACCCTATGAGCTTGTGTTTATTTCTCGAAACCTTCTCTTCATGCTACCTTGATTTTTTCAGATTGCTTTCGTTAGGATCGAGTATCGGCTTTAAATGTGAAATTGAAATTCAAAAATTCAACAAGACACTATCATAATCGAAATTCATCTCATTTTCATTCATCGACTCTGAATTTATAATCATTTCTCGCTCAGAACATATGGGAACCTTTGTTTCACAATCTTACAATCGACTATCAAATCTAGATGTTTCCAAACTCCTATTGAGATCAAGTGCACCGCTTTATCTTCAACCCGAGAATAAGCCTTTCTCGACATCTATCAAAGCTACTCAGAGGTTGAAAGGCCTCCTAGCAACAAAGGGTACTGTGTCTTCTTCACATCAATAACCACAAAGTCTACTAGAAAAATGAACTTCCCACTTTGATAAGCACATCCCTTAACTATACCCTCCGTCGAGCTAAGGTTATGTCTACCATCCGTTAGGTCATCACGTGGGAGTGAGCTCCAAACTTTAGCTCACAACAACAGTGGCATCAAGTTAATGTCAGTCTTAATCACATATGTTTTTCCCATTTCAACTCTATGGCAAGGAATGGTGAAGCTTCATGGATCATGCATTTTCATTGGTAAAGTCCTTTGAATAACTGCATTGCAAGTTGCTCTCAGTTCACTACTTTCGAAGAAATTTCCTTTTCTCGCTTCGCATATCCCCATGAACTTACATGGACCAATGCCTCATAAAGGGATATTTATCTCTCATTTTCTAAAACATGTTTAAGAATTTAGATAATTTCTTCTAGTTTAAGCATACTGGTGGAATGAACTTGGAGGCTTGTAAGCTTGCACTTCATCTTTTTTCGACATCTCTTCAACCGTCGCTTTTGATGCACCTTTATTGTTCTTTCTCTTTCAGTAACTTCTGAATTGTTTTGCTTTATCTCTTCTCCAATTTCTTCATGTTTCTCTATCTTAGCCACCTCTTCTCATTTTCTTCTCTTTCTTTCATTTCTCTACCACTCCTAAGAGTCACTTCCATACAGTCTTTAAGATTCTTCTTAATATCACTTGGGAAGGCATCCTTTGACTCGGTTCGTATCAAGCAGCCAACTTCCTACTGTGTCTCAAGATTTTTCATATATATTCAGGTTAGCTCGCATCATGGTTTGCCTAAAATGCTACTAGTTCAACAATTTTTTGTTCATGAATGTTCAATAGTCTCTTGTTTTCTCCTATGAAGCATAACATTTGTTCTTTAAAAGACTGGGACCTTCTTTTTGACTCGATCTCAATTCTGGGTTTGCCACATATCCTTGGAAACCATTACAACTATCGGGCCAGAAATACTTGCACAAGTCTCTCTGGCTCTGTCAGACAGGCCCATATGAGAAATTTTCATGGTCTCAAGTCAGGTAAAGTGGGTCGAAGATTCAAACTGAACTTCCTCCACATGATAAGGACCATCATTAGCAAGTCCTTCATCATTCAAAGCTCTTTGTTCATCTTCCACTGTTCCCACTAGATGGGCAAACTGGTTTCTTCTTTCCTGCATGCTAACTTTGTTCATCGATACATCCAATTTTGCCTCTATAACTCCATATTCTTGTTTAAATTTATCAATAATTCACTTCCTCTAGCGCTACTACTCCCAAAGTCTTGGGGATTGTGAGCTTTGTAAATTTGTTGCTAGATATTCTATTAACTCGGTTTGCCTTTTCGTAACTCTTCTCTTAAATGCTCCATACCAAAGGCATCTATGATCCCTTTGGATGTAGTTCATGGTATGGTAGAAGATTCATCCGTGTGATCTCGATTAATCCATGATTGTCTTTAAGAAGCTTCTTATATCTTTCCTGGCACAGGACTATTCTGATCACACATGATTTCGCCCTCGGTAGTGAAAATCACACTTATTACTTAATGAACTAAAGAGTCACTATAGTGATTCACACTTAATCTGTTAACAGATCCTGCAGGTGTTAATGCACTGATCTATATGAGTTCATCCCATCTCTAATTTCTAACAATATCGGGGCGCATTCTAAGAAACCTCCCATATGCTCATCGGGGTCTTCACTGATAGCCTTTAAACCAATTCGCTCGACCATGGTGATTTAGGTCTGTGCTTAAGCTCAAAATTTTTTACTTCAATTGCAGGTTGCTTGACTGTAGAATAATCATCTCTAATAACAGTCTCCAAAGTCTTCCATGCTTCTCATCCTCGAGGTCTTTCAACCGCTGCAACTGAATGTTCCATCGTGGTCTCCTCTGCCTATAAGTGCACGCTTTAGCAACCTAACTTTCACTGAGTGTTCTTTCAAATTCAATGTCCAATGGTAGTAGTTCTGCTTTTTGTTTTTTATGCATGTACTTACTACTTGAAATGGAATTACATTGAGATCAAATAAGGTCAGTAGACAACAACAATATATTATGATAAGCTCATATAAGAAATAAGTATCTAAGTCAGCTATTGTAGTTCAAACTGTTTTTGAAAATTTTATGTTTAAAGAAAAAAAAATGTCCAAACTAGTTATTTTCTTTTTGGTAAGAATATTAATCTTTAAATTTCATTTCAATCCCCTGTAAAGGAGCCAAAAATATGTTGACCAATTTTTCAACACGACTACCAAAGACTAACTAAAGTCCCTGGCAACGACTCTAAAAATTTGTTGACCAATTTTCCGACACATCTACAAAAGACAAACTAAAGTTCTCGGCAACGACGCCAAAAACTTGTTGACCAACTAATTAAAATTTCTTTTCTTCTGTTTAAATAATAATTTGAAATTTAAATTGGTTTTGGTCAAAAATCTCAGAAGTACAACATATGATTAGTGGATGCTTAAGTCCATATATCATTCTAATGATGATTGATTAGAGAAATCAAAGATTAACTACCCTCACTACTCAAGAATCTTACTATTTGAACTTCCAAATTTCAGATATATATATCTTCACAAGAATAACTTAGCTAATATACTTAATACATGATTAGAGAATTCACTGGATTGAAATAACACTGGGAATGAAAACAGTGTTGTGACTATCATTTTGCAAGTTTCAAATAAAAGATAAAGTATTGGGTATGAACATTGGAATTATCCAAGAGTAGATTAGTGTAGAAATTGATTTCTCCTAACACTACACATTTCACTCTCTAGCTTACCACACTTCTATCTCTAGACAGTGGGTCTGAAGAGCTCCTTGTAAGGATTTATCCTCTTTTAAGATCTGACTATTTTTTCCTTCTTTGTACTTCACAACCATTTCTTAGGACTAGAAATTGCTTACCCCCATACAAAGGGTCAAGCTCCTCTCTAAAATAAAGATATCTTAAACACCAATTAGAGAATTTTCTCCCAATACGAATCGCAACACATCTGTTATCTTCCACTCATATGAAACCTTTCTGAATTAAACTTTCAGGATCAGTAAGTGGATCCTATTCTCTGTTAATTAATACTTCTGTTGCCTTCCACCTAGAAGGAACTGAGCAGAGGTCTTCACTAGTGACGATCAGCAATCTTAAAAGCGATTAGCTTAAATAATATCAATGTTACTCCCTGCCATCAAGCCATTTCTCTTATGTAGTCTCAACCCCTGTGGTCACTCGTAGGGATTCCAAGAAATCAGCAATGATACAACTCTTCTGTATAAACACTCATAATAAGAACAACCTGACATAGAGTAATATTTCAATTAATCAACCACGCTCATAATTCAAAATAACATTTATGACACTACAAAACAATAATCCTTTACGACAGATCTTCCAAAGAAAGTCGTTCTCAAACTGGATCACAAATGGACACAATGACTGCTGATCAAACAAATTCATTGAAATTGTCATCAAAAATGAAAAAAAAAGAAGTCCAGAAAAATTCCCATTTTCAATTTAAATTTAGACATAATTTTCAGCTTCGATTTACATTCATCTAACTCTGAATTCCAATTCAGTTCACTACTATTTTAAAGAAGAAATCTAAATCTAGAAAACAAACTAAAAAATAGAAAATATGAAAATAAAAATATATATACTATGAGACTTTAGCTCTCCCAAAAAGCATACAACCATGAAAGTCACTGAAGTCGAACTCTTCCAAGATTTACGATAGCACCGTATTGGGCCCTAAAAATGAGGCAAGAATCACGCACTTCAAAAAGCCTAGAAATGTCGCCCACCACGATGTCGTGGGTGATGTCATGACATCTAGTAGTTGCTCCAGCATGGGTTGCATTTGATGTCATTGGCAACTTTGTTTGCAATTTCGTTCTCTAGTGATGTCAATGCTCTACATTAATAACTTATAGCAATTCTTAATTTCCAGTTATAAGTCAATGTCGTGACGATGTCGTGACATTGAAATCCAATGTTGTAGATTAATTCTGATGTCACGACATTGAATTTATGTTGTTTAAGATAAATTTGTTGATGCTCTGCCTTTTACCTTTACCTTGATGTCGCGACACGCTTATAGTTCACTTTATGTTGCATATTAGTTTGTGCGCTTGATCTTTCAAATGATGTTCCAACATTGCTAATTTAATGTCTTTACATTGGTCAATTAAGTCTATTGTGACTAATTTAGTGATGTCGACATTGTTTGGCTCCACGTCAAGATATTAAATCTGCTTGGGCCCTTGCTATTTGTTATAGCTAATGTTTAACATTGCCTAGTCCTTCGCTCGATGTCGCGACATTACCTGTTAGTCCTTTTGCCAATGTCGCGACATTGGTTTTTTAAACTCTTAATCAGGTTGAGTGAGCAGATGTCGCAACATCGCTTGATGTCATGCATAAATGTTCAGATGATGTCTTCACCGGCCGATATTGCCTCGATGTCTCCACAAGGATGTCGTATGGCGTCGCGACATTTAAACAATTCAGCCTTCACACCGCAGCAATGTCGTAGAAATGTCACGATGTCGCGATACTGGATGGTCGCATAATTTCATTGTTAGTTGGTTTTGTATGTCACCATTACTGAGTCAGACAGTCATTATCAACGGATAAGCGGCCTCTAAAGGTTAATTGATAAGGTAACATTTAATATCTTTGCCTTTCCCATCTCACCGACGTCACACCGTGTCGCAACACACAATAGCGTCAAGACCTTCTCCAAATGATGTCGCGACACTAGAAATCTAATGTCATGAGATTGATCCTCTCTCTGCACAATGCTGATTTCTGCTCCAATTTATTCCGAATTCTGCTTCTTTTCCTTAAGTTTCTGCAAAACATAAATATGGGTGAAAGCTCCATAATTTTGCATTAAAATGAACTTTTAAGCCTGAAATATACTTGAAAAAGGGTTTAAAAAATGATGAGTTTTAGACTCATCATCGAGCTTATAGTCCCATCTCGCCATCCGTAGGTCATAGTTTAGTATGCTCCAAAACTCAATCTCACTACAATAGTACACGGCTTCATGTCACTCGAATCACATAAAGCCTTCCCTAAATTCAAAATTCCCTACAGTGTAAGGTTAAGCTACCAAAATCCTACATCTTCAAAGGTAAATTCTTCAATATCAGACAGTGTGTGGTCAGCCAAGCTCACTCACCCTTCTTTAGCACCTCCTTTTACTCATAATATCCTTGCTTGCGATAATCAGCATTTGAGCCAATGCCTCAGCAAAATACATTATCTTTATCTTCTGTAGTCATGTCCTGCACTTGTGAGAACTGCTCTTCCATCTTGCCTTTTCATGTTCTCTGAGGAAATGGAACAAAGGGTATATATGCTTGCACCTCTTCTTTATTCTTCAAGTTTATTTCCTTTATTGGTTATTCTTGCTGCACCTTTTTCATTTTTCTCTCTCAATCTTTTCTGAACTACCCAGCTTGATTTCTTCTTCAATTTCTACTTGATTTTCTTTCTCAATCTTCCTCTTTTCATCTTCTTTTATGTTCTCAAACTCTGCCACTCCTTAGAGTCACTTCCATACAGTCCTTAGGATTCTCACATTGTGAAGGCATCCTTGATTGTGTTCTACATTGCTAGGGCTAGTCGCCTCTACTGTGGTTCCATATTTTAGAGATGCATTTGTATTGGCATGAAACACAGTTATGTTTGCCTAGAATGCTACTAAATTAAAGAACTTCTATTCATGAATGTTCACGCTTCGTTTTCCCATGAGTTAACATCATTCTCAAAAGGTCGACCCTACTCGATCAAATTTCTTATCGTCGCACTGGGTCAATCCCTGAACCTTATATACATCAAGATATTTTACTGTGTCTGGGCTCATGTGCTCTACCCATATGAGAAATTCTTATGGTTCCTAGTGCTGGTGTGCGGGCTGGAAGGTTGGTGTTTATAATGAAATTGTAACTCTTTCTTTCCACCCACAACGCCTCCTCTCTACCCTGGACCTTCATGAGCAAGTCCCTCATCGCTGATACCTTCCGCTCATTTCCTTCCATCAGCCCCACTTCACGCCTGAATGCATTCTTCTATCCTAGTTTCCCAACTTGTTCATCAATGCATCACTACTCTATAGCGTCATCCTATTCAAATATATTACACCATCTCCTTCACCACACGTCCCGATGTCTCGTATGGAGCTCTATAATAAGCAAATCTTCAATAAGTCATCGCCTTTTCAGCACTCTTCACGCCCACACAGTTTAATTATGATCCCCTGAGGCACCATGCAGGCGGTAAAGATGTCCATCTATGTGGTCATATCAATGCCATGCATTAGGCATCTCTTCAGCAACCTCTTGTATCTTTCCCAGGCATTGTAAAGACTTTCATCTTCTAATTTCTTAAACATAATAATCTCTCATCTCCTCTCTAAAGTGAGAGCATGAGGGAAAAATCTACTCATGTATGCCTCCACCACTTCTGCTTGTTCACTGATCCATGTTGATCAAACCAAGTCATACCACACTCCCAAAGTGAAAATGGAAAATCGTAGCTTATCACTTCAGTCCACCCATTCGGGCTTCCTTGTGTTGTCCATTCTCAGAAATCTACCCATATGTCTACTGGGGTCTTCATCGATTTACCAATGTTGATGCACCATCATGATAAGAGTCGTCAAACCCAGTGCTGCTGCTCTATGTGTGTCGTCACGTTATAATATTCATCTGATGATCGGGTCTCAGAATCTTTCATCATCCAACAGGTCTTTAAATTGCCAAAGTCGGGATGTTCTGAGGTTTCTTGCTTTGCTCACATGACTGGTCATCAGCACTTTGTTTTCTTGTATTCTCGTCCTCTAATTCAATGTTCATTGTAGTGCTTATGCTTGGTTTTCTCATGTGATAAAATTCTTAAATAACACACTCGAGATTCCACACAACATAAATATATTATGATATGCTTTTCATAAAAGATTATATTGTCACTATTATGTTAAAACTATTTTTTAAAATTATAAAAGTTAAAAGAAAATGTCCAAACTAGCAATTTTCTCTTAAAATATAATATTGATCTTAAACTTTTACTTTCATTCCAATCCCCATAATCAACCACCCAAAACTTGTTTGTGCTAACTTTGATTTTATCAACATAGACCAAAAACTGGCTTAGTTATAGCATAACAACCAGAAATTATTCAATCCCCATTAGTCATGCCAAAAACTTGATTAACTGAATATATATAAAATCTTTTTTCTAATGTTTAGGTAATAATTTTCAATTTAAATTGGTTTTGGTCTAAATCACTACAAGTGCATAGGTCATGGTGGTATCAAAGGATTTTGTCCATATATCATCTCAAGAGGATTGATTGTAGCACTTTAAAGATTTATCCACCTTCACTACTAAGATCCTTACCATTTGAACTTCCAAGTTTCTAGATAGATTTAAACAAAGAAGTGAATCAAATAAAAAATGAAATTCTAAAATACATGATTAGAGAATTCACTGGATTGAAATAACACTGGAATGAAAATATGGTTTGTGACCATCACTTTCAAGTAAGTTCCAAATAAAATATAAAGTACGATATGAACCTTGAATTGTCCAAGAGAGTTGGTATAGCAATGGATTTCCTCCACACCACACATTTTACTCTTCACTTCATCTGCAGACAAATGAGTTTGAAGAGCTACTTATATGAATTGATCCTTTTTTAAGATCTGACTTTTTTTCCTTTTCATTACTTCACAACCATCTCTTAGGACTAGAAATTGCTTGCTTATAAACGTGATGTCAAGCCCTCTCCAATAATTGGCATCTCCAAACCATCAATTAGACAAGAATTCCTCTCCTTGATTAGAATCCTCTCGGGCTAACACAAGGTCGAGATCGTTCTCCACCCTGAGGCGAAACCTCTGCACCAAAACTACTTTTAGATTGTTAGTGGATCATATGCTGTGAACACTCTGTTGTCACCCGTGAGGGAACTCAAGTCGTAGAGGTTAGATAATCACCATGATACATCAAAGTAATCCTAAAGTGCATTAGTTCAAATACACATCTTACCCTGTTGATTGCTTTTACTATCAAAATTCATCTCTGTGGCTACCTGTACATTCTTGAATCAGTAAATGATACAACTCTGCTCAAACACTCGATATTCAGAATGGGCTTCAAACGTAAAGAGTAATACCAATTGAATCACCCAAATTTTTCACAATTCCAAAACATCATTAAAATATTACAATCATTATCTTAACAACCGATTCTTCCTGGGAGGGTTCTTTAGCCTTCAAATCTAATCACAAACACAAATGACTAACATCAAACAAATTCATTGAGATTGTAATCAAAATTGAAGATAAATGAATTCAAGAAAAATTCCTAGATTCCATTGAAATTCAGACATAAATATAAGCTTGAAATACATTCACAACTCTGAATCCCAGCTCAGATCACTACTCTAATAAGAAAACTAAATCCAAAACAAACTAAAAAAAAATGGAAAATAAAAAGAAAATTACATATAATGAGACTTCATCTCTCCTAAAAAGCATAAAAACTTGATGAAAAGCAACTGGAAGATGCGCACTACTACCCATAAGCTTCTATTTATGCCTGTGTCTTCGGGGCCCTAAAACAGGCAACAATTACAGATTCGCAGTTCAAGAAAATCCCGCCTCAGTATCGCGGTCGGCGTATGTCGCACATCATTGCAACATCAAACTCATGTCGTGATTGTTCTTCTCGTGTCGCGACATTAGCTCATTATGACTGAAATTATTATTGCGCCGATGTCGCAACATCGACCTCGCTTGTTTTTATCATTTTAGCTGATGTCGAGACATTGGTTAGTTAAGTTCATCTTAACCCACTTTGCCAACGCCACGACATTGTCGCGGATGTCGCATTGAATTCGATGTTTCAGCCCTTGTCAATGTCGTATAATGTCAGAATATCGCTGGTCCAATGTAGCCGATATCGAGTCAGTCTCACCACCTTACGCTTTGGTTCATCGTCAGCAATGTCACAACATTGCTAATTTATGCTCTTACAGTCTTGCTCTGATGTTGCGACATTGCATGTTAGTCATGCTGTCGATGTCGCGACATTACATTGATGTCTTAACGATGTCGTGGCGATGTCGCGACATTGGTCCATTCAACTTAACCTCCATGATGCTTTGATATGATGTCAAGACATTGTTCAACTAATGTCTTCATTGTTTAAGGCTTTGCTCTGATGTCGCCACTATGTCGTGGTGATGTTGCGACATTGGTCAATTGATAATACAACTTGACAATCCTTGTTGATGTCGCGACATCAACACTTCACCTCTTTCTCACTATAGCCAATGAAACAGAAATTGTCGCGATCATGTCGCGACATTAGATGTCCGATGTAGTTCACCACGAGGTCGCTTTTGATGTCGGTGGACATTGAGTTGTGATATGACATCGGGTTTGGTATCGCAACAATGTCATGATGATGTCGCGACATTGGCATATCTTTGCCTTCCCCTCTTTAGCTGATGTCGTGGCTATGTTGCGACATTGTATTAGTGTCAAGACCTTCTCCACATAGTGCAGCGACATTGGAAATCTGATGTCGCGACATTGGTCCTTTTTCTGCACAATGCCAATTTCTGCTATTTTTCTGTTGAATTATGCTTCTTTTCCTTAATTTCTTGCAAAACATAAATCTGGGTAAAAGCTTCATAATTTTACATTAAACTTAACTTTTAAGCCTGAAATATACTTGCAAAATGGCTTAAAAATATACTTGCAATATAGATGAGTTTTAGACTCATCACTCGCTTAGTTATGACCACTTCTATGATGGTCGAGGCGACTTGGTCAATTAGATCTTAAACACTATTGCTATGATAACTGCAGTGACTGAAATGGTATCATGCTCGACCTTTGTAAGTCACATGCCCAACTAGACTCAGGGTCACCCAACTGGGTTACTAATTCTGGGTCAGATCCGGGGTCTCTATCAATTGGTCATCCATGTGACAAATTTCATGTGAGGTATGGCTTATCCCATTCGCATTAGCCCTCCCTAGCCGCCATAGGCCAATAGGCTGAAATGATGTCAGCCCTTGATTCGCCAACCTTAAGAGCCATCATCGCACTAACGCTCCACAATCCCGCTCACATATACAGCTCCCGATATGACTTTTGTGATGGCCTCGTCTCCATATGAACAAAGGCATTTAATGTGGTTTCGAATGTCCTACCCATAACGTCTGTCTTCGAGTTTAAATATCCTGTGTTCTTCGGGGATTTTCAACCAAAGCATCACATGGTTTCGTTTCGGTTTTCTGCTTGCCTTTCTGGCCACTTCCAAGTGCCTTAAGGCGGCGCCATGAACCCTGTCTCGCAATCATTCTTAGGTAAATGTGAACTTTAATCATTAAATCCGAAAATTTAAGAGATAAATTATCATGTGCCCCTTGGTATCTAGAGACTCTGCATCTAGGTTTCTGAATTTTTTTTTTTTTACCTCCCTTAGTGCCAGATGAGTGACCCTGGTGGATTTTTCAGGCTTCTTATTGGTGACGGAGGCACTGAGAGGATGGCCAAAGGAGATGATGATCTTGGGAGCCATGTGGATGAGGACCTACCCTCATCTTCCTCACGTGTCGACTCTGTCAGTCAGCTCAGCAACAACTTCAGTCGACGCATTTTGGAAGAAATTTTCTTTTCCACCTAATGTCAGGGTTTTATTTTCTTTCTCAAGGCCTCGTTTTACTGCTTGCACTGAGAAAACCAAGGGGGAATGAATTTCATGTATTGGCTGGAGGTGCACATAAGTGAGGGGCTAAGGTTCCCCCTTCCTTCGTTAGTGTATCAATTTTTCCACTTTACTCGTCTCCATCCGATCCATACACACATGAACATGATACGTGTTTGGTTAGGGGTGTGTGTAATGAACCGCAAGTATGATGTGCGCTTGGGCTTGGAGGAGGTCCTTAGGCGACAAATCGACATAAGCCTTGGGAGGTTGCCTCGTCATGCCAAGTCACAGAACAGACAAAACTTGCCCAACACAAGCAAGAACAAGCCTTTGTGCAAGAATGTACTATGTCACGCTTGTGTGTGCGAGGGACCCCATGCCTGGAGTTTCATGAACGCAGACTGATTCAGTCTAGCCAGGATCTAAGCCATACTCTATCCCAACCTTGATGGTTTGATTATAAGAAAAATACTGTTTTAATTTCCTGCTTCAGGTACGTGTTAGCGTTTTCCATAAGCGCACGATCGCTAAATGTCTGATGGACCAAGTCCAAATATCGATCCCATAGGGAAGGTGTGGTTTTAGGGAGGATTTAGTACCTTGGCTACTGAAATCGTTCACTATTTGAGCAACTCGATGGTTGGGTGAAAAATGTTTTAAAAACAAAATAAAATAAAACAAAAAGTATAAAGTATGATCAATGTCAACTTCATGACTGGTTAAGCTCAAAGAAATCACTCAAGGAAAGATATTGTGGTTGATCGCTCGTTTGATGCATTTTACTTATATTTATGAAGTACTAATTAAAGCGCGAATATATACTATGCTTGTCCAAGGAATGCGTATGAGGTTTAAACTTTCGTCTCCCTCAATTTCTCACACCAACCCTATTCTCCCTTTTCTCTCGTCCATCTATCATTAAATGCGATACTTTTCTAAGGCGTGCTCTTTCCTAAGAATCCTATCGGGTCACCCTCGGTCCATACAATAGACTACCCGGACTACGCCGTGATCGATCACTCCTCGATCCATAATGATCCCTCACATGATGCTAAGATGGTGCAACTCAATGAATCCATCTAGTACTGGCATTCCCAATTCCCTAAACTTTTGATTGTGGTTAATTAATATTTCAATTAACTAATTCATACTTTAATATAATTTAAAGATCATTTTAAAGGTTAATCCAAGCTGGGCCACCAAGGATACCCTAGTATGGGGATCAAAGACCTAACTTTCAATATGGATTAATTAGTTAAAACCATAATAATCCTAAGAACTACACCAACTAACATCCACACAAGCATGAATTCACAAACCGCCCAAACATATAAACAAACACTGGCCTACAATTCCTCATAAGTCATTCACTCCGCTACAACCCTTACAAATCAATAAAAAAATCATGTTTATTTCATCCATAATAATGAAAGAGTGCAAGTTAGAGATACAAAATGAATATGAGATGAGAAATGCTCTAAACTCAAAGGTTGAATGAGGTCCTCTAGTTGATGGGTTCTTCAATATTACAATAAATACAAAGTAAAATGAACAGAAACTCAAACCCTAAAAATTGTGATTCAAGAAGAAGAGAGGAGAAACCCTAAGGAGGGTGTTCTCCCTCCAAAACCGAACTCCAATCAAGTCTAACATATGTATATTTATAGGAAAATGGAAAATGGGCCAAAGATGGGCTAAAAATGCGAGTTTTTATGTTCTAGCCCGGCATCCTTCACTAAGGCGAACCTGGGAGTTGTCTTTTGTTGTGTCATTCCTTCGCCTCGGTGAATGGTAGCTGATTCGTGCCACAATAGGGTGATCTTGAATCAACAATATTTGTAACCTAAATTCCTCCTACTATCGTAGTAGCGAAAGCTATCGTAGTATAGCGTTCAGTGGCCTAACTCATGGATGGGTTTTCTTCTGCATAAATGATTTGGCGTAAGGTTCAAAAATGGTGAATTTCACTTGGATTTTTAAGGTTTTGTAAAAATGCTGGGTTGGTTGTTTATGTGCCGAAATTAAAATAAGAAAACAAATGTGGGAGCCAGAACCCTGAAGTGTTCCTGCCACCGGTTTAGGTTTTAAGGCAACCAACATGTCTCGTCTTTTTTCTCGCTATTGTGAGGATGACATATAGTCATTTCCCGAACCGGATCTTCATTTAGCTTTAAAACTAAACCCTATGATTTTCCCTTTGAAAAACAAAGATTTATTGAACATTAATGCTCCTGCACGCTGAAAACGTGTTCCAAGGATCTACCTCATGCTGGATAAATAGAAAGCAACTGACGAATCTCGCGATCTAGCACAAGCATCCAACAACCTCAAAAGATCAAATACCGATCAAACAAGGCACATCAAAGGAGTTATAACCTAGAGGAGAAATATTAGAACATAAATGAAAATAAATGCATACGTTGTTCGTAGGACCACTGGGCCACCCTCAAATCCTAGCCGCAGCCTCCCCTCCTCTCTCTTCAAGGAGGAAGAGGTCTAGCCAACCATCCTTCTTTGAGTCATCCCCAAAGGAATGCTGCAGCCGAGAAAGGGAGAAAAGGAAAGAAAATGGAGAGGTACAGGCAATGGGAAACCGCCGCCTCCGGGCCCTCCTCGGTGACAAGCCAAAGTGAAGTCATTGCAAGTTTGTACAGACCGAGGTCAGAGTAGGTGCTCAGTTGCATATGAAATTACCAAAAACTGGAAACTAAAAGCTATTACAAGGACAAATGGGAAGAAACAAAATCGTGTAACAAAACAAAAGCGTTGAAATGCAGGAGAACAAAAATGTAGGATGAACAAGGCCGGAGCCGTGGAACGTCGCATGAAACTAAATTTCGCAATGCTCCATTTTTCTTGCATTTTCGCCTTCTTCCCTCTCTCGGGTCTCGAATTGTAATGCCGAGCTTGACTCGAATTCTTTCAGGCTTGATCGACTCCAACAATTTTGGCACTATTAGCTTGCAAAATCGCAAAATTTGCCATAAAATGCGACAAGAGGGATAATAGGACCTTAATGTAACTGGTTAATTACACAATTAGTACACAAAAAGCACTCAAAACCTATAATAAATAGGATTCAAAATAGCACTTTGGGCACTAATCACACCCCCCAACCCACACATTGCTAGTCCCTAGCAATGAGCAAAGAAAGAAAGAGAGAAATACAAAATGATAACAAAATAATGTTCACAAAAATGGTATTTCAAAAGGTTGTGAATGAGTAATGCCTAACCCTAAGTAAGAATCATCAAACCCTTGCCCAATAACTATCTCGAGAATGAATGCCATACAAAAGTGAGTATCAAAAGAGCCCATCTCTGAATCAACCGTAAACTTCCACTAAAATTCGAGTGTGTGTTTGATCAGCTCTCAACAATAAACTGCCAAACTGCACTCTCCCCCCAACCAAGCTACTGCCACAACCTAGCATGCTAACCAACCTAAATAGATCAGACCGACTCTTATCTAATAACTTTTCAGGTTGCGGTAGGTGCAATGTCGGTGGAATCGACCCTCACCAAAGTCCATGTAACGGATCTACCCGATGACTCCCAACCACTAAGGCTTAGGGCACCAAGTCATGAGGATCTTTCTCGACCACTAACCCTTCGTGTTTCAATTCCTGACTCGAATGAGTTTGAGACTCCAAAGATGACCTACAACTTGCCTCAACTCCACCTATCCACCCATGTAACGAGCTAATCGAGCCTGGCTCCCAACTAGTTAAGGTCTTTAGGGCACTGTGCTTTAAAGGCTTTCACCATATACCCTCGGACTGCTCGGGTTTCAAGGCAAAGCGCTGCAATTTTTCTTTTCTTTCTTTTCTTTTTCATTTCTTTTTTATTTTGCACACACATCGCCTTCTATTCACTAGGGTCCTTAACCTATTAAAGGTGGTCAACGAAACTAGTAGGTTACGTAAGGCTTAGAGGCTAGGCGCTTTTCTGTGTTATTGAAGAAACCTGATGTGCACAGTGTGTGGTTAGCTAAAGGTGGAAGAAAAAGGGTCGAAAACAACAAGAGTTCAACTGATCATCCACTCAACTAGGCATGGAAGCAATCTAACATCAATAGACTTTGGACAAAGTTTCAATTTTTCAAACCACAGGCTAGGCAAAACACAAAAAAAATGGGCACAGTTTTTGAACAAAAATAAGTTGTGACATAGTATACCGCCTTCAATAAAGAAAACTAGCAAGCCACTGAACATCACAAAATGGGCTTGCTCAAAATAGTAACAAAAAACATAAGTGCAAAAGCCACTTCCTTCACTAACTCTCCACCCCAACCAAATATCTCATTATCCACAATGGGGCTCGGATTGGAAAGTTAGGGAAGGAAGTGTTACCTCCTTGATGAGATGTGATCGTTTTTGGATAGGATACTTTGCAAGCTTTCCATCGACACCTTATTCACTCCATTTGGACTTCAAATAAACAAGTTAGGAGACGAAAAGAGAGAAAAAAAGTGACCAGTTGGAGAATTTTGAAAATTACACCTTCATAATTTAAAAGTGTTCCTTCTAGTTAGATTTAGATTCTATACTTTAAGCTTTCCAACTGGGTATTCTCAAAAAACTTTTAAAACAGTAGTTCGGATGTGAGAAAGTTACGCTTAAACAAAATCAAGAGGCAAAACATTAGGGAGTGGCGAAAATTTTCGCTATATAACGAAAATTTTGCTAGCATAGCGAAATTTCACTATGTAGTGAAATTTTTCACATAGCGAAAATTTCGCTATTTTTGCAAAAATTTCGCTATATTTGCGATTTTTTTTTAAATAAATAAAATAAAATAATTAATAAAAATAATAATAATAATAATAAATAATAAAAATAAAAATAAAAATAAAAACATTTTAGAGACAATTTTTTTTATAAAAGTTAAAAGAAAATAAATTCTTTTAATAAATAAAAATAAAAATAATAAAATAAAATAATAAAACAATTATATATATATATATATATATATATATATATATATAATACTTTAAAATGTAGACTAATTCTTTTTATACCTTACTATTCATTTTTTTTGTCTTTATTTGAGGGGACATTCGTACAGCAATTTCGCTACACTATGTAGCGAAATTGCTACTTCTTATATTCAGAAATTCTCGCTATTATTGCGAATTTCATATTCTAGTAATAAATTTTCTATAATAGCGAAATTGTCCTCGATGCCACCGCTTGCTCCTTCGATCTTCTCGCCTTCAATTTTCACTCAAACTCCAAAAAA
Organism: Tetrastigma voinierianum; assembly: GCA_016808115.1. Taxonomy (NCBI): domain Eukaryota; kingdom Viridiplantae; phylum Streptophyta; class Magnoliopsida; order Vitales; family Vitaceae; genus Tetrastigma; species Tetrastigma voinierianum. The sequence goes on along the minus strand of JAEQBH010002979.1, from coordinate 182,043 downwards.
TAATACAAGAAAAATTTAAAAAATTGTAAAAAAGTGAAAAACAAACTAGAACAAATATTGACTTAAAAATTAGACAAAATCTAAGAAGAAAAATTATAGAAATCCAAATAAAATAAAACAAGAAAAATTAAAACAAAAGGAGATCTGTTTACTTTACTCGGGTTCATTTCTCGCTGAGGATGTCCTATAATCAATTCCTCAACCTGGACCTTCATTTAGCTTTAAAAACTAAACCCTATAATTTTCCTTTGATAGAAAGCATTTATTTAGCATTTATGGTTCCTACAAAGGAAAATTTATCACCTTGACCCATCCTACAATGATTCGTAATCATTTGATCTCGGCATGCACGTTATGTTAAGTGAATCAACAAAATTTATACCTAACCATCGATATCGCGTAGCATGACTAACGGCAAAGATAGTGGCTCTAGGATCGAACACCGGGATGGGTTATTTTACAAATGATTCAGATAATGATTCAAAATGGTGAGGTTTTTGTTTGATTTCTTGATTTGTACAAAAGCAAAGGGTTGTCATTACCATGTTAACTCGGCGGAAATTTAAATGTGTAAAGAAGACCTTGAAGTTTCAAATACCGCTTGCATGATATGGTTGCAAAGGTGTCCTCAGTTATTTCCTCGCATTAGCAAATGACATATAGTCATTTCCCAAAACCGATCTTTGTTTAACTTTAAAACCAACCCTAGTAACATTCCTCTTTGAACTATGGCATTTCATCGAGCATTTAATGTTCCCAAGTAGCTTGAAATCCAAGATTAACCTAATTTCGATGACTCATAAATGACATCTAATGGATGTCAATGTATCTACCATTAAGAATACATTGAACCAAAAAGCATGCCAAGTATTGACCAAGAAAAATACATCAAATAGCTTTTAAACCTAGTTTTGAAAGTTTGGGAATTACAACACGCTGTGCACCTACGTCTCAAAACAGAGGAACCCTAGAAAACCACATCAACCTAGCTAGCAACCCTCCTCTTCAAGGTTTAGAGGCCTTAGCCAAACATCCTTTGAGTTTTCATCCTCAAAGGGTGTGTTTGGCAGCCTAGAAAGTGAGAGAAAGAGGAGAGAGAAGAGAGCAAATGGGGGCCGAGAACAGGTCGTAATCGAAAATGCTTTAAATGAAAGTTAGGTTACAAAATGTTTATAAGATAGCTTATATAGCCTTACAAAAAGGTGAAAAACCCAATCTATCCTAAATAGTATCATTATAGTGAGGGTAGAAATGGAAAAAACCAAAACGGGGTCGTTTGAACCCAAAAACATGAAGCAGAGAAATTTCGGTATAGCCAAAAATTTCGCTATATAGCGAAATTTTCGCTATCATAGCGAAATTTCATATCTTCTCCTGCTTGCATCCAGCTTCATCCAGCCTGTTTCGTCTTCAATTTCTTCATCCCCGGCTTGATGTAATCGAATATAAATAGTAGAACTCTTGTAAATCAAATTTACTGGAGCATGCTTAGCTTCGATATGGTGGGATAGGTTTATGAACTTGCAAAAACTACCACAACAAATCCTCGAAATACAATCATTAGTACCAAAGGGGACCTACACGTGTCAACTGGGCTTAATTAATATGATTAATACGCAAAAAGCACTCAAAACCCATCTTGGGGCTAGGGTCTAAAATTACATTTTGGGCACTAATCACACCCCCCAACCGACACATTCCTAGTCCCGTAGCAATGCTAGAAATAAATAACAAGCAGAGAACAAAATATGTGAGGTCAAAAAGGTTTGTAACAGTAATGCATAGCCTGCGATGAGAATCACGAAAACCTGAACTAATACCCATCTCGAAAGAATGAAAACTATACCGCGTTAACTGACCAACAAGCTCTCTCCTCGAGGCATGAACCAGGCTCTTCTACAAAAAGCTACGGGTTTGTTTGATCAGGTCTCAATCATAAACTACGAAACTGTACATTCCCCCCCTAACCGAGCTAATGCCATAACCTTGTGTGCTAACAACCTATATAGATCAGGACCTGCCCCTTATTACACAATTCTTTTTGCGTTGTAGGGCAATGCCGAGGGTTCAATCTCACCAAAGTCCGTGTAACTGGATTAACAACCTCAGGTGCTAACAACCTATTGTTTTCTTTTCTTTTCTTTTTGCTTTTTCTTCCTTCTTTTTTTTTTGGAAGACACATTGGCCTCTATGCATGGGGGTCCATAATTCATTCAAGGGAGTAAACAACACTAGGTTAGGATTTGGCAAACTAAAGGGGGTTGTGCTATTTCTTAGCCTATCAATGAGACCTAACGTGCTCAGTGTGTGGATAGCTAAAGGTGGAAGAGACTGGTTAAATACGACAAGAAGTTGACTAGTCATCCACTTAACTCGGCATAGGACCCTTCTAACGTTGACACCATTAGGAAAGGCTTGGGTTCATCACACTGCAAGGCTAAACATTATGCATATGCAAAAGTTAAGTAAAATAATAATAATAAAAAAAAATGTGGGTGCAAAAGTAGAAAATGCAAATACTGCTATAAAGCTTTTAATATAACCAAAAGGGCTAATACAAGCTTATCATAGCTGAACACTATAAACAACTGCCTACTATTGGCTAATACATATATACAAAACAGTCCTATACAAGACAAGTAGGCAGTTGATAAAACTAAAACAACAAGTATAAAACAAAACAAATGTAAGATAAATGCCACTTCCGACGCTAACTCTCCCCCCCAACCAAAGTATAACTGTGTCCGCACGGGTTAGGGAAAGGAAAGCTAGAGAAGGAAGTGTGACCACCTCACTCGGCAGGTGGTGTAGATGTTGGTGGATCCAAGTTATGCCGCAAGGCCACGAGCACATCCAACAAGGCCGGCTGGACCCGAACAACCGGGACCGGGTCATGAGTAGTGGGTCAGATAGGCTCCGATCACCGTAACTGAAGGCGGAGACCGAGGTGGCCTGGGCCGGCTAGCGATATGGCCCGACTTCGCGAGAGTGACCTTCGCTTGGGCCATCCGCTCTGGCCAATGCCGGCGGACCGCATCCAAAACAGCCAAGAAATCCCCTGGCAATTGTGACGCGGCTCCTCGTGGCTCCTGCGATGTGGAGGATAGGCCAGCAGTCTCAGGAGGAGCTGGGACAGTAGGAGGTGGAACTGAAAGGGATGAATCCATAACTGAAGTCCTCTCCACCTCCACCACTGGAACTGGCTGCTCACCCTTAGGTAGGTCCTCTGCAAAATCATCCTCTACCTCCTCCTGCGGGTGTAGAAGAAATGAGAGTGGCATAGACAGGGTCCGCTCACGGGATAAGATTTGAAGACAACTCTGTCGACTCTCTATACGTGGCTCCTCGGGGAACCCTAGATGCTCTAAGACCTGGCATAGCAACCTTGGCATCAACAAGGGAATAGCCTCTGCCCAAGCCAAGTCCTTACGGTGGACCTTCTCCTCGAAATGTAGCAAAGCGGTCATGACCAGGGTTGAACCAGAACCCCTCCGATATCCGGTACAGAGCCTCGAGAATAGCGCCTCTGCGCTGTAAATAATGTTGTAGTGGGAACATATTGGACCGAAGTACGTGGTCCGTGAGGAGCATCTGCGGAGGAAGCTGCCCGTGAAAAAGTACAGATCAGGCGGTGGTATCCCGAGAGAGAGAGCGAACCATCTCTCTAGGCGATGGTTAAGGCCACTGCCGATACTCTATGGAGTTTGCCGTAACCACCGCATGCCCTAAAGCAATGCTGATATCAACGCTAACTCTAGGACGACCATCGACATCGAACCGGATTCAGATCCGACCGGACGCTCCTCGGATGTCATAGTACGATAGAACTCAAGTACCACCCGGATAGAAAAACTCGCCGAGTCATGAAAGACAAGAATGAGTACCCCTAGACCAACCGCATCGACCTCCGAATCGCGAGTCCGCGCCAATGCCGGCATATCATAGTATGACCCTGCTGCGGAAGTCCCCTCGCACGGCACCACGCCTCGGACGGATTACAGCCTAAACATCTGACGCATGATCCTCGAATATGGAGATAATCGAAGAAACCGATCAGCTTCGAGGAGGTGAAGGCCGGGCTCAGACCGCCAAGACTCCCCAAAGCCGTGATGTCCAGCCCGCTTTGAAGGTCAACTCCGGTGCTGCGATGCATGTGATGTGGGGGCGAGGTCCCACCCGGTGTCCCAGATCACTGGGGTGGGGGCTCAACCCGAGGCTCCTCCGAATAGCGCCAGGGGCGTGGATTCCTCGAATCACAAACCCGCATCGAGTCAATGCGTATACGCCTAATCGCATCCCCGAGGTGGAGAATGGCCCGCCGCAGCCCCGACGTGCCAGGGGCCGGCCATCTCCGCAGGGGTACGGCAATACGGCCCGTCCGTAACGATGGCCTCCTGCGGGTCGCAACCACGGCCGTGAGACCTCGGCCAAGCAGCCAGAGCCGATGACAATGGATGGGGTACCGACACCAAGGCTACGCAGATAGGCAAAGGTAGCAGGACTAAGAAATAGAAATGGCCAAATGTCTACCGTGCAAAATTATGCAAAGCAAGGCTCGGCTCTGGGGTGGCTCAGGCTGGCAGTGGAGTGAGAGGCGCGCGGCAGTGGGGGGTGGGGAAATGCAGGGACCCGGGCTGAGCTTAGCCATCAGTCCAAGGAAAAGGAGAGAGGCAGTGGCTCTGCACGGGAGGCTCGTAAGCTCAAGTCACGTTGTGGGCGAACCCGCAAATTAAAAACAAAAATAATATAATTAAAATAACATAAATAAATAAAAATAAAATAAAATAAAATAAACTGAACATTCTAATAAAAAAAAGGTTTTGATTAAAAACTAAAAAAAAAATATTAAAAATAAAATAAACTAAAAATTGACTAATAAGAAAACCAAAAATTTGAGCTATAGTTTGGTCTCAATGGGGACCAAACCAACTCAATGGCTGGGACTGTCTGTCATGGAGGATCAAGGAGGGGAATCTCCTCCGTTGCAATGTGTCGCGGCAAAAGATGTGGCTTCACTCTCGCCCACGACTCAACACTCTATTATCCTTCGGGTTAAGCAAATCTACCGAGCCATCGGTATGCCCGATGAATGATGAATGGTCCGTAATCCATCCGATTTAAGTTGCCCTAAAAGGTGGAGTTTGGAATCACAATAGAGGACTCCGGGTCCCCTTTTGAAATTCCTTCGTTGCGTTATCATCTCATCATGCCATTTTTCGATCTTCCTTCTTCGCGAATCTTCTCGAGTTCAAGTAGGCATCATTTCGTATTCCTCCAACCATTGAGATCAAGGGAATCTTTTGAGCCCTACCATTTAAATCCATGTTCGCCTTGATTGCCGACCATGCTTTGTACTCGATTCAATCGGAAGATGGCATGCTTGCTCATATGGTCACCAAACCATGCGGTACATTCCAAGAATCGTTTTGAAAGTTGTTATGTAGGCCCACAGTGAATCAAGAAATTTGAGGGACCAATCTTTTATGTTGCTGCTCACCACCTTCATTAGAATGGTCTTTATCTCCCTGTTTGCAAGCTCTACTTGACCACTTGTTTGAGGATGGTAAGGGGTAGCCAATTTGTGTTTAACACCATATTTAGCCATGAGGTTTTCGAAAGACTTGTTACAAAAGTGTGAACCCCAATCACTAATAATGGCTTTTGGTACCCCAAACCTGGAAAAGATGTTTGCTTTCAAGAATTTGAGCACCACCCTGTGGTAATTGGTTTTGCAGGGGATTGCCTCAACCCATTTAGATACATAAATTACCCCAATTCAATATGTATGCATTTACAAGACGTAGGAAAAGGTCCCATGAAATCGATGCCCCAAACATCAAATAGCTCAACTACTAAAATTGGGTTTAGGGGCATCATGTCGGCGAGACAATTTCCCGAGCCTTTGGCATCTATCACATACTTGCAGACATTTGTGAGCTTCTTTAAAAAGAGAAGGCTAGTAGAAACCAGACTGCAGCACCTTCATTGTTGTCTTCTGGGAAGCAAAGTGGCCACCACAGGCATTCTCATGGCAGTGGCTTAGAATTCCCTGTTGTTCTTCTTCAGGCACACACTTCCTAATTATCTGATTTGTAATGCATTTAAACAAGAAAGGTTCTTCCCATAATAGGAATGAATCTTTCGCTAAGAAATACTTCCATTCGTTCCTTTCCAATCACCGGAATTTCTCCGTTGTTAGAAATTTGGCAATGTGAGCATACCAGTGGAGCATTCTCCAAATCGCATTAGAGATTCTTCAGAAATTCATCGTTGGATTAGGGGCTATGAGTGTTTAAGGGCTATGGTTAATTCAAAGTTATTTAAGCCCACATTACAACATTCTCTACCCTTTTGTCCTTTAATTTGCGATTGACTCGAAGCGTAAGAACCCATCTGATAGTCTTACTCTTGCATTTTGCTTGGTTAGGAGATATTTCAAAGCGGAATGATCTGTAAAAATGACTATATCAGACCCAACCAAGTATGCTCGAAATTTGTCTAAGGCATAGACCACTGCCAACAATTCTTTCTCTATAGTAGTATAGTTCCTTTGTGCTTCATTCAAGGTTTTGCTTGCATAATAGACTACATAAGGTTTTCCACCTTCTCTTTGTCCAAGAACTGCTCCAATAGCAAGATCACTTGCATCACACATCACCTCAAAAGGCAACTGCCAACTGGGTGCCCGTACTATTGGTGCAAAGGGTCAAATGGGACCCCGCCTTCAAAGCCTTTCCGACAATCTCCATCCCAAGCAAAATTTAGCATCTTTCTCAAGCAACTATGCGCTTAGCAATCTTTGAAAAGTCCTTGATAAATCTCTCCCTTTAGTGCCTGCATGGCCAAGGAATTGCCTAACTATTTTTTACATTTGTCAGGAGGCGCTTGGAAATAAGTTCAACTTTCGCTTCTCACAACTTCTATTCCTCATTGAAATGACATGCCCTAGCACAATCCCTTGGTTCACCATAAAATGGCATTTTTCCCAGTTAAGCACCAAGTTCTTTTCAATGCACCTCTGCAGGACAGCTTCAAGATTAGTTAGACATTCTTCAAAATCACCTCCGTATATAGTGATGTCATCCATGTAGACTTCCATTATGCGCTCCACCATATCATTGAATATACTAAGCATACATCTCTGGAAGGTTGCAGGGGCGTTGTAAAGACCAAAAGGCATCCTCCTGTAGGCATAAGTTCCAAATGGATAAGTAAAGGTAGTCTTTTCTTGATCTTCTGGTGCAATCACTATCTGAAAGTACCCTGAATACCCATCTAAAAAGCTATAGAATGGGTGCCCGTAAACTCCTCAAGAAGCCGATCAATGAAGGGCAAATGGAAGTGATCTTTTCTGTTAATGTGTGATTGAGCCTCCTCGTAATCTATGCATACCCTCCAACCGCTGGTGCGGGGCGAGGGTAGACACATCCCCGCCCTTTTCATTTTTTACAGTGGTCACCCTTGACTTCTTAGGCACCACCTGGGTTAGGCTTTACCCAAGTGATATCGTGATATTGGGTAAATGATAATCGGTCATGAAAGAATCCTCGTGGACTTCAATGCTAACTACTCCCTCATGGAGATTCAATCTCCTCTCGTCGCTCAACAAATGCCTTGGTCTCCTCTTCTAAATAAATGTGATAGGTGCAGATGTTGGGTTGATGCCTTTAAATCGGAAATTTTCCAATTCTAAAGCTTGCTTGTTCATTTTGGAGTGAGGCCATAGCAGATTGTCCTCCCGTGGAGCGGTCGCAGCGGGACGATATTACAACTCTGACACTCGCTTGTTTTCTTCCCAAAATGCACATTTTAATTCCACAGCAGGGGTTTGAGATCCACACGAGATTCCTCTCTTCTCCACCAATAAAGGTAGAATGACTTTTTCTCCAAAGACTCTCGCAAGATGCTCATGCATCGAGGTTCCTGCTCTTCAAGGCACTCAAATAACTCCTGGGTTAGCACATCTGCACTTGCGCCATTAGCCTCGTTTCCTTCAAGAATTGTATCTATTATGCATTCTTTCTCGCGCCTCATCCTCCATTGGTTGCATATGCCTTTTACTCAAGTGGAAGATATTGAGTTCCAAAGGTGAGTTGCATAACCCCATTTCGGAAATTTATAATGGCATTCGAAGTAGCCAAGAATGCCCTTCCCAATATGCAGGTACATGGTCAGCTCCCACTACAATCGACTGTTAAGTACGACAAAATCCACTGGGTAGTAGAATTTGTCCACTTGTATTAGAACATCCTCACGGTCCCCTTTGGTATTTTAATAGATCCATTTCCTGGCTAGAGACAAGCAGGATGGAAGTGGGTCAGCTTCTCCCAAACCAAGTTTCAGACATGGAATATGGCAATAGGTTCACACTAGCTCCCAAGTCTAGTAGTGCTTTTTCTACACAAGTGCCCCCGATATTAACTAATATTGTAGGACATCCCAGGTCTTTATACTTCATAGGAGTCTTGCACTCAATGATAGCACTCACTTGCTCTGTCAAAAAGGCCTTTTTATTCAAATTAAAGCCTCTTTTCACCGTGCATAAGTCCTTCAAAATTTTGCATACGTAGGGACTTTCGCTGATCATATCAAGAAGAGGAATGTTAACTTCACTTGCCGTAGTACTCCTAAAATTTCAGTTTGGTTAATCAATTTTTCCTTTTTCAAGTGCCTATGGGAAAGAGGTTGGGGCTAATCGCTTTTTCACCTCTCTTCCCGCTACTAGTCATGTTTCTTCCTCCGTGGTTCAACCACTGCGGGGAGCTCAAGTTGGTTCTGGACCGCTCGGGTCTCTCTTACCATTTCTCAAAGTCATTATCGCTTTAACTTCATCAATTCTGCATCGGGATCACTAGCATAGCTCTATCTCATGCATTCTTAGGGTTTTACGTGGTTCCGGAAGGGAATTTCCCCTTTTCAGACCTCCGCCGGTTAGGACAACCCGAAATGGAACTTTGCAAACTCATAATGCATGCCGCTCTAATTTCTGCTGAGTGTTTCAATTGCTTCAATTTTCTGATTAGTTTGAACATTCAACACCTTTTATTCCTCAAATAAAGGTACCCACTCACTCGCTAATCGTAATTGCCCGTCAATCAGAGAAGAAGGTGGAGGTTGTCACGTCAGGCCGAAGTGGAGCTAAATCATTGCCAGGTTCTTCGGGGGAGCATATGCAGGAGGTTTTGGCTTCCATGATAGGTTTGGACGATTCCTCCAATTGGGGTTATAGGTGTTGCCATAAGGAGCATTTGTAGGGTGGCTTATTTTGGCCCGAGGATACGGGCATGCTCTTGCATTAAGTCCCTCACCATGAATCCACAGAAATGCTCCCCAGGATGGCTACTTGACTGAAAATTATAGCAAACTGGTTGAGATGCAGGCAATTCATTCACTGCTTGCACTTCATGCTGATTTCTCATTTCAAGCTCCTCCAACCTTCGGGTCAAAGTGGTAAGTTTTGCTTTCATCTCCGTGTCTTAAAGTGCATAAATGCCCCTCAGCGGGTCGAAGGCCCTTACCCTTCTCGCTCTCGATCTCGATTCATCCCATGCCTTGGAGGTTTTAGCTACATAGTTCAAAAGTCCATGGCTTCATTTGGGTTCTTGCTCAGAAAGTCCCCTCCACACATGGTTTCCAGTAGTTGCTTCATGGTCGGAGACATACCATCATAGAAGTGATTCACAAGCATCCATGTATCAAACCCATGGTGTGGAGATGCACTGATGGTCTCCATGAATCTCTCCCAACACTGATAAAACTTCTCATTATCGTACGCCAAGTAAGTGTATATTTGCCTCTTCAAACTATTGGTCTTGGTTGTATTGAAAAATTTCTTCAAAAATTCAGCTTGAAGATCGGCCCAATTTCTAATCTGTTTCTACCGTTGAATCGGGAGCCAAATCTCGCCTTGCCTTCGTTGTCAAAGGGAATGCCTTCAAATTTGCTGTGTCCATGTCAAACACACCTTCTTAAAAGCGTGCAAACTCCTCGAACTCCCGATATGCTGATTAGTGCCCAAAAAGTTATTTGATCCCTATTCAAGATATAGGTTTTGAGTGCTTTTTGCGCACTAATCATATCAATTAAGCCAATTGATGTGTGCAGGTCCACTTAGTCTCACTAATTCTATTTCGAGTTTGTTTTGGGTAATTTCACAGGTTTTTGCGTGCCTCAGCCAATTAGTTCGATTTTGATGTCAAGATATGTGTCGAATGCTGAGGATTCACAGTGTTTTCAACCAGAAATGTGAAGTGGATGTGAAGAAAGAAGGATGCAGTGAGCAAAACAGGAAGCAGGAGCAATCCTGTGGATTGGCTATGATTGGTAGCTTGCCGGGATTGCGAAAATTTCGCAATCATAGCGAAAATTTCACAATCCTAGCGAAATTGGGCCAATTTCACTATCTCACAAAATTTCGCTTAGAAGGCGAATTCGCTAGCTACGAAATTCACCGCTGATACCACTTCCATTTTCGCTATCTCCTCGTAGAATTGCTAGTTAGTGAAATTCCTCAGCATAGCGAAATCTCCCGCATAGAGAAATTGTCGCCTCGTTTCGTATCCTTGATCCCAAACGACCACGCTTTTGGTGTATTGCCATTTTGGCCCTTATGTAATTTCATATTTTAGGTGTTTTGTATTTTCACACTTTGGGTTGACTATATAAGCTCCCACATTTTTGTAACCCTGAGCAACTTTTCATTTATGTAAGTTTTCCCGCACCTTTTCATTTTAGGGTTACTTTGCTCTCTTCTCTCTCCTCTTTCTTTTATTTTCTCGGCTGCCAAACACCCCCCTTGAGGATGACAACTCAAGGGATGCTTCAAGCAAGCCTCATAGCTTTGAAGACGAGGGCTGCTAGCTTAGTTTCAGGGGTTGCTTGTGTCGTCCTCATGCTTTGGAATGTTACATGCAAAGATTTATGGTTCCTAACTTTCCAATCTAGGTTTACTGCCATTTAATGTCTTTCCTTTGGTCAATACTTGTCATGCTTTAGGGTTCGGGGCAGCATTCTTAATGTTAGATGCACCGACATCCTTATATGTCATTTTACGAGCCATCAAATGTGAGGTTAAATGCTGTGGTTTTAAACTGAATGGGACTTTGAATGCTTATACTTGGCTTTGACCTTAAATAGGAGTGGTTCTAGGGTTAGGTTTTATAGCTAAACAAAGATCCGGTTTTGGCTTTGACTATAGGTCATTTGCCCTAATGCGAGGAAACAACCCGAGGACATTTTAATACCCCCATGTTATCAAGCTAGTGACCCAAGCCTTCAAAGTTACCATTTCACATTTCACTTTAAACCATTACAGTTAGTCAGTGAACATACAACCCCCACTGTTTTTAACAAAATCCGAAAATCCAAACAAAAACCTCACCATTTTCAAACACTGATGCTAATCATTCTTGGGATGAAAACCCATCCCCGTGTTCGACCTTTGGGACGCTTATACCGCAGTAGCTCGACTACGCAAAGAGGAGGAACTTAGAATATAAATTTTGTTGATTCCGCGATATCACCCTACCGTGGCACGAGAATCAAATGGCGCCGCGTCTGAATGGTGCCAAACTACGCACGATGAGTTGATGTGTACTGTAATCCACATTACAAGTGTCGTGACCTTCACCCTTTGAGGTTAAGTGTGCGGAATGCAAGTTTTCTTCACTTGACAAGCATCGTGACCGTTTTTGTTTCTTACGCTCGCTTTGTTTTATCTAACACTGACCTTTTTGCCAAGTTTGCTTGTGTTCTTTGTTGTGTCTAATTTGTGTAATGTGTTTATGCAAAGGACTGGGACAGGGATATCAAAGTGCATTGCAAAGAATCGCACAATCTCGCTTGAACAAAGTTGTGAAGTCCAGGTACACAAATGATCAAATGGATCCCTCTACCCGAAGAACAAGAGAGTCACAGGTACCCTGCAGCTGAATCCAACAAAGATATAGATCAATGAGGGACCATATACACCCTCCTAGAGTTAGTACTCCCTCCTGCATCATACCTCCTGCTGAGGAAGTAGCAGTGAGACCCTACCTAGTGCCCCTGCTTCCCACATTTCATGGTATGGAAAATGAAAATCCATATTCACACATACGGGATTTTGAGGAGGTATGCACTATTTTTAAGGAAGGTATACCGCATACGGAGTTGCTCGTCGGGCAGACTCCCGTTTTAAGGACAAAGCCAAAATATGGCTCAATTCTCTGAGGCCGAGAACGATTAGAAATTGGGCCGATCTTCAAGTTGAATTTTTGAAGAAATTCTTCAGTGCCACCAAGACCAACAGTTTGAAGAGGCAGATCTACACCTACTCGACCTATGACAATGAGAAGTTTTATCAGTGTTGGGAAAGATTCATTGAGACCATCAATGCATGCCCACACCATGGTTTTGATACATGGATGCTAGTAAACCATTTTTATGATGGTATGTCTCCAGCCATGAAGCAACTATTGGAGACCAAGTGTGGAGGTAACTTTCTGAGCAAAAACCCGAATGAGGCCTTGGACTTTTTGAACTATGTGGCCGAAACCTCAAAGGCATGGGATGAACCGAATCCAAGGGAAGCCGAAGATCAAAGCCTTCGAACCACCTGAGGGGGGGCATTTATGCACTTTCCGAAGACACAGAGATGAAAGCAAAATTGACCACTTTGACTCGAAGGTTGGAGGAGCTGGAAATGAGAAGCCAGCACGAAATGCAAGCAGTAAATGAGTTACCTGCATCTCATCCAGCTTGTTTTGATTATCAGACAAATAGTCATCCCGGGGAGCACTGGTCAAGCATGCCCACGCCCTAAATCAAAACCACCCATAGATGCTCCATATGGCAACACCTATAACCCTAATTGGAGAAATCATCCAAACTCCTGTCATGGAAGCCAAAACCCCCTGCATATGTCCCTCCAGGAGCACAGCAGCAGTTTGGCTCCACTTCAACACAACAGCAGCCTACTCCAATATCTTCTCCGGTTGAGCAGGCGATCCTGAATTTAAGTAAAGTGGTAGGCACATTTGTAGAAGAACAAAGGTACTGTTGAATGTCCGTACCAACTAAAAATTATAGCAGCTTGAGAGCTCACTCAACAGAAACCGGACAATATGCACTCGAGATTTCAAGGTTGTCCAACCAAGAAATCAAAGTAGGGTTCGAAAAGGGAAGGTTCCTCTCCCGGGCCACAACAACAATAAGAGAAAGGAGTGCATGAAATAGCTCAACCAATGATCCAAATGCAAGAATTGAGAAGTAAAGGCAAGCAGACTTTAAGAAGTGGCAAAGAACTCAGACCAAGATCTCCAACTTGTAGCCAACAGCCCCCACTCGTAGTCGACCGCCACAAGAAGATCACACAAGAAATAGAGAAGAGGCGAAGAATGCAGTACTCTCCATTCTAATGCTCCGAAAAAAGAAAATTTCCAACCAAATGTAAATGCTAGAGGTTTTGGGCGGCAAGTAAAAGTTAACATTCCTCTCCTTTGACATGATCAAACAAGTCCCCACCTATGCGAAATTTTGGAAGGACTTATGCAATGGTAAAAAGAGATTTAATAAACAAGAAGGCCTTTCCGACCGAAAGCAAGTGAGTGCTATCATTGAGTGCAAGACTCCGGTAAAATATAAAGACCCGAGATGTCCCCACAATCTCAAGCATTACCGAGGTATCGCATGGAGAAAGAACCGCAGACTTGGGAGCTATGTGAACCCGTTGTCAGATTCCATGTACAAGCAACTTGGCTCAGCTAACTTAAACCCACCTCCATCGCCACCGTCACTATCGATGTGTCTATTAAGATATCAAGGGGGACCATCGAGGACGTGTTAATACAAGTGACGCATTCTACTACCCGCTGGACTTTAATATCGTATTTGGACAATAGAGTCGGCGTTGGAACCACCTCATGTGCCCATCATATCAGGGCACCATTTTTCGCTACTAATGCCATAATAAATCGCCTAATGGGTTATGCAACTCACATTTGGGAATATGACCTTAGAACTCAATATCTTTCTATCCGAGTAAAACATACATATGCACTCGTAGGAAGATGACTGTGGAAGAAGTCTGCATGATAGATGCCATTCTTGAAGAATTGTGCTAACGAAAGAAGTGCAAGATGTATTAACCTTAGAGTTATCCGAGCGCTGAGAACAACATCAGAACTCAATGCATGAGCTTAGTACAGGGTATCGAGGAGAAAAATAGAAACTCACCTCTATTAACTAGTGACGTAACCAAGGAACCCCAACAAGAACTCAAACCCTCCCGCTTGAGTTATATGCATTTCGAAGAAAAACGGGCACGTCCGGGGCTTGTGATTTCATCACCGCTGACCACTTCACAAGAGAATAACCCATCGTGACCTTCTCAAAAGGGAACAAGCAAGCATTGGGTGGAAAATTTCTTGGATTTAAAAGGCATAAACCCAAAGAATCAGACTCCATCACACGACGAAGCTGAGTCCAAGGTCAAGCCAAAGTGTACCACAATGAGGTTGAACCCCACTCAAGTAGGAAGTAGTTCTATATGAAGTCTTGAAATTGCCCAAGCCTGTATATCATTTACCCCATTTCCGATAGCACTTAAGTGAGCCCAACTCAGGTGTGGTGCCTAAGAAGTCGAGGACAACTCGGTGAAAAATGAAAAGGGTGAAGAATTAATCTACCCGTCTCACTCACCTAGCTGAGTGCATAGATTATGAGGCTCAATGAGGTAACAAGAAAGATCACTCCCGCTGCCATTCATCGATCAGCTCCTGGAGAGGGTTTCTGGACATCCATTCTATTGCTTTTTGGATGGGTATTCAGTGGATCTGCATAGAGATTGCCCCAGAGATTCGTAGAAAGACCACTTTCACTCTTGTCCATTTGGTACATATGTTTATAAGAGGATGCCTTTGGTCTTGCAACGCCCCCACCACTTTTCGTAGAGATGTATGCTTAGCATGTTCACGATAAGGGTCGAGCTATAATGGAAGTATACATGGATGACATCACTGTATATGGAGGCGATTTTGATGAATGTCTGACTAATCTGGAGGCCATCCTGCAAAGGTGCATAGAGAAGAACTTGATGCTTAACTGGGAGAAGTGCCATTTTATGGTTAACCAAGGAATTGTATTAGGGCACATTATTTCCAGCAGGGGAATAGAGGTTGACAAAGCAAAAATTGAACTTATCTCCAACCGTCGTCCCCAACGATAAAAACAAGAAGTAATCCTGGTCATGCAGTTTCTATAGAAGATTCATAAAAGACTTCTCAAGATCGCTTAAACCCCTACAAGCTCCTAGAAAAGATGCTAAATTTATTTGGGAGAAAGAATGCCAAGAGAGTTTTGAAGAGTCAGTCCCATTTGACTACTCGCACTAATAAGACGTAGCACCCAATTGGCGCTGCCTTTGAGGTGATGTGTGATGATTCGCGATCTGAGCATTGTTTCGCCAAAAAGAGAGGACGGGAACCTCTGATGGGTCTATTATGCCAAAGAAACCTTGAATGAAGCACAAAGGAATTATACTACCACAGAGAAGGAAATTGTTGCGTGGTCTGCTTTAGACAAATTTCCAAGCATAATTGGTCTGGGTCCGATATAGTCATTTTTGATTTAACATCCCGCTTTGAAATATCTCCGACTAAGCAAAATGCGAAAGCAAGTAGCCCATCCGATGGGCTCTTTACTGTGAGTTAACTGCAAATTAAAGACAAGAAGGGGTAGAGAACAGTGGCGCATCATCTTTCAAGGTTAACAATACCCACGACACCTGCTTCATAAGCCCTCACCCATTAATGATGAATTTCCGAAGAACTCGATGCAGCCTAGAAAAAGCCCCTCGGGTATCTCACATAGCCAATTTCTCGCCACGTGGAAATCCCATCGCAGTGGAAAGAACAGGATAAAAAAGTATTTCTTGCGAAGATCCATTCTTTTGATTGGAAGAGCCCTTCTTATTCAAATACTCCGTACGATCGATAACGAAGTGTGTGCCTGAGGGGAGGAACAGCCAGGGAATTCTCGAGCCACCGCCGCAAAGTGCCTCGTGGTGGTCACTTTGCTCCCAAAAGATAGCAAATGAAGGTGCTGCAATTGGTTTCTAATGGGCCTCCTTATTTAAGGAAGCACACCAAATGTGCCGAGTGTGATAGGTGCCAAAGACTCGGGAAGTTGTCTCTGGGCTGGCCATATGATGCCCCTGAACCCAATTTTAGTGGTTGAGCTATTTGATGTTTAGGGCATCGATTTCATGGGACCTTTCCCCACCTCTTATGGTCATACATACATTTTGGTGGGAGTGGACTATGTGTCCAAGTGGGTTGAAGCAATCCCCTGTAAAACCAATGACCACAGAGTGGTACTCAAATTCTTGAAAGCAAACATCTTTTCTAGGTTCGGGGTGCCAAAAGCCATCATTAGCGATGGAGGTTCACATTTCTGCAACAAGCCTTTTGAAAACCTCATGGCTAAATATGGTGTGTGAAACACTTAGTGGCTAAATTCCTTGCCATCCTCAAACAAGTGGCCAAGTGGAACTTGCTAATTAAAGATTAAGACCATTCGATGAAGGTGGTAACAAGCACGTGGTAAGATTGTCCATCAAATCGCTGATTCGCCGCGCCTACGTAATGTTTCAAGACAATCCTCGAATGTCCCTTTATCGTTGGTCTATGGTAAAGCGTGTCACCTTCCAAAGTGGAGGATCGAATATAAGGCATGGTGGGCAATCAAAAGTCAACACATGGATTCAAGCAGTCTGAAATAAGAGATTCCTCATCTCAATGAGTTGAAGAAATACGAAATGATGCCAACTCAATCAAGATCGCAAAGGAAAGATAAAAAAATGGCATGACCAGATGGAGTAATCAAGAATTTGTTTGTGTAATGTCCTCCCGTATGACCTGAACCCATCTATTTCCATGCGCAAACTCAAGTCGCGATGGACGGTCCATTCATTGTTCAGCGGGCATTACTCCCATCTGGACCTACTCGGGTCCAAATGATGATAGGTGATCAAAGTCAATGGACAAAGGGCAGTCATGTTGTGCGCCAGATCGTCAGTGGAGGAAATTCTCCCGCCGACCCTCCCTTGAGTCCCCATAAATTCACACGCCTAAGGGTGGCTAATGCCGTCTCCAGAAACATCGTTCATTGTTTAGTTTCGATTAAATTTCCTTTGTTTAAAATTTGTGGTAGCACCGAGTTTGACATTTGATTTCTTTTTACACCGCAAAGGACGCCTCAACAAATGGAAATGCCTTCCTACCATCATATGTTTGAAAGATAGTCCCATCCATTGCTTCGCATTCCATGCTAAGCCATTAAAAGTAATTTTCATATTATCGAATTCGGGCTTTTAATGTTATACAGATCCCGCAGCGGGCTACTTCATTTTTCTTTAACTTTTCAAATCACTTTTGTGTCTACATTTTGTGTTTCTACTCTTGCCTTTAGTTGGAGAATTGAAGCCCTGTATGTTACTTAATGATAGAATAATTCCATGCATGATTTGGTTTTTGGTCAATTGAAATTTCAGCATGCTCAACCTTGAACTTTCCCCCTTTAGCTAATCACACACAGTGCACACCAGGTTGTACCATTAGGTTGAGAAGCTATACACCTCTTTTCACTTTGCAAGCCGGCCGTAGACTTGTTGACAACCCATAATAGGTTTTTGTTACCCATATTCGAAGACCAATGAAGTCTTCCAAAAAGAAAAAAAAAATCAAAAAGAAAAAGAAAAGAAGAATAAGAAGAATAAAAGCCGTGACACTTTGCCTTGAAACCCGAACACGGTCCGAGGGGTTTGCGGCGAAAAGCCTTAGCCCTGATGCCCCAGTTTCCTTTAATTGGTCGGAGTCATCGACTTTTTTAGTGTTCGCACTAGGTGGATGTGGGTAGAGCGAAGGTTGTAGGTGCCACCTCGGTCATTCGAGAGTCCGTGGTGAAGCCCGCAGCCCAGTGGTCAAGTGGATCCTTTGCCTCGATGCCCTAAACCTTAATTGGTCATCATCTGGGACCTCGTTACACCTTTGACTTCGTGAAGTCAGTTTTTAGCATTGCACCCTACATAGCAAGCAATCAAGGAAGAAATAAGAGTGTAGCGTCCTATTTAGGTTGGTCAAGAATTTAAGGCCATGGTAGTAGCTAGTTGTAGGAATAGCTTTTATTTTATTAGCTCAAGTCAAGCTACCTTTAGGAACAATTAGATTTCGTGGAAATTCAGTTATTTCCTTGGAACCGATGTTGTCCTAAACTGCTCTTTATATGGTTTTTTTGCTCTTTCATGCCGGGTTTTCTTTATCTCGTGGATGTAAATCGCTCATATACTAAAGGTGTGGCTTACCCGCATACACTTTTTGAACCACATATACTTTTCGAGAAAGCACGCATACATACCCTTTTTGTTTTAGCATCGCTAAGTGGGACTCAGCAACGTGCCTGGCTGGGGGGTGTGATTAGTGCACAAAAAGTGTTATTTTGATCCCTATTCAAGATAGGTTTTGAGTGCTTTTACGCATCAATCATATCACTAAGCCAATTGGATGTGTGCGTGTCCACTTAGTCTCACTAATTCTATTTCGAGTTTGTTTTAGGTAATTTCATTGTGTTTCTGCGTGTCTCAATTAGTTCGACATTTTGATGTCAAGATATGTGACGAACGCCGAGGGATTCACAAGAGCAACCAGAAATGTGTATGGATGAAGAAAGAAGGATGCAATGAAAGAAACAGAAAGCAGAGCAATCCCAGATTTTCGCTATGATTGCGAAATTTACCGGGCTAGCTTAAAATTTGAATCATAGCTTGGGGTCTGGGATTTAGGCAAGCTTAAATTTCGCCTAACTAGCGAAATTTACCGTGCCTACGAAATTCCCACCTCGCTTGAGTCTCACAGGGCCTCGCTAGGCCAGCTTGGGGCCTCTCGCTGGGCCAGCTTGGGCCACACCGCTGATGTCGAAATTTCCCATTTTCGCTGGTCTGGTTAGCAAACCTCTCGCCAGCATAGCGAAATTTTCGCTAGTGCCAGCGAAATTTCGCTTAGCATAGCGAAATTTTCGCCATGCTAGCTAAATTTACTCTGATAGAGAAATCTGTCGCTCGTGTTTTTGGTATCCTGATCCCAAACGACCAATGCTTTTTGGTGTATCACCATTTTGGCCCTTATGTAATTTCATATTTTAGGTGTTTTTGTATTTTCACACTTTGGGTTGACTATATAAGCTCCCACATTTTTGTAACCCTGAGCAACTTTTCATTTATGTAAGTTTTCCCGCACCTTTTCATTTTAGGGTTACTTTGCTCTCTTCTCTCTCCTCTTTCTTTATTTTCTGGCCAAGTAAACACCCCCTTGAGGATGCACAACCGGTGATGCTTGGCTGTTTCATAGCGCTTTGAAGACAGGGTTGCTAGCTTAGTTTTGGGTCTGCTGCAGTTGTCTCATGCTTTGAATGTTAAGGTGTACAAAGATTTATGGTTCCTAACTTTCCAATCTAGGGTTTAATGCTATTTAATGTCTTTCCTTTGGTCATTACTTGTCATGCTTTAGGGTCTGCATTCTTATCACATGCACCGACACTTTAGATGTCATTTACGAGCCATTGAAATGAGGTTAAATGCTAGGGTTTTAAACTGAATGGGACTTTGAATGCTTAGTACTTGGTTTGACTCAAATAGGAGTGGTTCTAGGGTTAGTTTTTATAGCTAAACAAAGATCCGGTTTTGGCTTTGACTATAGGTCATTTGCCCTAATGTGAGGAAACAACCCGAGGACATTTTAATACCCCCATAAAGACAAGCTAGCGACCTAAGCTCAAAGTTACCATTTCATATAATTTTAAACCATTACAAGTAGTCGCTGAACATACAACCCCCACTGTTTTTAACAAAATCCGAAAATCCAAACAAAACCTCACCATTTTCAAACACTGATGCTAATCATTCGTGGGATGAAAACCCATCCCCGTGTTCAATTTCGTAATCGCTATAATCGGTAGTAGTCAGACTACCAGTGAGGGAGGAACTTAGAATATAAATTTGTTGATTCCAAGATCACCCTACCGTGGCACGAATCAAAGGTGATATGGATTTTCATTCTCCATTCCATGAAAAGTGGAAAGGTGGGAACCGTGATAGGTCTCACTCCGCCACACATCACGCTAGGTGGGCGATGCAGAAGGTGCACTCACTGTAGGAGGGTGTATGTGGTCTTTCATTGACTTATATGCTGTAGGATTCACTGGAGCACCTAGCTAACTTTGCTGTTCTTCAGGTGGAGGATCCATTTGCTCACTGTGTACACTGACTTCACAACCTTGTTCAATTGGTGTACTAACTCTTTGCAATCTACCTGATATACCTCTATCCCAGTGATGCATAAATACCTGTGACACAAAAAGAGACAGCCAAAGAGTTAAATAAACAAAGCTTGCCAAAAAGATCAGTGTTAGCTAAAAAATAAAATGACTGTTATATAAAAAAACAGCCTCGCAGGATCGGCGAGTGAAAGCTTGAAATCCTAAACAATGAACTTCAAAAAGGTTTAAAAGGTCACCAATACTTGTAATGAGGATTACAAGTACCCATCAACTCATCATCTGTAGTTTGGCACCATCCCCGGCAACGACGCCATTTGATTCGTGCCACAATAGGGTGATCCGGAATCAACAATATTTGTAACCTAAATTCCTCCTACTATCGTAGCAAAGCTACTGTAGTATAGCGGTTCTAGGGTCGAACTCAGTGGATTGGTTTTCTTCGTACAAATGATTTACAGTGAGGTTAAAAAATGGTGAATTTCAATTTGGATTTTTAAGGTTTTGTAAAAACAGGGGTTGGTTGTTTGCAGTTGAAATTAAAATAAGAAAAAAATGTAAAATAACCTCAAGTGCTCCGGGCCATCGGGTTTAGGCTTTTAAGGCAACCAACATGTCCTCTGAGCCCTTTCCTCATGCCAGAGGATGACATATAGTCATTTCCCCGAACCGATCTTCATTTAACTTTAAAACTAAACCCTATGATTTTCTCCCTTTGAAAAACATTATTTATTGAACATTAATGCTCCTGTATTGAAAACGTGCTTCCGCCATCTACCTCACAAAGGATAAATGAAAACAATTAATGAATCTCGCGATCTAGCAATAAGCATCTAATGCAACCCCAAAAGACTGCTACCATTGATCAAAGAAGGCACATCAAAGGAGTTCTTAACCTAGAGTGAGAAATAGGAACATAAATGAAAATGAAATTTTATTACGTTAAAAATAGAGAACCGTCGCTTACCTCAAATCCTAGTTGAGCCTCCTCTTCAAGGAGGAAGAGGAAACACGCCAACCATCCTTTGAGTTGTCATCCTCAAAGGAAATCGTTTGTAGCTGAGAAAGGGAGAGAAAAAGGAAAGAAAATGGAGAAAAAATAAGCGACGGGAAACTCGCCGCCGCTTCTATATTGTCGAAGGAAGTCATTGCAAGCTTCCAGGCTGTGATCGAGGCCATATAGGTGCTCAGTGTAGAAATTACCAAAAAACTGAAACTAAAGCTATTATAAGGACAAATGGGAAGAAAAACAAAATTGTAACAAAAACAACAAAAGCCGTGAAATGCAGAGAACAGGCCGTATGATGAACAAGGTCGGAGTCGTGAACAATGCTGCTAGAACCAAAATTCGCAATGCTCCATTTTTCTTGCATTTTCTGCTCTTCTTTCCTTCTAGTCTCTGATCTGTAATGCTGAGCTTGACTCGAATTCTTCGTGCTTGGATCGACTCAACAATTTTGGCACTATTAGCTTGCAAAAACTGCAAAATTTGCCACAAATGCACCGAAGAGGGATAATGTGGACCTTAATGTAAATCAAGTTAATGATTAGTACACAAAAAGCACTCAAACCCTATAATAAATAGGGTTCAAATAGCACTGGGGTACCAATCAATAAGCCATTTCAACGAACCCTAGAGGTCCTCTTTATCCGGGCTTGGGATCGAAGCGATGAAGAATCCTTCTCCTCGGTGAACAAGTGCTTCAAATAGCAGGTTCTTATTCTTAGCTTTCTGCCTTTTCTTTACTTGATTTCCATTTTAATCCTTCAAAACATAAGCAAATTGAGGATTAGTGTAATCTTTAGGAATAAAGGTGTGAATCGAGCATTTAAATTACATAACCACATGAAAAGCACGCTATAAATTCTAGTATGATTCACACCTATCAGTGTGTTATGGTTTGTGTGGGTAGGTAACCTGGGCCAAGGGAAATTCGTTGATGACCTAAGTTAAACTCAGTTTGACTTGTTAGTAAAGGTCTTTAGCCGCTTGAGCAATGAAAGAGACTTTAGATATATTCTCATGACGTCGAACCTTCGAGAGCTTTTTGACCATCCAGAGGAGTTTATCCTTCCCAATGTCTCGAGGATAAACTTTAAGGGTTCGGGAGACGTTCAAGCCAAACAACGGATTCAAAACCGTCTCCTCGCCCATATTAAGGAAGCATCCGAGGAGATGGCCGGAGGTGATCTTAGCGATGCTTTCTCGTTTGTTGCTCCTCCACCCAACCTTCACTAACGTCTCTACTAAAAACCAAAGGAGAGAAAGTGAGACTCGGGCCGGAGTTAATGCAAGAACGAGCACAAACCAAATGAAAGTATACGAGTCAAGGAGATCTTTAATCCTTGGTCGAGGGAGGGAGCTCAGGACACCAATGCTCCTACTGAGGATCATCGTCCTCCTTCCCGTCTTAGGGGAGGATTAGGATATCGGAGGGTCATGAGACGAGGCCAACTTGCGGAGATGTAGCCACTTAGAAGGGTAAGGGAATACGGCGCCTTCGTGTGGGAATTGAGAAGAACCCCAACTTCCCCCTTCCCTAAGCACTATGTCCAACCTTTCACTGCTTGAGGAGTCGTCTTGAAAGACCCGGACTATGGCGGTTACTCAAGAGTGCAACAAATGCAAGGAGGTGATAAAGGGGGTGCAATAACTTTTGAGGGATGTTACTCCCTTCAAGATGGCGGCCTCCGTAAGCACCTTCCTTATTCGTTGTTTGCTTAGTATTTATGTATATATATTTTATTTTCTACTTGTTATACTTTGTGATTCTCGTAGATGAGCACTTTCGGTGCCTATATGGTGAAGTACAACGACATACTGGCAAAGACTAAACAAGTCTGTCTCATCTAAGGGAGGGAGCCTGAGAGCTACGTAATAAGGTGCAAGCAAAATCCTGGGTTCCACAACAGAAGAAGAACCTAGAGGAAGCCCGGCTAAAGTGGGTCAATCTATTCTAAGAGCGTGTCATTTTGACTACCGAGGTGAAGAAGGTGTCGAAGCTAGAGGTTGATGTGGCTGAACTACAAAAGACCATCACCGAGTTGCGCAACATTCACCAAACCTAAATAGAAAGACTACGTAGCATTCACTAGGCAGAGATAGAACACAAAGAAGCTTTTTGTGAATTGGAGACGATGCAGGTTCTGATGGAACTAGAGGCCTCCTATAATGTCGCTTCGGCTTATGCTGCACAAGACGAGTATGCGAAGCTGATAATAGTTATGACAGTTTCGAGCGGATCACGCTCGTAAATTTTAAACCTCTTCGGGAGGACTTTTTCAAGCCCACACTTAGCTCGCCAGTGAGCTAAACAACAGAGGGAGTGCACTAAAATAAAGGAAGCTTTAGGGGGCGAGTCATCCGAACTTGCAATGGTGGTTAGCATAGAGCCTGATATTGTTATCGTGTTTGAAATCTTGGCTAATGCAATCGAGTCATCAGTTCCTCTTCTTAAAAACTCCTAAGCACGTAGTTGCCATCGCTCCTAAGGATTTGCTGATGTAGCCGCCATCAAAGCACCTCCCCGAAAAATTTATGTTAATCCAGCTATGGAGGTTTGTCTCCTGGTTAAACCTTTTTATATTTTGAAATGAAAGTTAAGTTTTCGCTTGCAAATAGCTTTGTTTGTTATCAAGCCTGTTCGTTCTCATGCAACCTAAGCTATGATACCTTTAAGGACTGTAACAACTCATGCTGCCCGAGGCCTAAGGCCATTGAAAGCAAGCCGCCAAAGACATTTGATGGCATATAGGGACTTATGTTGCCCGAGGCTAAGAACCATCGAAAGTGAGCCGCTAAAGGCATAAAGGGGCTTGTATGGACTTATGCTGCCCAAGGCCTGGGACCTTTGAAGGCAAGCCGCCAAAGGCATAATAGAGCCTGTAGGGACTCATGCTACTCGAGGCTTAGGACCGTCAAATGCGAGCCACTAAAGGCATAATAGAGCCTATAGGGACTTAGGCTGCCCGAGGCCTAGGACTGTCGAAGGCGAGCCACCAAAGGCAAAAGAGGGCCTGTAGAGACTTATGCTGCCTGAGGACTAAAGCCGTCGAAGGTGAGCCACTAAAGGCATAAAAGAGCTTATAAGGACTTATACTGCCCGAGGCATAGAACCGTCAAAGGCAAGCTGCCAAAGGCATAATAAAGCCTACAGGGATTTATGCTACCCGAGGCCTAGGAAAGTCAAATGCGAGCCGCCAAAGGCATAGGAGAGCCTGTAGGGACTTATCCTACCCGAGGCTTAGGACCGTCAAAGGCGAGTCGCCAAAGGCATAAGAGAGCCTATAGGGACTTATGCTGCTCGAGGCCTAGGGCCATCGAAGGCAAGCCGCCAAAGGCATAAGAGAGCTTGTATGGACTTATGTTGCTCGAGGCCAAAGACCGTCGAAGGCGACAATCATCTCATGATAATGGATAATTATTGAAAATACTTCTTCAAATAAGCCTAGTTCTAAGGGCGAGATTCCATCTTTCTGTAGGGGGGTTGTATTCTGTTTACACCCTTTGACCCATCATCAGCCATTATGAATAGACCCTCCCAATTGAGCTTGAATTTTCCCTTCTCAAAGGTATGTCGAAGGACAAGGTCATCCTTTCTAAAAGTTCTGGGTTTGATGATTTTCTTTTTTTGGCGCCAGGCTTAGTAGTGATACTCTACCATTCTAACGGCTGCTTAATCTCTCTTTTCTTCAAGCTCATCTAGAGCATGAGATAATTCGGAGGTGTCGTTGGTGCACATAATTTCTAGCCCAGATTCAATGGGGATCAATTCTTCGGCTCCAAATGTAAGGGAGTATGGGGTTTCACCGGTAGGTTTCTTCGGAGCCATGCGATATGCCCAGAGTTAACTAGGGAGTTTGTCTACCCATTTTCTTTTAGTCGAAGTTAGTCTCTTTTTTAGGTAACCAATTAATGTTTTGTTGGTAACCTCGGCTTGGCCATTGGATTGGGGGTATTGAGGGGTGGAATATACATTTTTTGTTCCATACTTGGTACAAAATTGTTGGAATGGCTTGCTGAGGAACTGTGGGTCTTTGTCAGAAACGATAGAATGACGGACCCCGAACCAACATATAATATTTCGCTGCACAAATTGCGTCAGGTGGCTCGCCTTGATCTAAGCATAGGCCTTGGCTTCCGCCCATTTTGTGAAATAATCGGTGGTCAACAAAATGAATTTCCTTTTACCAGTGGCTTGAGGTAACAGGCCCATAATATCAATACCCCATTTATAGAAAGGCCATGGACTTGACATGAAGTGGAGCGTAGTGGCTAAGGCATGAATAATGTTGCCAAACTTTTGGCAGGTGTCATAATTTTTGATGAAGAGCTCGAACTCTTGTTTCACCGTAGGCCAATAGAAACCATGTATCATAATCTTGTGACTCAATGACCGTCCACCAATGTGGGTACCGTAGATGCCTCCATGAACTTGTTCAATGATATACTTAGCCTTACTAGGTGGCACGCATCTCTGGTGTGGTGGAGAAAATGACCGCCTATATAAAACATCATTTCTCAAGGCGTATATGGTTGTTTGGGCTTTTATCTTTACAACTTCACTTTTATCTTTAAGCGAGGTTCCATTTTTCAAATGGTTAGTAATCGAGGATATCCAAGAGCTACCATCTTGGATTTTGGAAGTCAAGATTGTTGTACTGAAGATTGAAGGATGAGTCATAATGTTCAATTCCACATGGCAAGGGTACAACGTACTAGACGCTAGGTTCACTAAGGCATGGACCATGAGGTTCTCTGATCTTGAGACTTGAGCTACCACGAATTTCATGAATCCAGCTACCAGGGACTGTGCTAGCTTTAGATATTGTTCAATTCAACCATTTTTAGCCTCGTATTCTCCTTGTAGCTGAGATGCTACCCACTACGAATCACATCGGAGTTCCAGATTCACAACTGATAGTTCTTTAGCTCATCGCTACCCGAGTAGCACGACTTTGTACACAACTTCATTATTGGAGGCAATAAATGCGAATTTGACAGCTTGAGCGATAGCTAAGCACTTTGGAGGCTGTAAGACCATACCACTCCTCCAACCATTGCTTTGGATGAGTCATCGATTTCGAGTATCCATAACGTTTCGCCGACATTGCGAGGTTGGACATTCGACATTTCGACCATGAAATCAATGAGGACCTAACCTTTTATAGCGGATCTCAGAAGGTATGCAACATCGAACTCGCTTAGTTCAATGGCCCATTCCAAGACCCTTCTCGAAGCATCTGACTTATGGAGTATAGCTCTGATCAAATAGTTGGTGAAGACGATAATAGAGTGGGCTTAGAAGTAAGGGCGTAGCTTCTTTGCTACCATTCTAAAGGCTAGTGCGATTAGCTCAAAATAGGTGTACCTAGTTTAAGCATCTATTAAAATCTTACTCAAGAAGTAAACTGCCCTTTGTTTACCATCTTCTTCCACTTTATCGAGCTACTATTGCCTAGGGCTCCAGGCCGTGAGATACGTATAGAGCTCCCCGCCCTACCAGTCGAGATAGTTGGGTAGGGGAGGGGCCACGCGGCAAGGTATTCTTTAATAGCATAAAAGGCCTTATCGCATTCAAGCCCCCACCCCTTCGATGAAACTCCTTTCAAGGCTGTGAAGAACGATCAAATATGATCTGAATATTGAGAGATAAACTGTTCAAGCTACCAGCTTACCTGTGAGAGCTTGGATTTGCTTTTTTTGTAACAAGGGGTTGCATTTGCATGATGGGCTTAGCTTGGTTAGGGGCCATCTCGATCCCTTTTCTATTGACAACAAACCCAAGGAAATTTCTAGACTCAATCTCGAAAGTGCATTTATCTAGATTCAACTGCAGGTAATGTAATCTCATCGGGTGAAATTCTTATCGCAAGTGAGCCAAATTATCCTCGCGAGAGTTCGACTTGACTAGCATGTCGTCAATGTATGCTTCCATGGTTTTTCCTAACAAAGGTTTGAAAATAAGGGACATCATGCGCTGGTAAGTTGCCCCGACATTCTTAAGACCAAAAGGCATGACGTTGCAACAATACATCCCTGTTGGTATCATGAATGTCGTGTTTGCCTAGTATCAGAATCTGATTACAGCATGAGTAAGCATCTATAAAGGATAACAGCTCATGTCCTGTTGTTGCATCTATTATCTTATCGATGCACGGGAGAGGAAACGTGCCTTTCGAGCTAGCGTCATTTAAATCAGAATAGTTGACACACATGCCATTTGCCATTCTTCTTGGGGACGATCGCTATGTTGGCCAACCATTCAGGGTATTGAATCTCTTTGATGAAACCAGAGGTAAGGAGTTTATAAACTTCCTATTTTATGACTTCTCGACGCATTGGATGAAATCGCCTCAATTTCTGTCATATCGGTGTATACTCTTTCTGAAGGTTCAAATGATGCTGAGCCAAAGTGGGAGAAATGCTAGGCATATCGGTATGGGACCATGTAAAGATGTCAAAGAACTTCAGCAGAAGTGATAAGAAAGAGAAATTTTCTTCTTGAGAGAGAGATACTCCCAGATTAACCTGTTTTTAAGTCATTGTGCTCGGCAAAGTGATGAGTGTAAAATTTATCTATGTTTTGAGTTCATTTCACATGCTATTTTAAGCATTTTATATCTGTATTCATGTAAAATTCATAACATTTACTCTAAACTTGGTTTTGCAGGATTTTGATGGAAAGCAAGTGATTTAGTAAGAAAATATGCAAACTGTTTCCGAAAAGAAAGTGAACCTGATGTCTCACAGTGCATCATTGAGAAGATAAATTTTTCTGTATCATCTAGAGAATAAAATGGTTTAACTCTACACATGGCTACATTCTACATTCAAAGACCTTTTCAATGACACCTCACACGCCAAAATCCGAGTTCAAATGAAAAAGTTATGGCCCTGATAAGTTGGACAAAGAAAACTATCGCAACAGAGAAAACTCTATTGCAACAAAGTTTTCTTTTGCAAAAAAGAAACTTTGTCGCAACAGAGAAAACTCATTTACGATTAAAGTTTTTGTTGCAATAAAAAGCAAACCTAGGCAATAGGAGAAAAACTCACAACAGAAGTTTTCTGCTCCTCCCCGGTGCAATAGAGAAACTCGGTCGCAATAAAGCCGCTGCAACAGAGAAAATCTCACACGACAGTTTTTGTCGTGACAGAGAAAAATCCTATCGCAACAGAAAACTCCTCAGAATAACAAAAACGCTGGAAAAATCCGAAAAAGACCAAAAATTGTTGTGTTAGACTGTTTTCAATACCATTTCACCCTAAGACTATAAATACTCATTTTTTAGGTTTTTAGGGCAATAGGAAGGTGGGAGAACACCTCTGATGGGGTTTCTCTCTCTAAACTGCCCATTTTTCTTAGTTTTGCTGCATATTTTGATTTTTAATAGATCTTAAAGTAGTTTTAGATCAGATTTTTGTTCTATTGAAGAGATTTCGGTGTTGTATAACAGAGATTCAGATGACATTATTCTGTATTAAAGATTGCTAAAAAATCTAGATTTTTTCTCTCACTCTTGTCTTTGATTTCTTTCTTCATTTTCTTACTTTTTGTTTTATTGGTGATGATTGGGATCTAGTAATGGAACATTAAACACCCTCCAGGGGTGGGGATTAATTGTTGAACATCCAGATTTGAAAATTCTCAATTATTTTGTGGGTTTGAATATTGAATTTATATAATTGGTACTGGTCATATAATTAGCTATTCGGAATATTAGTAGCTTATACCCTGAAAAGAGTTGTATCTTGCTCTAATTTCCAAGAGGCCCTCTGAGTGACATAGAGATGGAGATTCCTAAGAGTAAAGAGAAGTAACTTGGGGGTATGTTAGACTAATATTATGGAACTAATGAACTCTGAAAATTACTGGAGCAGATCACTAATTTACTCATGGTGTGAGGATTAATTAGATGATGTATCAGTTTAATATTTAGAGGTCTCGCCTCCATCTTATAGAATGACCTTGATCCCGTGTTAGCAAAGATCTAATCAAGGAGAGAGAGAAGTTTATTAGATTTGATGGCTGAGATACCTATTACATTGGAGAAGGCTTGCATTGTCCTGTCTATGGGGGCAAGAATTCTTCAGTCCTAAGAAATGGTTGTGAAGTATTGGAAAAGAAAAACAATAAAGCCTTAAAGAGGGTTATATTCTACAAGTAACTGATTAGACTCATGTATCTAAAAGGAACATGAATCTCTAATTAGTGAAATGTATGGTGTATGGAGAAATCCAAGCTATACCACATTGCTCTTGTACAAATCCAGCATTCAACTCACAAATGTTGCGCTTTCAAGGAAATGCAAATTGTTTTGTAAATAATTATCCCCATCCTTAGTGCCTCTCTTCATGCCTTTTAGAATTAAGTAGTTGTTTATTTAGTAGATTTTAGGATTAATTTTAAATCAGTTTTTTTGTTTCAATTAAATTGATTTTATTTCAAATCCTATTTGGTCACATAAATAGTGAAGAGCCCTTGTAATCGGGGTGATCAAATTCCAATTAGAGAGAACCTCAAATCCTCGTGGGTACGATATTCGGACTTTTGGAGTCCACTTTATTACTTGTATGACCCATGCACTTGCGGAAAGGGGTTGAGTGTTGGTAATACTTTTCATTTCAGTTTTTGAGAACACTTACTTTTGTTTCTAATCAGTTTTTGAGTACTTACCACATTCACTCCCTTGGCCATATTTTCATATATACATCATTTGGTCTCTACAAGTTTTTTTGGCATTATTGCTTGGGACTTTAGTTAGTCTTTGGTAGTCGTGTCGAAAAATTGGTCAACAAGTTTTTGGCGCCATTGCCGGGGATTGGCGCGGTTCACTATCTCTCATTGGAAGTTGACATTTTGAAGAACGAGAGATTTGCTAATTTAGGCAATTTTTATTTTATTTTTTGTCGTGATTTGTTTCTTAGCTAATTTTTTTTACTGTTTTTATTTTTGTACTTTTTCTTCTTATTTGTAGGTACTTATGAAGGAATTTTCAAGAAAAGATAGACTTGCCTCCGTAGAAGCTAAGCTTGACTTCCTTATTCATCATTTGGACCCAAAAATTCACAATGACTCACTCATGGAACAAGGAGTATTGCCTTATTAAGGGAGTTCAAACCCCACATTTCAAGAGGAAGAAGAGTTGTCACCTGTTAAGGAGCATGTTTTTATCTACATAGATGGGAACAAGAAGATGATTAATTTTCATGAGCAGAAATTTCCAGATTTAGATGCCTACCAAGTCAACACTAGTGCTAGATTGAAAAACGTAGAAGCTCAAATAGGACACTTAGCCCAAGCATTCAAGGAAAAAATTCTCTAGACCCTCTCCTAGTAACACTCAAGTAAAATCCCAATGAATGGGCCGGATGCTCCTTCCAATACAGCGGTAAATTTCCTATCGTGAAATTTGTGGAAGAAGGTGAAAATGAGCTGGAAATTGAGAAAAATGCACTCCTAAACAACTTAGAGAATCAAAAGTCATTAGTGGATAAATTGAAATTTTAAGAAGAAAGTCAAGTGATGGCTATTGAAAACGTCTTGGTGAAGATCAACACATTTACTTCTTCAGATTTGCGGTCAGGGCATCAAGGATCTAAAAAATTTGAAGATATTAAAATACCACTTCCTTCCTCAAGCCAAGCATGGATTGACATCAACAAAGGGGAGCTCACCTTGCTTCACAGGGGTGAGGAGAAGCAGTTCAAATCTTTCACCAACCATTACTCGACGTATAAAGAAAGAACCATGCGTAAAAAATTCCCGCAACTCGTTTCCACTGTGTGCGGGCACATGTTTCTGAACATCCCTCTAAGCATGAATGTGTTTGCATCTCGTATCACATAAAGGGGATTATGTTTTGAAGAAATTGTGGTTGAACCACTGTCATAATTAAAGAGGATTATGAGTTTCTTTCCTTCTTCAAAAATCCGAAGAAATCATCCTTCAGCTGAATGGTTATAAAGAGGAATTGATGTCCAAGATGGATGATTGGCCAAATGGAAGCACCAATACTTTTCCAATGAGTCTAGCTGGACTCTAAAAATGAAGCAGCTTCTTGGGAGGCAACCCAAGCTAAGTAATAAGGATTCTATCCACTATTTTCTCTTTTCCTTTGTCTATTTTCAATTACTTTATTTGTTGCTGTTTTTTTTACTGTTGTGATGAAAATTCCAGCAGTGTTTTAACTTTGTTTGTTAATATTTTCAGAATAAAGTAGGTTTGGAGCTCAACATGTTGTCATGACTAGTTTGTAGGAGCAAAAGACTGTATTAAGGGGCAGTATACCAATGTCAAGGTCTGAAAATCTTTAAGGTTTCTATTCAAAGTGGCCGAGACTAGAAAGGGAGTTCGGGGCTTTCCCAACTCTATTAATCTTTACTTTATTGCTTTGTTTTGCTCATTGCTAGACAATTAGGATAATGTTCATCTCAAAGTTTTGGGGTGTTTATTTTGGTTGGTTTATCATATCACACCCCACATGTTGCACATGATAACTTTGAAGATGAAATTTTATGGTGGTTTTATGGATAATGACTTTGTTTGATGCTTTCCAACTTACATCTTAGTTATGGTTCATTTTCTTAGTTTAGGTTTATTAAGTTAATTGAGTTTTGCTTGGAGTTGTTATGATGTCAATGAGGATCATTTTCCGAACCCTTGAGATATGGACAATATTCAAGATAATAGACTTAATGCTTAATGAGTTATCTCTCTAATAGTCTATTTAGTCATCGTTTCTCAAAATCCATGCACTCGGGTCACTAAGTACTCGTCGCTTTAGCTAGGTTAGAGAAGGTTTAGAATCCATCTATCTTTGATCTCCATAGGTTCTAGAACTTGTTCTATTATCGCTTGAGGCGAAATCCTAGACAACACAACAATTGAGAAATGATATAGACCATCCTTGAAAAGATTGAGCCTTTCAAACTAACCCTATTAATATGCATATGCATATTCCTCTGGTACCAGAATGTTGAGCCTTAAAGAGCCAAAATTATGTTTATAAGAACCAAGTTTGAAGCCAATAACCTTCTTATACATCACTATCCCTCAAGAAGAACCAACTCATCCCATAACATAAGGATTTGAAACATAATTTCGAGAAATGGTGAGAGCAGCCTGGGGAGTTATCTTTCCATAGGAAAAAATAACCCTAAATTGGTTGAAATGAGTTAAGTTAAAAATCAAAAGAGGTTGGTAAAAAGGAAGGAGAAAAAAAAATCTAGTGTAAAAGAAGCAAAAATAGAATAAAAAGTCAAGGAGGAGTGAGTCTAGCCTCGTAGCCTTCCTTAGAGTAAGTAAATCCTAGGGGTGTCTTAACACCTAGTACCCTAAGGCCAACTGGTCTGGGAGTTACTGATTTAAAGCTCGCTAAGGGTTGGTAGAAAGCGTAAAGGGGTTTTGACATTGCACCACTCTAATAACATTGTCTTAAAGAAAAAGGCTTCTTGGTGTTTGCCGAAAGAATGCAAAATTTGTGCATAAAGGTGATATGAGGAGTATGGAAGGATGCATCTAAAAAAATTTTGGGGTGCTTAAGAGTGTCATTGTTTTGATGGAAAGAATCAGGATGGAGTAGAAGCTGTCATCGAGAAAATACATGTTTGGTAAGTTTTAGCATAAAATGACTAATTAACTACCCTTACCCAAGCCTTTACATTACAAGCCTATAAAGATCTACTGACTGAGAGTCAGATGCGGCTCTACATTAGTAGAGAGGATAAGAAAACAAGCCTATGGAACCTAAATACATTATCTTAGGAGATCCACGTATTTATCTCAATTTCATAAACTCATTCAGCTCAGCAAATTGGATTAGATGTGGGAAGACTACACACACACAAGTGAGAACCATGATTCAAATTTGTCTATTAGAAGATTGATTCACCACAAATAAATAAATTATCTTGATCATATTTTCCATATTCTTGGTAAGGGTAATTCTATAGACACATATCACATACCCTTTGCAAACTTGATTACGCAGTTTTGGTTAAATTAAAAAGGTGAAATGAACTCTTTTCTTCATTTGCTTGGGGACAAGCAACTTCTTACTTTTCTTTGTTTGAAGACAAGCAAAACTTTAAATTTATGTTTGATGAGTAAAACTTTACTTCTCCATGTTTTGAGTTCATTTCACATGCTATTTTGAGCATTTTATATCCATATTCA
Organism: Tetrastigma voinierianum; assembly: GCA_016808115.1. Lineage (NCBI taxonomy): Eukaryota > Viridiplantae > Streptophyta > Magnoliopsida > Vitales > Vitaceae > Tetrastigma > Tetrastigma voinierianum. The sequence continues at coordinate 148,555 of JAEQBH010002979.1, read as the reverse complement.
TGTGAAACTTTGGCTACATTTCTTTAAACTTGGTTTTGCAAGATTTTTTATGGAAAGTAAGTGATTTAGTAAGAAAAGATGCAAAATGTTTCCAAAAAGAGAGTTAACCGGATGTCTCACAGTGCGTCATTGAGAAAATAATTTTTTTTTGTATCATCTGGAGCATCAAATGGTTCAACTCTACCATGGTTACATTGTACATTCAAATATCTTTCCAACGACACCTCACATGCCCAAATCCGAGCTAAAACGAAGAAGTTATGGCCCCGACAAGTTGGACAAATAAAACTATCGCAACAGAGAAAATTCTATCACGACAAAGTTTTCTATCGCAACAAATTTTTCCGTTGCAACAGAGAAACACTGTCGCAACAAAGAAAACTCTGTCGCACAGAGCAAACTCTATCGTAATAGAGAAAACTCGCGCAAATAAAAGCGGCCGGAAAATCCGAAAGCCCAAAATTGCCGCGGTTAGGATCGTTTTCAAGTCCATTTCACCCTAGGACTATAAATACTAATTTTTTTTTAGGTTTTTAGGGCAACAGGAAGGTGGGAGAACACCTTTGATGGGGTTTCTCTCTCTAAACTGCCCATTTTTCTTAGTTTTGCTATAGATTTTGATTTTTAATAGATCTTAGAGTAATTTTAGAGCGCATTTTATCTTCTATTGAAGAGATTTCATGTCGATAATAGAGACTAGATTTGATTACTGCTCGTACAAAGATTGAAGCTAAAATCTGGATTTTTCTCTCACCTCGCTCCTTGATTTCTTTTTTCATTTTCTTACTTTTTGTTTAATTGGGTGATAATTGGAATCCAGTAATGGTTAAACACCCTCTAGGGGTGGGGATTAATTGTTGAACATTCAAATTTGCAAATTCTCAGTTATTTTGTGGGTTTGAATGCTGAATTTATATAATTGGTACTGGTCATATAATTAGTTGTTCGGAATATTAGTAGCTTATACCCAAAAAGAGCTGTATCTTGCTCTGATTTCCTAGAGGCCCTCTAAGTGACATAGAGATGGAGATTCCTGAGAGTAAAGAGCAGTAACTCTAGGGTATGTTAGACTAATATTATGGAACTAATGAACTTTGAAAATTTACTTTGATAGATCACTAATTTACTCATGGTGTGAGGATTAATTAGATGATGTATCGCTAATATTTGCAGGTCTCACCTCAATCGACATCGACTTTGATCCTTGTTAAAGACAGATCTAATCAAGGAGAGAGAGAACTTTATTAGATTTGATGGCTGAGATACCTATTACATTGAAGAAGGCTTGCATTGTCCTGTCTATGGGGGCAAAAATCCTTCAGTCCTAAGAAATGGTTGTGAAGTATTGGAAAAGAAAAACAATAAAGTCTTAAAGAGGGTTATATTCTGATTAGACTCATGTATTTAAAAGGAACATGAATCTCTAATTAGTGAAATGTATGGTGTATGGAGAAATTCAAGTTATACTACATTGCTCTTGGACAAATCCAACATTCAACTCACAAATGTTGTGCTTTCAAGGAAATGCAAATTGTTTTGTAAATAATTATCCCCATCCCTAGTGCCTCTATTTATACCTTTTAGAATTAAGTAGTTGTCTATTTGGTAGATTTTAGGATTAGTTTTAAATCAGTTTTTTTTGTTTCAATTAAATTGATTTTATTTCACATCCTATTTGGTCACATAAATAGTGAAAAGCTCTTGTAATCGAGGTGATCAAATTCCAATTAGAGAGAACCTCCAATCCTCGTGGGTACGATATCCGGACTTTTAGAGTCCACTTTATTACTTGTATGACCCGTGCACTTGCGGAAAGGGGTTGAGTGTTGGTAATACTTTTGGCTCTCGCTTTTGAGTACACTTACTTTGTTTCTAATCGCTGAAAGTATTTACCACATTCACTCCCTTGGCCATATTTTCATATATACATCATTTGGTCTCAACAAGTTTTTTGGCATTATTGTTAGGGACTTTAGTTAATCCTTGGTAGCCGTGTCGAAAAATCGGTTAACACAAAGTAGGCCTCAAAATGTCATTGCTATTTGGTCGACGAGTCATCTTTATGTTGTTTAACCTCATAACAAGTTCTGGTTTCTTTATGATATCTTCTTATATCAACCTGGCCCAGTGGAGTCCGAAAACTTAACATTAGGTAGTAAGAGGATGGCAATGCCTTCATCGCATGAATTCAGGTGTGCCCTAAAATAGCGTTGAAGAATGAAGGCTCATCAATCACTGTAAGTCGGACAAGGGCAGTGATCGGCCCTGTCAAAATTGACAATACTACTTCCCCTAACAAATTGGTCTGCAATCCGTTGAAGCAGACTAACACCCTCCCTGGATTGCGAAGATTGCCGGGTTTATAGCCTAGGCGAAGCAAAGCGGGTAGGTAGAAGAGGTTGGCAGCACTGCTAGGGTCGATTAATATTCGTTTATCGTGTTTTCTCTCGAATTTCCAAGGTCGGACAAGCTATTCAAGGCATGAGCACTGGCTTAGAGATTCGAGAAGGTAATGATCCCGTAGATGGGTTAAATGCTGCTAGTGGCAAAACTATAATTAATTTTGGCCATAATATACTGAAAAAGTGCTGACTCCCGTATTTCAGGAGACGTCTGGGCCGATGAGTATTGCGCTCTTATCATCGGTCGAGTTTATGGGTGACAATGTTCAAGAAATGGTCGAGATTGTCTCCCCAACGTATTCTTGCAAATGTTCCCTTTTGGCCATGAAATTCAACATCCTTCGGAACTGGTATCATTCATTGGTTCGATGTCCGACATCCCTGTGATACTCACAATAGCGGGGTTTGTCTCTTCCTTCCGGATCACCCCTCATAGGTTTAGGCAACTCGAACCCTTGAAGAGATTGAGCGATTGGGAGGAGTTGAGAATGTGGCAACATGAATCATGTCTGTTTAGAGCTGCTATCCCGTTTCTGATTCCGCTTCATTCATTCTTCGCCTCCTTCCTTAGTGTTAAAGGATGACTGGGCTTCATTCCAGATCTTTATGTTCATGCCTTCCCTTCTTATCTTAACTGTCACGACCCCTTTTTTCTCTATTTTTGTCGCAGTGCTTGGCTTCTAACGTTGCCACAATTGTTCATTTGGTTGTGGTGACCGTGTCATCCTCGAGCATGGAGTATTGAATCCCCCTTTGGAATAACTCACAATAATCACCGGGGTGATGTAGCTAAAGCAAATCAAGAATCGCTTTCGGGACTATTAGCTTACTCATCGTCGTAGGGATGTTGTCGATTACAGCTTCAAGATGGTGGATAATGTACTAAACGCTCATGAAATCTTATGGACTCCGATTGTTCCATCCGACTTGAAAAAGGCCAGACGCTTGTTTCTCCCCTCGACCGAAAGCACATGTATCGACTTACGAATTTCTCAAATGTGCATTGAAGGAAGTTATCGTGTTCAAGGATAAAGTGTGGAAACCATGATAATGCTGGGCCGACTAGGCTAGATGGGAAGACTTTACGCAAGGCGGCATTTTCTTCGTGCAAGGCTGTGTTGGTCGCTAAGAAAGAGGCTAATCAAGGCCAGGATTCATGTTGCCTTAAGAATGTTCTGGGCCGACATTAATCGTTGTTCCAATGTAGGCTTAGAACTAGAATGGGGGATTTCACCCATCGGATTCTTTTGAAGAAGGTTCACGGTTGTCTTTTCAACAGTATAGAGAAACACAAGATTAGATTCCAACAAATGATGCCAATGGAAAAGATAAAAAAAATAACCTTCCACAACAATTTCTTAATTTTCTCTTACAAGTACTGCTGGAAAATTAACATTCAATGCCTCTGTCATACAAGCTTACAAGTTATATACTAACTTTGGGAGATACATCATGGACAACTATGAGTGGTTCGCAATTTTTGGCATAATGCTCATCACGGTGGAATAATGAGTCGTGGGTGACAACATCAAGAGACTCTACGATTGTCCACGTGTTCTGCTCAGTTATGACTGCTTCTCTAATGCTCAAGGCAACTTGGTCAATCAGATCCCGAACACTATTGCTATGATGCTTGAGGTGACTGAAATGGTAGCATGTCTGGCCTTCGTGAGTCACATGCCTGACGTGAATTCATGTCGGCGATTCCAATTACCATCCAAGTTGTATTCGAGTCTTCGTTGAATTCGAGTCATCCATGTGACAGTGATGTGAGGTGCGGCATATCCCATTCTAAATATCTAGGTTAATAACATAAAAATGAAACAATATCCACATTAATAACATAATAAATTGACATAAAACCTACAAATATGATAATATAGTGATTAGAATATTCTCGACTTCAGTTCTTCAACATACCGACGACTATAATTTGATATATTTGACTGATCAAATCCGTTTTGTCTGCCTAAACCACCTCAACACAAATAAAATGTTGCAATACGACGACGAACAACATCACGTCATAACAAGTCGACGACAAACCAAACATCGTAATAAGACGACGACAAACCAAATGCCAATAAGACGATGACAATATAAAAAACAAAATAATACCTAAATTTTCTTGAAAACCATTTTATTAAGTAAGAAAATAAAATAAAAAGATGTTGGGAAATTTCACGTCAAGAATAGCAAAAAAAATCACCCCTTTTACGTTAGGATATGGGCTAGAAAATAATAAGACTAGAGAAAATGAGGTGAAAGTGGATAAGGTTTTTAGTTTAATTAATTAGTTTTTTTCTTTTTTAATATATAAGGATTCATATATTTTGTATAAGTTTTATTTTAAAAAATAAAATTTATTTACAAATTTAATCCAAAGAAGTCATTTTCCATCTTTTTCTCTTTCTATACTTATAAATTATTGTCGTCTTTTCGCTTCCTAATCCTTCGGGACAAGTTTACTTCGGTTTTTACTTCCAGAAATGTGACTTAGATCAATTAGAGTTGGCAATATGGATTGAGTCCGATGGACCAGTCCACTTTAGCCTAAATTTTTTGAGGGTTGAGTTGTAAAATTTAAGGGCCGAAAAATCGGCACCTGCCGATCCGTTCGCACGTGGCCCATGGTTTGGTCCTAAGTTAGCCCAATTAGCTCGATTTGTCCAAAATTTTTATTTTCAAAGAATTCAATTAAGAATTTAAATTTTCAAGGACTACCTATAAAATTTGATATTTTTACTATCTATTTTGTGAGTTATTAGGTTTTAAAAATTATTATTATTATAATATATGATTAAATATATTAAACTTTGTCGCTTTAACTATTTTATTTTCAATTTGTAAATGTATCTTTTTAATATAATTTATATGATAATTTAATATTTAAAAAAATCTTATATGAAAATTTACGGAATGCATTTGATATTGAATATATTTTTATTTATCTCATTAATCTTATTTTAAATATTTACAATTACATTTTTTATTTATCATTAAATTTAATTTAATAACTAAATTATTAGTATAGTTTAAATAATTTTATTACTTAAATTAGTGTTAATAACAAAATAATTTTATTTTTAAAATAATTAAAAAAATTCTTTCCTACTATGACTATATATTCTAATAAGATGAATTTTCAAACAAATAGGATATTTCATTATTATACAATTGAGATCTATTTTTGGAAAAAAATATTTTTTTATAACAAACATAAATGAAATTTATGTTTGTTAACATTCTAAATTAATTAATGGATGATGATAACTCAACCACCATCAAGGATGTATAATCACATGTTACTATTATATATAATGAGGATGAAGATTAAAGGCATATGAGATTTCATTTGATACTTATGAGTTGTTTTTTTTTAGATATATTATTAAATTGTTACTTTATTGTTTCGATACTATTTAGCTAGTTAGTTTGGTACTTTGATTATAATAGTGTTCTAAAATTATTTATTTATTTAATTTTGTTTACTATTATTATATTGTTTAGACGTAATCATTTTATATATTAATTATTATTATATATTTGTATATTATTTATTTTTAGTTGAAGAATGATGAATTTGTAAAATTAATTTTCTTAACATTTTTTAAGGTTTTTTTTCCATTTTTGCCAAGAACTCAAGATGAGCTTAGACTTTATGAAAACTAGCCCGAATAGAAATGCAGCCAGATCAACCATCCTATTTAAATTTATACCTAAAATGGCTAGCTCGAATGGCTGAGCTGCCTGCTTACTCAAATTCTATTCAATATCCCTTTGGAAGTAATCATCTCTCTTTCATACCCTTATTTGTTACCTATGATGTCATTTTTTTAATCAGTTTTGACTTTATAGGATTGTATTGTTAACTTCAATCAATAAATTTATCTCTTAACTAAAATATGAGAGAAATGGAAATAATAAAAAACATACATAAATGTCATGATAAAATAAAAACAAATAAAGAGTAAACACAAAATAATAAGAGTTTTAGACCGAAATAGTGTTTTTAGAAAAAATGACAAATTTAGTTTTCCAGCCAAACTAATGCCCAAACTAGTGCGTCTGAGCCACAGAGGATTACAGAGTGGCAAATGTCACTGTCATGGACAGCGGCAATTGGAATTATTAAATTGCCAAATGTCGTTGTCATCAACAGCGGCAATTGCAATTTTAAAAATTCCAATCGACAACGGCATTTGATATTTTTACAAGCCTCCCTTATTATTATTGTTTTTAACATTGAAACTTATTTAAAATATTTACTATTTGATAAATTACATAAACTAATGAATTCCAATATATTTGTTATATTATCATAGTAAATTATTTGTAAATCAGCACAAAAGTTATTTATTTGAAAATAACTGAAATATATTTTAAAATTTTCACAACAAGCACATCCAAGGTAGCCTGAAATCTTGCAAATAAACTCGTAAGTTTTATTTTTAAAATATTTGGAGCATTTTTTTTATTTCACAAGTTATATCCAATTGTGTAAATTACCATTTCAAAATACTGAATCATGGAATATTCAATGGAATTTTGCATGAAGCTCGATTATGACCTCCATGCATAAGCCAAATCATATAAATATATAAAAAAAATTGTATACAACATCAATATATAAAATATAAACATATATCAATGAATCCCCACAAGATGGCGTTTTATTTCTCTTAGACAACGCCTAGAATACACAAAATTAGTCGATCTTATTAGGTCCCGCAATCTCAAACGAAGCTGATGGAGCCAAGGGAGCTGATGGATGAAGTACTCGACATATACGTGGAGCACGAGGTCGCCTAGCTAGAAGTACATCCAACTCTGATACAAGGTCAACGATGGTGTCACCTATGGGAGGCAATGTAAGGGATGATAAAGGGTGGGATGATAAGATGATATCTAGTACTATGGAGGTTGGCTCTGGCGACATCGAATATGGTGTTATGTGTATGTCCGAATACGGAAGGGTAGTCTACGATATAAAAATCTTAGGTGATGCGTAAGGTGATGGGGTATCAATAGGCAATGCCTGGCCGTATGTACCACTTAATTTCCTTCACCATCTCGACTCATCACCTCGCCCACCATCTCACTCACCCACCTCTGCCTATCATTTCCTCTCTCCCCACCTCAAATGAGCCGCATACGCACTATAGTGGTGACACAATAGTTCAATGGATGGTCCATGGATGTGATGCCCTCATGATCGTAGGGCCTGCGATGCGACGCTCTTTTCTCCGATCCTGTAACACTAATCTAGCACATGATGTGTCGACACCAAACTGGGCGGGAAATTTTGACGAGCGACTAGCCAGGCCAACTATGACAGGTAGATCTAAATGAACCAACCAAATAATTATAAATACACAATCTATTGATTCAAATTTGGAAAACACTTTAGAAACACAAGACTCTAACTTACCAAAACCGAGTAGTGTCGCCTGTGCATGGAACCTCATATCATCCCTATGTGAGTGGTGGAAAATACAAACATCGCAATACGACGATACCAATGTATATATGGATCATGGAAGTCCATAATACCCACCATATGGGGTGTAGTAATGATCCTGCACGCTCGCGTATCCCATAAGGCAATGTATGGAGCATGATACGTCACCCAATCTCTCTGGTGTCGTCCATGTGCATCCACTCTATGTAGTTGTTACTCATAAGAGCAAGATTGAGGTATCTCCCGGTAAATTCTCTTAAACTGGATGCAAGACTCAGCCCGGGATCGATGCCACCTAACAGCTTCCCAAACATATAAGCTATAAGCGGTGACATCGTCCGCCAAATCTCTTGATCAGCTAAGCATATATCTGGAAGCTGGTCAACCAACTCTCTGAAGTATGGCTGCCATAAGACCTACACATTTACACTTAACATCAAAAAAATTTATGTGAATATGAATGAAATTACTATAGAACCATATACTTTTACATATATCATTACCTGATCAAGAGTTTGTGCATCTAGCTGATCTCGATATAGGAGAAGTACACCGGATGGGTTATGCACCCGTGTTAAAGGTATTCTTCACCTACACCCCAATGGAAGAGCTGGTTGTGGCTCTGGCTTTGGCTCTGGCTCAACTACAGGCTCAACTGGTAATCCATTGTCGACAACCTTAGCTAGGTCTCCATTTACGACATCGACATCGGCATCATGTAAGGCAGCGATTGGTGATGCTGGATATGCTGTTGGTCTCCCAAAATTGGGTCGCCCCACGTGAAGTCTCTCCCAAAACCATAGCTGAATATAAAATATACATAAAGTAAGCAACCTAATGATGTGTTGTGTATATGAATGTGTATGTAATAAAATAAAAATATTACATACCTATATCAGTGTAATACAACCGCTAATACCATGTCTACGATCCAAGTCGGTTCAGAGATAACCCGGGCATTACGTGACGCAAGTAATCGCACCACCCCAACTATAAGTCCAAAGATGTGTCAAATCGTAGTAGTGGGAGAAAGCACAAATGAACATGCACTCTCATCGTCCTAAACAAGAAGGATCCCCATTAGCACTATGATTTAGCTTCACTGCACTACGCAGCGACTCTATCTACTTCAAGGCCAAGATAACCGGTCACATAACCACCGGGATGGAGATAGTGGATTCTCCGAGCATCGCGGAGTGGGGTGACACCGAAAGCAATTCTCGCACAACTCAAATTATTGATCGAACACACATATCCCAAAGGATCTGGTCCGTCGATAATGAGGCTGGCGATTATAGCAACATCTTGTAACGTGATCGTCATCTCTCCGACGACCACATGAAACGTGTGTGTCTCGGGCCACCATCTCTCAACGAGACAAGTGATAAGTGACCAATTGATCATGATTTAGCCTAAGCGATATATACCATAAAATCTCGCGCATATCACGTATGGACTATCGCTGTATCCATCCTCCACATACGTACGGCTACTTTCATCCATTGCCGAGGGTAGAGTACTTCATGAAACTACAAGTAATGAAGAAACCAGATTTATAATTGATTATATATAAATTACATGTTACAACTAGTAATATTAATTGATAATTAATAAAATACATACCTACTATGTATCTACTTAAGTAGGATTCATATGTCCCGTCTCAGAATAAGACGTATGGATCCAAAGGATCTGCATCATGAAGCCCTCTGAACACCATATCTATATCAGATAACACGAAGCTAGTATAATTATTAACAAAACACATTGGAAAAAATAGTATCAACATAATTAATGCAAGTACTAATTACAGCGGCAATGAATTAAAATACACACATACATGAATGATAGATCATTCATTTTCTCTAAATAAGGTACACAAGCATTTTATAATCCAAGAAATACTGTGACATAAGTGTTATATAAAGAAACTACAATTCCCTATACTGCTCCCACAAAAAAAAAAAAATCTAGTTACTCTACATCTTACCACCGAACTTTGATTTTATATTCTTACAAGATCGTTGATCAGGACTCCATGTTTGCACAATCCACATGTGATAGTAGTGTTCCCCTCCCTAACGTCCATTTCATTATGCAACCGGGTTGATTTAGGATGTCCACTACCTATGCGTTTCATTGACTCGGGAGGTACAATCGTAGGACCATCATAAAGAGGCCACTCATCTTCATTGAATATTGGATGAAACAAGTCATTCCATGTATCATGCGACGACCGCACAAGATAGTAGCCTTGAACAAATAACCAAAAATCAACACATCGATGCTAACATGCTACTATGATATGGCTACATGGAAATCCATATACCAGTGTCTTTCCACATGTGCATTTTTGGTCATGTAAGTTGAGGCACTGCATTCGACCACTCCGTAACTTGACATGAAATCGGCCCTGTATGTGATCGTAAAGAACAATTTCCATCGATCCAGCCTTAACAACACGACCCTGAATCTGAGCATTAACATATGGAGTGAACTGCTCATCAAATACCAATCTATTAGCACCTTGTTTCCCTTCTTGCAACAAAGTAACTGTTAAGGCGGAAAAAAGCCAATTGTACTAATGCAGTGAATGGTAAGCTACGAGCTCCTTTAAGAACATTGTTAAATACCTCCGACATGTTGGTTGTCATTATCTCATATCTTCAACCTCCATCATGTGAAAATGCCCATAACCGAAAAGGGATTGCCTCTAACCATTTTTGTGTTTCAGAATTAATTCTCCCAATTGTAGCCATATGCTTATTGAATTTGCGGGCCAGGTACTCGCGAAAGTTACTCGCATACCAAATTTTTCAAGAGTTTATCTTTGGTAAGCGAAATGGCAAATTGCTTGCAAGATGACGATGCAAATCCTATGATGTGCATGGTGCGCTCCAACCAAGATGAGGGATCACATCGCTTATAATACCTCGGATGTCTATCGATATAACACAAATCCTCACCGCTGAGTTACTCTCGCTTCTCGATACAATGCTACAACCATCCCCAACTATCAATATTCTCGCCTTCGTAATAGCAAAATGCCAATGGAAAACTAATTATTTCGCCACACCATAGCAATCAATAACGTACTTTATACTTCCCATACAAATGTACCATCACTCGCGATGGGACAACAATGTCTTCGAACTCCTTCAATGATGGCTTCAATGACCGTGAATACCGCATTGAATATCTCGTTGTTTGGCATATTATCATCAAATGTTTCCAAATTACACACATCCAAGATTTGCTTACTTAAGGCCCGTAATAAACGTGTGCGCCTCAGATATGACTGAGAAAAGTCACCAAATAAGGTCTAAGTGCTTTATGATTTCCATCCAATGCCTGTATGATATCATATCCTCATTTCCATCACACTGCTTTGAATAGCACTGTGGTCAATGAATTGTGCCTTAATTATTGTCTTTATATGAGTAGCAACCAAGTTTGAGTCCAATTGATGATGGTCCTGGTTCAAGCAAGGATTGACACAAGTATGCGGCCCTTTATATTTGTTGATAACAAATAAGCAAGTATCTTTCACAATCATGGCACGAAGCTTCGATAGACATTAACATTCTTAAGCCTTCTTACATCTTAAAACGAGCAATTTTTTTGAGGATACAACAACGACAAACTCTTGGTGTACTTTAATTGAGTAAATCTTTGTAGCCACTTGCAAATCAAATTTAGAATTAAAAACTTGGTCAGCTACAAATTCTCCACTCGAATAACTTGTAGTATGTTGCACCTATGGAGTCCAACCACTTGAAATAGCATTACCTAAGTTTTCAACATGTTCAAATTGAGGTTTTGGTGGTAAGTGATAATGAACAGGATAACCTATACGTATTCCTCAACATTCTCGTGGTTATTCGACATCACAAGATCCCGCATGGATGTGAGACATATATCCTCGGGCTTCATTCTCCAAAACTCGTTGAAAATCCGAAGCATGATACATGTCTATCGGCCTTGAATATCTTCGTGTCTCCATTATATTCATCATCAACATCTCTACTCGATTCATCATTAGCTTCTTCATAAGCGTAGTCTTCATCATCTCCATATACTCCAGTATCCGGTACTGGACCTATAACACCCCAAATTATGCCCTAACAATTTTATAACATGTTTAGCGTATAATAAAAGTAAAAGTATATTTTTCCGGAATAAAATAAACAAGAACCCATAATGAATACAAAAGTTAAGGGTAAATTAATAATTTACCAATTCAAGACCCAAGGGTCATAATTTAATAAGTTCATATGCCAAAGTAGAATACGATAAGTTAAATTAAGAGTATAGAGAGTCGAGGACCAAAGAGTAATAAAAGAAAGATATTAGAACGAAATAAGGAAGAAAATTATGGAAGAGACAAGTGTTTGAAAGAAAGAGGAGGAAGTTTCTTTCGATCAGAGTGGCCGGCTGACGCTTCCAAAAGAGAGAAAAGTGAAATAAAAAGGATAAGATTGGTTAGCGATAAGACTAAAATAAATATTCTATTTTGGCCTCGGAAAGAGAGAGCAAAAACGGATAAGAGAGAAGAGAAGAGAAAGGAAGAAGAAGAGAAGAGAAGAGAAGAAAGAAAGAAAGGAAAAAGAAGATCACAGGTATGGAACTATGAATATTTGTATGGATTCTAGTATGGAAGTCTAGTGTTTTGTATGGTATTTGTCTAGTTTTGGTATAGAAAGTATAGATACATGGTTTGAAACCCTCTATTTTGTGTATGGTCATTTCTTGTTAGGGTTGAGTTGAGAAGAGCTCTAAGGCTCCTATATATGTGTTTTGGGAAAGGTCTGGTTGCAATTTGAACCAAGAAAATTTCCTTATTTTTGATCACACACATTAGCCGAACCTTAGAACTGATTTTTGGGTAATAAATAAAGGGAATTTGTTAGTGAGTCCTTATGGTAAATTGTAGCTACATCAATGAAATTGATGTTAGGCTTTTGAATTTCTCAATTCGGACCTTTGTAGCCAAAGTTATGACCCTTTTCCCTAGATAGTGCAGCTCTGGCCATCACGCCTACAAGGTTCTGGGCCTGACTAGCTCGCCACAGACCTCAGCCACTCCAAGACTCTACTGACTGGCCGGCCAGACCTCAGCCAAGGCACTCCCAGCCAGATTAAATCAGCTCTGGCCAAGTCAGTCACTCACTGGCTGTGTTTGACTACAGACCTAACTCTAAGGTCATAACTTCTTCATCCGAACTCCGTTTCGGGTGTTATTGAACTCTATGGAAATCTCATAGAGTCAAAAATCCATTCATGTGCCCGAGGACAATAGGCCGCCAACCAGCCGGGTTTGACTTACAGACCTCCAACTTCGAAATGTCATAACTTCTTCGTCCGAACTCCGTTTCGGGTGTTCTTGGACTCTATGGAAAGCCCATTGAGTCAAGAATCCAGCCATATATATCATGATAAAATTGGAACTCACATTAGGTCCAGAAATCATGAAAAACAGTAAGCATAGGTTGTAATCATAGTTATTCATGCATATAATGAGATACGAAAAATGCAAAGATACGAATAAATGATTGTACATATTGCATATGATTACCGGATGACCATAATTATTCGTATATACGGCCCTGTTTGGGTCACATATTACATGGCATAGGTCATTGTCTCGTACAGTGATGATACATTCAGGTATATACAGATAGAGATCACTATCTCGCATGCTGATGATGCCTTTGCATATACAGATAGAGATCACTGTCTCGTATAGTGATAGTACCTTCGGGTACATACAGTTATTTCCCGTATCCGCTTCTAAGGTATTTGCAGACATGAAACATAAAAGAAAATGACAAGTATATGCAAATGGAATGTAAAGAATATATGACATGATATGAGAAGCATAACACTGCTATGCGATGATAGTATACAATTACAAGAACAAGAAGTAAAGTACAAGATGACATGAAACGTAGATATAGAAATATGCGATAAGAAATGAAACATGTTGTGAAAAAGTATATAATCGAGAAATGAAAAGTATATGTAAAATGTTATATGTGTCATAAGTATATTCATTTGTACAGAAATGTGGAGACCACAGAGGTCATCCATATACACTCCCACTAAGATAAAGCTTAGCACGGGCTTTCATCCGTAGGTACGTAAGAGGAAACCAGAGGACAGATAATCCATACGTAGGTCAAAGGCCACGCATCACTAGTGCCTAATCGGGAAGACCTTTGTTTATTTTGTATGTAATTTTGTTTATTTTGTAAACAGAAATATTGTAAATGTTGAACACTTCCATATGGAGCTTGTATATATATTTTGTAATCCACTCGCTAGCGTAATATAATACAAGCAATGTTTAACATTATATGAATGAACAAACTTAGAGGCTATAAGTTAAAAATAATAATAATAATAATAGATGACACCTTTCGCCTCGACACCGAAAATGGGTTGGGGTGTCGCTGCATTAGTTGCATCGGAGCATCCCGGACTCGGTTGGGACCCGCCTAACGGCCGAATCAAAGAAGGTGTCGCGTTAAGGGGGTATCGCAGCCAGTTTAGGGCGTTTCGAAAAGCCTAGCTTTAAAGCGGAATAGAGTATATGATAGAAAAGCATGTGTCTAGTAAATGTGTCATTCGATGTGGATGTCCTTGTGTTTTGTATAGATGGATCGTCGAATCCAAATTAAGAAAATGAGAGTGTTAACCTAAGGAACAAGAGTTATCGCTCGAGCCTTCGTAAAGTAATGTACCTAATGAGCCCAATAGCTTCTCACTGAGAATATCGCTAGACATACCGAGTATCGACATATCGACCGCTCCTAAAGCTCCAAATGCACAAAGAAGAAGACATGGAGTGCAGGAATCATGGGTCTATACGAAAGAGTCAAAAAAGCCGAATTCGGGCCGAAAGCTAGAAAAGAGTATCGAAGAGGTTAGGATGCCCTCTCGATCAGAGAGCATCATGTGCGCCTCACTAATATTGCAGTGAGGCATACGGACAGGAAATCGTGCCTAAAAGTCCAGGATTCCAAATCCCTTACATGGGAATTCTTTGTCCAGAGTCTGTGTGGCAAAGTATGTTACGTATATGTATTAGATTCCATGGAAACAAATAATATGAAGCAAAGGAACTTATCATGGTCGAAAGTATGAGAATCCATTTTGTTTCATCTCAACAAATATGCACCGGAAGCAGTCGTCACCGAGGCATTTTGGTGTAGGCAATTTGAGGATGGACTGCATGATTCCATCAAGAGATATTTGGCACCTATGACTTCTCTCCAAACAATGGATTTCTATCAGTTGGTCCAAGCTGCAATGAAAGTAGAGAGACTAGAAACGAGCAACAAAGAAAGATCTCAAAAGAAGAAGTTTTCTAGAGGAGCTTCATCCTCCTCGGGGAAAAGAGCTACATAATCTCAAACTCAATCAGAATATAGTTTCGCTACGAGAGGCAGAGGTAGAATCCAACGTAGCACTAAAGATGCAGAGGTGCGTCACTGGACAAGGAGAAATTTGCACGCCCTCACTGCCAGAAGGCATTTAGGAGTTTGTAGATTGTTGACAGGAGGGTGCTTCAGATGTGGAAGAACTGAACATTTTATGGAAAATTGTCCCAATGAGTCATGGGACAATAGTAATCCTCAGAGTAACAGCAGAGGGAGGTATGTGGCACTACCGTCGACTCGAGCTAGAGGTAGGAGTTGTAGTGGCCCATCTCAGCATAAAGGACGAGGAGGCACAGCCAGAGACGCTGGATCGTGACTGGCGCCTGTTACGAAGACCAACACGAGCATATGCTATGAAAGTCATGGAGGATCGTGATGCTCCGAGGTTATAGCCTGTATATTTTCTCATATCGACGACGATTGATCGATCTCTGACTACTTCATTCATATGTGTGATGGAGCATATATTTGAGAAAGTACCATCAATGGAGAAATTAGCATATGACATGCATGTAACTAGTCCGTTGGGCACAGCGTTAGTGTGAATAACATATATAGAAATTTCCCCATTGTTATACAAACAAGAGAGTTTCTCACTAATTTGATAACCTTACCATTCCAAGAGTTTGACTTGATTATGGGAATGGATCGTCATCGGGCTAATCGAGTTATTTTTTATCAGGTCAAAAGACAGAGTGTTGAGATGTCTCGACCAGGACCGAGGATAAGATACTGCATCGTCTGCCGCACGTCCAATGTGATCTCCGCTACGCAGTTTTCAGGAGATTTATAAGGAAAGGATATGAGACATTCTTGGCTATGATATTTGACTCCAAGAGAGGTCAAGTTGATGCAGAAAAGATTCTAGTAGTAAGGGAATTTCCAGATGTATTCCTAGTGCCCAAAAAGTGCTATTTTGAACCCTATTTTAGATAGGTTTTGAGTGCTTTTTGCGCGCTAATCATGTCATTTATGCCAATTGAAGTGTTCAAGTCTTCTTAGTATCGCTTATGCCGTTTAGAGGGTATTTTTGGTTGTTTTGCAGGTTTTTGCGTACTTTGGGAGTTCAATATCGAGATATAAGATGAATCATGAAGATCGAACTCAATTGTCACCATCAAACAAAACTAAAATCAAAGAAAGAATGAAGGCAAAGCGATGGAAATCGATGCAAGAGACAGGCTAATGCAAGATGAATCAAGAATCCCGTGAATTCATTAAGATTATGAATACCGGGATTGCTTAAAATTTTCATACTTTACTTAAAAATTTCATAATCTTAGCGAAATCGACAATTTTCGCTAGACCCAAAATTTTCTCTAAAGCACTATTTCCTAGCTTAATTTTCTCACGCTTTCACATCACAAGAATTTTCGCTTAAGCTACGAAATTTGCTAGCTAGCGAAATCGCTTGTGGCTCCACAATTTCGTTACTATCTCTTGGTGATTTCACAATTTAGCTAAATTGGTCGCTCAGAGAAATTTTTCAGAGCCTTAATGAATTCACCCGCTCACATGCTTTTGTAATTAATAACCAATTTCAATTTTGGTGTATTACTCTCTTGTCCTCCTTAAAATTAGCCAAATTGTTAGGCTTTATTACATTGGGTGGCCTATATAAGCTCTCCCATTTTGTAATCCTAAGCAATAAATCGAGAAGCAACTCTTGTAAGTTTTTATTTTTTGTCTCATAGTTTGCTAGGGTTTTGCTTTTCTCTCTTCTCTCCTCTTTCCCTTATTTTTCGTCGCTGAAACACCCCTCTGAGGATGACAATCAAGAGATGCTCGCTGCTTCTTTTCTTTGAAGAGAAAGGAAGCTAGTTTCAAGCGCTGGGCATATGCAGTCGCCCTCTTCTTGTATTAAAAGCTACAAAATCGTGGTTATGGCCCTATCTTCTCAAAATATGGTTGAATAGCATTGAATGTTATTAATTTTACCAATACTTACCATGCTGTGATACAAAGGTATACTTATTGCTAGATGCACTGTGGTTCATTGGGATGGTTCACGAGCCTCCGAGATGATATTTAATGTTGTGGTTTCAAACCTAAAAGGGCCATAGATGCATGTTACCCGGCTAACTCAAATAGGAGTGTTTTTAGGTGAGGCTTTGCTGCTAAACATAGATCCTACTGTGGCTTGGACTATAGGTTGCTTGTCATAACGCGAGGATAAAACCCGAGGACACTTGTTTGCCCTAAGTTACCAAGTTAGTGACCTAAATCTTCAAAGTTAACTTTTCACACTTCATTTTCAGCTTTTATAGTTAATCAATTTTCAAACTCATCACACTGTTTTTGAAAAATCCAAAAAGTCCAAATAGAAAGTCTTACCTTCGTGCACTTATGCAAATCATTCAGGATGTAAACCCATCCCCGTGTTCGACTTAGACTTCACTATATCGTTAAAGTAGTTTCGACTACCAAGCAAAGAGGTGAACTTAGGTATATAAATTTTGTTGATTTTAGCTCACCATCGAAGGGTACTTAATCAATTCTCGAAGAGTTACCGGCATTCCATCGAGAGAGAGGTAACGAATACAGAAATTGTACCAAGAATAAATTCATATGTCTAGGCAATCATTTAACGGCTCCAACGGAGTCGAAAGAGTTAAAGAGTCACCTGTAGGCAGCGGATAAAAGCGATTTATCTCGACCAGCGCGTTCCCCCCCGGGTGCACTCGCTTTTTCTGCGGAAAAGAAATATGGCACTCTACTTTAATGTGCATTGATTATCGGCAAATCAAGGTGATAGTGAAAAACAAGTACCCATTAAGAATCAAGATCTTTTCGATCAATTGAAAGGAGCTGTGTCTTTTCAAGATCGACCTACAACTGGATATTATCTCGTTGAGAGTAAAGGGAAGGATGTTAAGATCGCATTTAGAACCCGATATGGACATTATGAGTTCGTAATGCCATTCGTTAACTAATGCACCAAGAAGATTTATGGACTTGATGAATAAGGTTTTTCGACCTTATGTGGATCAATTTTTTGTAGTTTTTATTGATGACATCCTGGTGTATTCTAAGGATGCACAGGAACATGAACAGCATCTAAGGATAGTCTTAGAGACATTAAGAGAAAAGAGGTTATATGCTAAGTCATTAGATGTGATTTTTGGCTAAAGGAAGTTTCATTCCTAGGCCATATTGTGTATGCTGAGGGTATAAGAGTTGATCCTGCTAAGATTGAAGCAATTGTGAATTGGAAACCACCTCGAAATGTAACCAAGGTGAGAAGTTTCTTGGGCCTAGCAGGTTATTATAAAAGATTTGTGAGAGGCTTTTCTGCCATAGCTTCTCCGCTCACCAAGTTACTTAGGAAAGGAATGAAGTTTGAGTGGAAAAACAAATGTCAAAATAGTTTTGAACAGTTGAAAGGGATGTTGGTTGAAGCACCAGTATTGACGCAGCCTACTTCGAGAAAAGAGTATACCTTGTATAGTGATGCTTCATGCATCGTTTAGATGTTAATGCAAGATGGGAGTGGTAGCTTATGCGTCTTATTTAGCTGAAGCCACATGAACGGAATTATCCCACTCATGACCTAGAGTTAGCTGCTGTAGTGTTTGCTTTAAAAATATGGCAACACTACTTATACGGGGAAAAGTGTAGAATTTACACCGATCATAAGAGTCTCAAGTACTTGCTGACGCAGAAAGAGTTAAATTTGGGACAGCGGAGGTGGTTAGAATCATTCAAGGATTATGACTGCATTATAGACAACCACCCAGGAAAGGCTAATGTAGTAGCCGATGCTTTAAGCCGAAAGACAAGGGCAAAAGAATGTCACTTCAACATAGTGAATGGAGATTACATGATTTGAGCCATATTAGCTCACTCAAGCACACAACCCGTGGTTAAAGCAAATGATTATAGATGCTCAAAAAAATGATGAAGAACTACTATTAAAAGTTACAGATGGTTAGAGATGGTGATAAGACCGAGTTTTTAGAATAGATTATGTGTACCAGATGATAAAGAGCTAAAGCAAAAGTTTCTATTTGAGGCTCATAATACGGTATTTACCATGCATCCTGGAGGTAATAAGATGTACCAGACTTGAAATAGCTTTATTAAGGGAAAAGGAATGAAGAGATGTGGACTTGAGTATGTGTTCATATTTGATATGTCATAAAGTCAAAGTCTAACACCAAGTGCCAACAAAGTCTGTTGAATCCCTTCCAATTCCTCAATGGAAGTGGATAACATTAATACGGATTTCAGAGCCAGTTTTCCTCACACAACAAAACATGACTCTATCGCAGATTTTTGATAGGCTCACAAAGTCACCATTTTATACTCATCCGATTTACTATTCTATGGATCGTAATTAGCTGGTTATATGGATGATTGTAACATTGCATGGTAAAAATCGCTATCTACCGTCGATAGAGATCCTGCTTTTACATCAAGGTTTTGAAGGAATTATAGTCACTTTCGCACTAAGTCGGTTCAAGACAACATTCCATCCGCAAATAAATGATAGTCGTGAGAGGTTGATTCAAGTACTTGAAGATACAAGCTCGAGGTTGTGTCATGAATTTTCGAAGTTTGACAGTATATTCCATTGATTGGAATTTGCTCTATAACAATAGTTCTCAGTTAAGCATCGGGTATGGCACCATACGAGGCTTTGTATGGTCGAAAAATGTAGAACTCTTGTGTGTTGGATGGAGTTAAATGAGCATAAAGTAATTGGCCTAGACATAGTGAAAGATACGGAAGAGAAAGTGCAGGTCATTCGGAAAAGGTTAAAGGCTGCCAGTGATCGACAAAAGTCATATGCTGATCTAAAGAGGAGAGATATTGAATATGAAGTGGGAGACAAGGTCTTCTTAAAGGTATCACCGTGTAGGAAAATTCCACGGTTTGGTCAAAAAGGCAAGTTGAGTCCAAGGTTCATAGGGCCATGAACGTATTGGCCCTGTGGCTTATCGATTGGCACTCCCTCCGGAGTTGGCCTAATTACACGATGTGTTTCATGTGTCGATGCTTCGGAGATATCGTCTCGATGAGTCACATACCACCAAAGGAAAAGAGATACAAGTACATGAGGATTCTTCATATGATGAGGAGCCAAAGGCACTCGCCCGAGAGGTGAAACAATGCGACCAACAAGAACCGCTAGTGAAAGTACCGCAAATACCATGGTAGAGAAGAAGCTACTTGGGAGCTAGAAGCAACTATGAGAGCACAATATCCACAACTCTTCGAATCATGTATGAATTTCGAGGACGAAATTCTTTTTAAGAGGGGGAGAGTTGTAACACCCCAAATTATGCCCTAACAGTTTTATAACATGTTTAGAGTATAATAAAAGTAAAAGTATATTTTTCCGGAATAAAATAAACAAGAACCCGGAATTAATACAAAAGTTAAGGGTAAATTAATAATTTACCAATTCAAGACCTAAGGGTCATAATTTAATAAGTTCATATGCCAAAGTAGGAAGGCATAAGTTAAATTAAGAGTAATAGAGAGTTGGAGGACCAAAGAGTAATAAAAGAAAGATATTAGAATGAAATAAGGAAGAAAATTGTGGAAGAGACAAGTGGCTTGAAGGAAAGAGGGAGGAAGTTTCCTTCTTTGACTAGATGGTCAAGGATGCTCCAAAAGAGAGAAAAGGTGTAAAACCCGAGAAAATTCGAATTTTCTGAAAAAGGGTAAAATGGTAATTTTGGTCAAAACCCGAAATTATTTTAGATCTCGGATGATGAAACGGATTTCACCGTTGGAATCGTCTCACGAAATCTAGATACCACGTCAAATTTGGTCAAATTCCGAGATAGTCGAAATTTCACATTTTTCGAGGCACCGGGTGTAGGGTGCCGTAAAACGGCATGTGAGAGACATGTGATGTAACAAAAGTCACCTACTACATGTATTCATGTGACACATGTTGAACGACAGTATATATGGGACGAGACACGGCTTAGATTAACCCAAGTGTCAAAAGTCAAGACTAAGGGACACAAGACTTAGGCCCCTGCATCAATACTCACAAAATACATATCCAACCAACTATCTTACATGGTTCAAGAGTTAACACATTACTCTTAATACAAACATATATTAAAAGTTTGCAGCATTCTAGTACATGTTATATAAAATCAATACCCAAAGCTACAACCCCATTCTTTTTCTATACGCGGCTCCCAAGGAGTGCCGCCCCAATCGCCTCCCAGACCAAATGGTGATCCTCGATTGTGGTAAGCAAAGCCCAAAGAGATAATTTCACATGGGTTACTCCCTCACCTATGCACATGCATGGCAAACAATCACATTCAAGCAATTTCATGAACTACTTAATGTCTACATGACTAATCCCATGTCCTAAGTTCTCACCGACTCCTCACATATGTCTAAGTCACGGGAGTAAAATACTGGCCAAAACAAACTTGTTGTTCCTAAAACACACTACCAAATTTCAAAGTATCGGACTACCGGTGCTTAATGTGTCAAGAACCTTCAAACAATTCATGGCTCCTAACGTGTAATTGTCGGACCATCTCCCAACACAATTCTCCTCCTAAAATCATCCATTGGAAATCTTTCGTAACCATGTTCGCTTTTCTTTCTTCATGTCATGCACTCACCACCTAATATTCTAGGCTGCCCCAAAGGTATACTAGAATTTACGACGCTAACGCTAATATATTCACATGCATATATATTAACATAATTAATCCAACAAACATGTTATTAAATTCACATCAATAACACCAAAATTAGCTCACATGGGCTAATTAGCAAACATAAGTAATTCATTTTGAATCACTCAACATCATAAAAATTCACACAAAAATATTCACGTTACTATTCACATGTACAGTGAAACCCTCGGGTTACTGTTCACAGCCACACAAATAGGAATTTTCTCCACTTAATTCATAGCTTTTGAGACCGAATTTACGGCTAAAACAAGCCTAAGAACATTCCTAACCATTTACATGGCTCTTAGACAAAGATTAACACAAGTGGGAAAAGATCCCTACCTCTTGGAGTTTTCGGAACTCCACCAAATTGGTGCTCATGCATAGCCCTCGCCTCGTAAAGCAACTTTGCTTCTTGCTCCGTCGAGAACCGACGGTCCAAATGGTCGAAATCCTAGAGAGAAGGAGCTCTCTCTCTCTCTAAAAAATGAAAACCTAAGCTATTGCATCTCTAGCCCGTGTGTGTCTCAAAAAGTGGAGAAGATGACACTATTTAACTTTTGTCTCATTCAATTAACATTTGCAAAATTCTCATCTTGTCCCTTTTTGTCACTATTTGACACTTGAGCACAATCTAGACCATCCATTTCATCCTCTCTCTAGTCTTGTAACATGTGTCACAATAGTACATGTAGTGGGTGACTTTTGTCACATCACATGTCTCTCAAACCCGTTTTATGGCACCCGATACTCGGTGCCTCGAAAAACGTGAAATTCTGACTGTCTCGAAATTCGACGAAATTCGACGTGTTAGCTAGATTTCACGAGACGATTCCAATGGTGAAATCCGTTTCGTCATCCGAGATCTAAAAAAATTTTAGATTTTTACTGAAATGAAGATTTTACCCTTTCTCATAAAATTTGAATTTTCCCTGCCTACATTCTCCCTCCTTGTGCTGAATTTCGCCCCAAATTCGACAATCACAACTCGCTACGCATATGTCAACGCACTCTACTACGCATGTAAACTAGTCATTTAAGTATTAAACGCATCAAACCACGTACCTTCATCCCGATCTGCGCTTACCTGCAAGGTGATCCGAATCAACAATATTTGTTTCCTATATCTTCCCATCACGTGAGTCAAGCTATCGCAAAGATAGCGGTCTAGGGTCGAACACGGACGGGTTTTCATCCTACCTAATGATTCGCATTAATGTTTGAAAATGGTGAGACTTTTGTTCGATTGGATTCGTTAAAAATAAAAGGGGAGTCGGGCTGCTCACCGGATAACCGAAATAAATTAAATCGAAAGTGTGAAATTGTAACTTTGAAGGCTTGGGTCACTAGCTTGATAACATGGGGGTATTAAAGTGTCCTCGGGTTATTTCGCATTGTGGCTACGACATATAGTCAGCCAAAAAACCGATCTTTGTTTAGCTATAAAACCTAACCCTAGAACCACTCCTATTTGAGTCAAATCAACATCAAGCATTCAATGTCCCAAATTAGCGAAACCCTAGCATTTAACCTCATTCAATGGCTCAGAATGACATCTAAGAATGTCGCAAGGCATCTACCATTAAGAATGCACTCGAACCCTAAAGCATGACAGACACCAAAAGAAGACATTAAATGGCATTAAACCCTACAAAGTTTGGAACCATAAAATGCAGTACCTGTATCATTTAAAGTACGAGGACAACCTGCAGTAGCCCCAAACCAAGCTAGCAACCCTCCTCTTCAAGGTTTTGAGGCTTAGCTGCCATCCTCTCGAGTTGTCATCCTCAAGGTGTGCTGCCTGCACCAGAAAATGAGAGAAAGAGGAGAGAAGAGAGCACAATAAACCTAAAATGAAAAGCTGCGGAAACTTGCAAAAATGAAAAAGAAGTTACAAAGTCAGGAGCTTATATAGCCAACCCCAAGGTGTGAAATGACAAAAATGCCTAAAATATGAAATTACTAACAGGACAAATGGTAATTAATCAAAACGTGGTCGCTTGGAATCAAAAAATATAAAGCACAGTAAGTACCATTTTCATTATACAGAAATTCTCGCTGAAGATAGTTAAAATTTCTCGCTTATGTTATTAATTTGCTGTTTAGCGAAAATTTCAAGATAGCGAAAATCAAAATTCTCGCTTATGAATGAGAATTTTAAATACATTAAATTTCGCTTAGCTTAGTTTAAAATTTTGCATATTAGTAAATTCATTAGATTGCGAATTACCATGATTGCAATTTCGCATCCCAAATAAATTTTCGCAATGCATAGCGAAAATTTGCTCTCCTCGCTTGCTTGTTTTGCCACTTCATCAACCTTTCATCAACCCACTTCACATTTCTCTCATTCGTTGATGAAATCACTCAGAATCCTCGCATTCCGCACCAACTCGAGCATCAAACTTGAAATTATCAGTTGAGGCATGCAAAAAAACCTGCAAAATTACCAAAAAAAAACTCGAAACGGAATTAGTGGTACTATGACTGCATATGTCAATTCGGCTCAATTCATATGATTAGTGCGCAAAGCACTCAAAACCTATCTTGAATAGGATTCAAAATAGCACTCGGGCACTAATCACACTCTAACCGACACATTGCTGGGCTTAGCAATGCTAAAAACAATAAAGGTATGGCATGTCAGAGTTTTTACAAAAGTGTTTATGGTTCAAAAGTGTATGTACAGATAGGTTTTACTCTTATTAATGAACAATTTACGACCAATGAATATCACATGAAAGAACAAAGACCATGTAAGAACAAGTTTTGTGGCAAATATCGGCCTCCAAGGAAGTCAACTCCAATCTCCCACCAAAATCTAATTGTTCCTATGTAACCAGCTTGACAATAAGATGCAAAGCTATTCCCCCAACCGAGCTATCGCCATGGCCTTAAACCGTCGAATTAACCTAAATA
Source organism: Tetrastigma voinierianum (assembly GCA_016808115.1). Lineage (NCBI taxonomy): Eukaryota > Viridiplantae > Streptophyta > Magnoliopsida > Vitales > Vitaceae > Tetrastigma > Tetrastigma voinierianum. The sequence goes on along the minus strand of JAEQBH010002979.1, from coordinate 123,672 downwards.
GACCAAATACACTCTTATTTCTTCCTTTGATTACATCAGAGGTGCAATGCTAAAACTCGACTTCATCAAAGTCCGTAATCTGGGTCCACCGATGACTCCCAACCAATTAAGGTTTGTGGCATCGTCAAAGGATCAACTCGACCACAACCTCTACAAAGCCGCCGACTCAACGACTTCAGAATTAAGCACCTACAACTCGCTAAACTCACCCATCCACTCGAAATAACACTGTCGAGATGACTCCCAACCAATTAAGGTTTTGCACTGCCTTAAAGGCTTTCGCCTATATACCCTGACCGTGTTCTGGGTTTCAAGGCAAAGGCCACGCTTTTATTCTTCTTTTTCTTCTTTCTTTTTCTTTTCTTTTCTTTTTCATTCGAAGACTACATCGGGTCTTCATACATGGGTAATCGCAAACCTATTATGGGTCATCAGATCTAAGGCTTCATTTTGCAAAGTGAAAGAGGTATAAAGCTTCTCAACCTATTGGTATTAATCCGTGTGCAAGTAGCGACCGCCGAAAAGGAACGTTTCATGTTGAATATAATTGAACTTCAATCGACCAAACTAAATCATGGCTGGAGTTGTTCTATTATTAAGGTAACATACAGGGCTTCACCCTCAACTAAAGGCAAGAGTAGAAACACAAAATGTAGGAACAAAAGTGATTTGCAGTGTAGTAAATCAGAATAAATGCTATAAAGCTTTTGATATAACCAAAATGGCTAATACATGATTAGTATAGCTAAACATAACAAAAGTATCACTGCCTACTATTGGCTATTACATGAACTCTATACAATCCTATACAAAATGAGTAGGCAGTTGATAAAGCTAAAAACAGTACAAATCATGATAGAAGACACTCCTAACTCTAGCTTTTCCTCCCAACCAAAGTATAAACATGCCTCACCGGATGTGAAAGCCAGAGAAAGGAGTGTGACCACCAGTACTCGCGGTGGTGGTGGATATGCCGGTGGATCTCGCGTCGCCGCGCCGCCGCTAGCATGTCCACAGGTCACACGTGGATCGATTCGATGTGTAGCTCGTTGAGACCGAGGTGGCTCATGATACGAAGCATGGCATGGTCAGGTTTCATAAATGCCTCGCCGCCAACTCGTCGGGTCCAACTACCCGTATGGTAGCAAGCCAGACGATCCATGACAAACAAAGAAGCTCCCCAACCGACCTAAACATGCTCCCGAGAGTGTCAGACCAGAGATGAAGGGCCGGTGAAGGTCACCAGTGGGCCTGGTGTATGAGGTGCGAGGGAAACGGAGGAGATAAATCATGAACTCGGGCTCCCTCTCCACCTCTACTCCACCTCGTGGACAAGATCCTCACCCCCTCTGGGTCCTCGCATCTCATCCGGCACTCCTCCCTCGATCCCATCGGGCCGGAGAACAAAGAGATCTAAGATGGTTAATGATCGCTCTGCAGATGTGACCTGAGTGCAACCTAATCCTCCTCTCACCCAAGCCCTGAATCCTGCATGCTCAGACCGGCCTAAAGCTCCAGATCAACAATGGTAAACCTCGCCAACCAGCCCGCGATGGACCTTATCTCAAGTGCAAAGAGAAGGCCATGACTACCTGGGAGGATCAACCAGATCCTCCGAGATCCCAGACAGTGGCCTCGGTCTGCTTCCCTCTCGTCGCCTTCTCTCTCAACAAGCACAGACGTAGCGGTCGCAACTGAACAAGCAAGTCCGGAAAGGTGTGGTCCATAAGAGCATCCGAGGGGCGAGTCAGCCCCAAGAGTACGTCCTACCAGCATTCTAGCTGTGACGCTGAACCACTCTCCTCGCGATGGCTGGGGCCACTCTCTGTAACCTCCAGAATTGGCAAGCCCACCGCGTGCCCAATGCGTACCAAATGTCCGCAGCTCCTGAAAATTCCTTGACCATCGCACGGTGAACTGAGCCCAGCGACTTTCTGCACTCTCGAAGTCATGGAGTGGTAAACTGAAGCACCACCCGGGGATAATAAAACTGCTCGCTGTCATAAATGGCAGCAGGGAGTACTGCGTGATCGCCTCTATCAGTCTCCTAACCGCGGTCACGTCAATGCCGGCACATCGTAATACGCCTCCCCCATGGAAGTCTCCCCGTCAGGCAGATCTACATTCCTAACTCCGGGGTCCCGCTGAACAATGGACGCCGATCCTCGAGGTCAGGGCGATGACGGGCGATGTGTCACGGGAAGGTGACGGTCAGGCCGAGATGTCGACTCCCCTACCGATGTCCTGCCCGCTTGAGGGTCGGCCCCACGCTTCCGAGGCACCGGGGAAGGGACCTGGGGTCCCATCCTAGTCCGGGAGCACCTCCTAATCCCCGAGGCCCTCGTGACGGTGAGTCGGGCCCCGCAGCCGCATCCGTACGGCCAGCCCGGCAATGACACCGCACCTGGGCGCCCCGCCCTCAACCGGATATCGGTCCGCCAGAATCACTCACGACCATGTCCCCGCAAATGCAGAGCCTATAGGGCAGCAGCGCACTACCGGAGCGGCGCAGACCGCACGCCACCAGCCGACCAAGGCTCGCAGCCGTGGGATTCAGTCGCACGGCGCATACAGATCGCCGGGCGTAGGCGCAAGTACCTGGATGTGTCTCGTGGCTCGTGAGAGCAGGTGTCACGGCTAGGCCAGTGGCACGACAGCTGGATCAAGCTACAGAATGGGAGACAAAAGAGCACCTGAGGGGACCTGCCTGCACTGACGGCTCACTACTAGGCAAATTGAGGGAATGTGGATCGAAATGAGGTGGGCCCTCCCCTTTTTATATAAGGCCGTGAGGTAGCCGAAGGGTCATCGAGACCCACTTCGCTATAGCTGTTCTCGCCACCGGATTCCATCCTAAATAAAATAAAATAATAATAAAAATAAAATAAAAAATTTTAGTTACAGTGTGATAAAAATCAAAAAATAATTATTTTAACATAAACCTAAAAATAAAAATAAAATAAAATTAGAACAAGATTACTAAAAAGGAAAGTTACTAAAAATAGCATATTATGAAAATTGACCAATTTTAAGTAAAACCGAAAAAAATTTTTGAAATATAGCTGTTTCAGTGAGACACCAAACCAGCTTCACTTAACATTTACTTCATGGAGGGTCAAGGAGGAGGAGCCCTTAACCCCTAGAGTGGCCTCGTGTCATGTACCTCCATGCTTTGTCCATTCTTGTTAATTTTCTTCACTAGTGATTTCGCTGATCATTTGACTCAGAATGACTAAAGCATTCAATCCTCCACCAATTGTTTCCATTTTTCCGCACCAATTTCACCCGCAAAGGAGTGAGCCGTCCCCTTCACTTGGACTAATTGAGCGACTCGCATCCTTGCATGTCATCCTCCTCACAACCAGGCTCATACTCAAGTGAAAATATCGAGCTCCAATGTCATGTCAGCTAAACGTGAGCTACATGACTCCATTCCCAAGAATTGACATCGTGATCGAAGTGGCCAAAATGGTCTTCCCAGATAATTGCATGATCGCCCACTTGCTACTGGTTCGTATCAAGCACTACAAAGCCCAATGGCAAAGAGAATTCGTCTACCTTTACCAAGACATCCTCAACTATTCCTCAGAATTTCAATCGATCGATCACCAACGCATAAAGTGGATGCCGGTAGGTTTCGAGCTCCCCTAAACTCCAATCGCTATACACCGAGTATGGAAGCAGGTTTACACTGCCCCAAATCTAATGCTTTGTCTATGCAAGTCCCACCACGCCGACAAATCAGGGGATCCCGATCCTGTATTCGACTCGGGTCTGCCCCGGGATTATAAAGACCGACTCTTGCTCACTCGTGAAGGCTTTCTTTTTCAATGCCTAGCTCTTTTCTGACTGTGGCACAGTCCTTCAAGAACTTGCATAGGTTGGGACTCGCTTAATCATGTCGAGCAAAGGAATGTTTACCTTCACTGCTTTAGCACCCTAAATTTCACTGCTCAGATTTTTCGCTCAGAGTTAGTTCGGGGGAAATGCGTGGGCATGTTTTCTTCATCGGATCTTCAATGACATACTCTTTCAAATTTTCCTTTTTCTCGCATGTTTCTTCAGTCATGGGCACCTGGGTTGCTCTCATTTCTCCACTTCGTGAGTGATGATAGCTTCACTTCATCCATCCCGAATCAGCCGGACTTAACCTACCTCGCACTTTCGATTCGGCAATGTCTGGGGAAGGAACCTTCCTCTCCCGTACCTCCAAGAAAGTCATGGATCTTGTGATCAATACCGTAGTTATCAATTTTCCGATTAAGGTTGCTCAAGCCCATCTATTCTTTTTGTTCAATGTACTCTTCTACAAGATTAATTCTTTGTGCTAATCAGACGTTGATCCCCTTTGTTCTTCCACAAAATCGCTTTCTTACCACCTTGCTCAAATTCAATATAGCTTGTTCAACAGAAGAGGATGATGATGGTCGTGGGTTTGATGAGGAACTAACCGTTGTTTGGCACCAGGGGGCACAGGCGTGGGGATTAGGTTTCCGTGAGAGACGTAGGTGATTCCAATCGAATTGTACGACACCGCATTGGGCATTAGGTCAAGGGTCAGACGCCTGCCTGCGATTAGCATGCTCTGACATCAAATCCTTCACCGAGGGGGCATTCGGATAGTGTTCTCCGATGGACAGCAATGACAATTGATGCATGGGTCAATTGCGGCAGTATTGTCACCACCGCCCGCACTTCATGGAGCCTTTTTCCTTCCGGGCTTCTTCCATCTTCCTACTTAGTATTGATATTCTCGCTTCATTTCCATATCTTCGAGTGCATAAATGCCTCCCTTGGTGGGTCGAAGGCTTCATTCTTTCAGCTTCTCGATCTTAAGCCATCCCTGCTTTCCTAAATTTGAGCCACATAATTCAAGAAATTCATGGCTCATCCGGATTTTTGCTCAAAAATCACCTCCACACATGGTTTCTAGCGCTGTTTTGCTATGTGGGACATACCATTATAGAAATGATTCACTAGCATCCAAGTATCAAAACCATGGTGTGGACATGCATTGATGGTCTCCATGAACCTCTCCCAACACTGATAGAATTTCTCATTGTCATAGGTCGAGTAAGTGTAGATCTGTCTCTTCAAACTGTTGGTCTTGGTTGCACTGAAGAATTTCTTCAAAAACTCAGCTTGAAGTTCGGCCCAATTCCTAATTGTCCTTGGCCTCAGTGAATTGAGCCATATTTTGGCTTTGTCCTTGAGGGTTAACTGGAATGCCTTCAACTTCAATTCCATATCTAAGTATACTCTCCTTAAAAGTTATGCATACTTCTCAAAATCCTGTATGTGTGAATATGATTTTCATTTCATACTATGAAATGTGGGAAGCAGTAAGTAATTAGGTAGGTCTCATCGCTACATCCTCAGTTAGGAGGTATGACGCAGAAGGAGCACTAACTCTGTGGAGGGTGTACGTGGATCCCTCATCTAATTGCATGTCGCTTAATCATAGGGGGTGCTTGTCGACTTTGGTCGCTCCTCGTAGAGGATCCATTTGGTCACTCGCATTAACGGATTTCACAAAATTTCTGCTCAACTGCACTCTACTCTTTGTAATCTACCTGATATTCCTCTATCCCACGCATAAACACTCATTACACAAAATGACACAAAGCAAAGAAAGCACTAACAAAATCTCACAAAGAGGGTCAAGAAAGAAGGAAACAAAACTCCGATCAGATGAAACAAAAATAAGGCAAGAATCGCAAGAAAAATGGCAATAAACAAATGAAATTCAAAAGGATTGAAAGAAACAAACAACACTTGTAAATGTGGATTACAAGTACATATCAACTCATCACTGCAGGTCTGGGCACCATCCCCAAAGAATGCGCCATTTGATTCGTATACTATAGGGGTGATCCTAATCAATATTTGTTTCCTATACTCCTCCTACTGCCGTAGTCAAGCCATCGCAATATAGCTGGTTCAGTAGTCGAACACGGGGACGGGTTTCACATCCCACTAATGACTGCATTAATGTTCAAAACAGGAGACTTTTGTTCGATTTCTTGGATCGTTAAAAACAGGAGTTGGTTGTTCACCTGGATAACCGAATAGCTTAACAAAGTGTGAAATGGCAACCTTGAAGGCCAGTCACCAGCTTGATAACATGGGGTATTAAAGTGTCCTCGGTTATTTCGCATTAGGCTAATGGACATATACCAAAAGCCAAAACCGATCTTTGTTTAGCTATAAAACCTAACTCCTAGAACCACTCCTATTTGAGTCAAATCAAATACTAAGACATCCAATGTCCCAATCATTGAAACCCTAGCATTTAACCTCATTTCAATGGCTCAGAATGACATCTGAAGAATGCCAAGACATCTACCATTAAGAATGCACTAAACCCTAAAGCATGACAAGTATTGACCAAAAGAAAGACATTAAATGGCATTAAACCCTAGTTTGGAAAGTTTGGAACCATAAATGCAAGACTTCCAGATTACTTTAAAGCATGAGGACAACCCGCAGTGAGTCCCAAAACTGCTTTCAAGAACCCTCATCTTCATAAGCCAGGCTTAGCCAAGATCCCTTGAGTCATTATCCCTAAGGGTGTTTCAAGTACCGAGAAATGAGAGAAAGAGGAGAGAAGGGAGCAAAATAAACCTAAAATGAAGTCATGAAACTTGCATAAAATGAAAAAGCTAGGTTACAAAGTCATAGGGAGCTTATATAGCCAACCCCAAGGTGTGAAATGACAAAAATGCCTAAAATATGAAATTACAATAGGGACAAATGGTAATTAATCAAAACGTGGTCGTTTGGAATCAAAAATATCAAAAACACAGAGCGTACCCATTTTCGCTACGTAGAAATTTCGCACATAAAATTTCGCTATGCTAGCCAATTTTAAGCCAGCGAAAATTTCAAGAGATAGCGAAAATCAAAATTTCACTTATGAACAAGACTTTCATAAGAATAAATTCGCTTAGATTGCGAATTTCATATGATTGCGAAATTTTCGAAATCCCAGCGAAATTTTCGCAATGCATAGTGATAATTTGATTTCCTCCTACTTTGCTTGTTTTGCCACTGCATCAACCTTTCATCAACTCCACTTCACATTTCTTCATTTTTGGTTGATGAAATCACTATAAATCCTCAGCATTCCGCACCAACTTGATATCAAATTTGAAATTATTGGCTGAGGCATGCAAAAAAACCTGCAAAATTACCAAAAACAAACTCGAAATGGAATTAGTGGTACTAAGTGAGACTCAGACATGTCAATTGGCTCAATTATATGATTGGGGGTGCGCAAAAAGCACCTGCAAAACCTATCTTGAATAGATTCAAAATAGCACTTCAAGCACTAATCACATCCCTAAACAAAGAAGGATAAAATCTCGCATCGTGTCCCTCGCGCCTCCCACGCTGACTCCTCCACTCTACCTGCTGCCATAGCACCTCACACCCCCTCATGGTCTTCGCAAAACTTGATCCCGACTATCCATAATGCACACCCGGTCCCTCCTCGTCCCCATCCGTGTCAACTTCCAATCTCCTCAATCCATTACACAGCTGATCCGAGCAGCGGCCTCCGCAGTACGGAGATGTGAAATACCCGTGACACTTGGATATGCCACTGTAGCCAACCGATACGCTACCATGCCTACCCTCTCGAGTATCTCGAAGGGCCCAATAAACCTCGATGATAATCTCTCATGGTTTAACTCGAACACTCTTAGCATCACCTTCAAGAAGACGTGATCTCCAACTCGAACTCTAAGGGTTGACAGACATCAAAGATAGCTCTTCTAATCGGGCTCGAAATATGAGAAGACGTTGTCATATTGGGCTCACCTTCCTGAGGTGTCTCTAATCGATCGTAGACCAATGATGGAGCCTTCTCCCACCTCGGGTCCAACATATCTGATCTCGCATGGCCTCCCATACACGCCTCATGGTGCCATCCGTATACTCGCCGACAATTGTTGTTGTAGGCGAATTCCACTAAGGGAAAATGCTCTTCCCGCCTACCCTATGATCCAAGACGAATGCTCTCAAAGATGTCCTCTCTAACACTGTGATAGTCCTTCTCGTGACTGACCATCCGTCTGTGGGTGGAAAGTCATACTCATGGTCACCACAGGCTCCATACCTTTGGAAACTCTTCCAAAAGTGCGTCAGAACCTCGCCGAGTCCCTATCCAACACTATGGATACCGGTAATTCATGTAGCCGACTATCTCTCGTGATGTATAACCGTGCGTATCTCTCCAATGTGAAGGTCATCCGCACGTACTAGAAAATGCCGACTTCGTGAGTCGGCCCACTATCACCCATACCGAGATCCAACCACGTGCACATGTAACCCTACACAACTCGCTGCGTAAACGTCGACCTTCCCAAGGTCACACCACTACAATCCAATGGACCGTTAACTCCAATCTATGTCATGAATGACATCCATACCGAGCCCTTGCCGCCTCACCAACACCCAATTCACTTCAACAGACAAATCTCGAGTCACTCCCGACTTAACAATTAACTCTAAGTCTACATGATAACCATGACTGCAGGTTTTCATCTCGAAGTCACTCCCCGACCTATATCACTTAACTCTAAGTCTACATGATAACCACATGACTGCAGGTTTTCGCTCTCAAGTAACAAAACTTTTCGGCCTACACTCACGGCAGCCTCTTACATTCACAATGTAAATTCTGACATTCCACGGGTCCTTTACAATCTACCACGTAAATTCCCTGATAACTCCACCTGCCCTTACACCCACGTAAATTTCTGACTTCTCCACTGGTCTCTTACACCCACACGTAAATTTGGGATACTCCCCTAGCCCTTACACCCACACGTAAATTTGATAGCTCCTGCCTTTACACCCATTACGTAAATTCCTGGATAGCTCCCCAAGTCTCTTCTTACACCACGTAAATTCGGGATCTCTCCCCTCGGTCTCTCGAAATTTGGGATCTCCCTGTCTCTTACACCTCACACGTAAATTCAAGAAGCTCCTGTGCCTCTACACTCCACACAAAATTTGGGATCTCTCCCCTGCCCTTACACCAATAATGCAATTAGTATAGCCCCTGTCTCTTACACCCACATAGAAATTTTGGATTTCTCCACGGGTCTATTACACCCACACATAAATTTTGAATTTCTCCACTGTCTCTTTACACCCACACCCGGGAATCCTGATAGCTCCCTGGTCTCTTACACCACACGAAATCTAGATAGGCCCTGGTCTCTTACACCCACACATACCTCGATATCTCCTCAAGGTCTCTTTACACCCACACAGTGACATTTCGATACTACCGCGGTCTCCTTCATCTTAACCTGTGCTTTCTCACCTTAGGGGATTAACGGCCCCCTTCTTGCTTTGCCCAACACACATTAATTACTCTTCATTTCCTAATTCGAACTATGAGTCTTCATTGGACGTAGTCCCAAAGACAAACTCAACCCACACTCACCAAGAGCAGGAATGACCATACCGCACCTATTAATTCGACGGACTCGATGTCACCGTGCACATGAAAGCAATGATGCCATACTGTGACACCCTAAATCCCGGGGGTCCACCATGAGCAGAATCTCGGAGATCTCTAACTCATAATCCCGACCTATAAGGTCAACTCTCACCCCACATCCTGGTGAAGAACATCTATTAATTGGCTTCTTCTAAAGGCCTCAACCTCTAAGCCCAAACCCATCACACAAGATGCATTAATGAACATGATGCATTAGAAAACAAATGTGTATAAACGTGACTCGTGACCGTCCGCCGATTCAGATGCTCATCCCTTCCCTGTACTACGAGGCCTCCTGTGACAATCTCACCTCATATGCCCAGGTTGGCGGCAATGGTAACACATCCGCCCCAGCCCCGACCCGGAACCTCGCCACAAACCCTATGCCCGACCCTAGTCCCGGCCTCCATGTGGTCTTTCCTCAAGTACCAGGTGCTGGTACCAAGACCTGAACCGATATTCGTTCTCCGACCAATATTAGGCGGAGGAACAAACTGTGTCCTCTCCCGTCCTACCACTGACTGGGACCGCGCTGTCCCAAAACCTGGGATCCCCTATCTCGGGGCAATCCTCCCCTATATGTCCCGGCTGCTGGCAATAGTAGCATACCATCAGCCCCATCCTGACTGGCAACCCTAACTCGTTTCACTGATGATTGGGACTGAGGTGTCCCATAACCTTGGGATTTCTGCCTCCGTGGGCAATCCCATCGAAGTGTCCAGTCAGCTTGCCAAATAACATATCACCGCTTCCCCGCCTAACTAAACGCCCATCCCCGGCCTTGGTCCCGATAACTCCGCCCCCGTCTCAGGTCCGTACAAACGTGGTCTTCCTCCGCTTCTTTCCCCGTCGGGAAGAAGATGAATCTTCCTTCTCTTAAGATTAGCACCATATCTCGATGCCTCGTATGTCATCTTACTCCTCCCTCTCAGATCACAATGGCCCCGACCTCAAAGTCCACTCCTCCCCAACCATGAGGACGATGTGCTTCTAAACGCCGGAGGTCGCTTCACTCCGCCCGGGCTCACTATCAGACATGCTGGTAATACGGCGGATCAGAATCCTTACGACCTCAAGAAAGGCCCGCTGGTCGCGTCAGACCGCACTCGTGGACGCCCACGCCCTCGCCCCTCGACTAGCCATCTGTACGTCAAAACGGCAAGTTAATATTCAACGCAGTATCTCCAAGGCGTAAACACAACCTCGAGACACTATTCACATTCCGTAAAATTTTATACACTATGTCCATGCATTCGTAGGTAATGCAAGATAATAATTTCATTTTATTAAATCATATTCAACAAAAAATTTTATTTTAGAAAATTTCGTTTTAAAATATTTTATTTCATTTTATTTTATTTTATTTTATTTATTTATTTTCATCTCTAAGAAATTTCTTGTACTTCCATAAATGCAGTGAAATTTCTAGACCACTATACTTCATACAAACTCAAAATTTTATGAGTTAAAATTTTACCCTTTTCAGGTAAAAATCGAAAGATTTTCCAGTTTCACAACACAACTGCTATGTTCAAAATCGGAACTATCAAGTCAGAAATTATATATATATATATATATATATATATATATATATATATATATATATATATATATATATATATATTTGCTCAATTCCCCTGACCATTTTGCCAAAAATTTTCAACACCTAAGGTTATATTTCTTCTGACTTGTCTAACGCTTCCTATGCTACTCACCAAGCATACAAATCACACAATTCATACAACACATGATCCAATCACACATCACATTTTATTCACCAAAATGCACAAGGATGCATGATCTAACCCGTTTCCCATCAAGTCCTAGGTAAACCATATACCTAACTTATTGATACTAAGCTATACTCTAGTATCCAACATCGAGCTATACTAAGCTATGATGTCCCTACACCTCATGACCATGGTCTAAGCCTGGCCCCTTGCCGTAGGTATTCAGATACCTACTTCCGATACTGCCGTGACGCCCCAAAATCGGTGTCCGCGACAACCCACAACTGGCTGGAATAATCGTGGATGTCGAGTAACCTGACACCACTCATGAAAATTGAACAGAGTCTCCTTTGTACAGGGAGCTCTACCCAAGGTACAAACCTGTCCCAACAAGTTTACAATGACCACACAGGGTCCACATATGAATAAAATGAGTAAAATATACTTGGGCCCTTGCATCAATACTCACAAATACATATCAACCCTGACTATCTTACATGGTTCAAGAGTTAACATTCTCTTAATACAAACATATAAGTAATAGTTTACAACATTCTAATACATGTTATATAAAATCAATACCCAAGCCTGGCAGACATACATCTACGACCTCCTAGTGAGTGATGTCTTCGTCGCTCCACTGTACCTTAAATGGTGATCCTCGGCCAGGGGTGACGAAGCAGTAGAGATAATTTCTGCATGGGTTACTCCGCCTAAGTGCACAGCCATGGCAAACAATCACATTCGAAGCAATTTCATGAACTACTCGAATGTCTACATGGCCCGATCCATGTCCGAGTCCTCACGGCTCCTCGTATACTGGCTGAATGAAAGTAAAAATATGATTTTCAAAACCAAACTTGTTGTTCTCGAGAAACACACTGCAATTCGGGTAAAGTATTAGACTACCCTCCGGGGCGAATGTGTTGGAGAACCTTAGGAAACAATTCTGCTGGGCTCCTCCGGCGTGTAATTTGTTAGGCTAGTCTCGACCACAGTTCTCAGGAAAATCATCCAGAACAAATTCCTTTCGTAACCATAGTCGTTTTTCTTTTCTTTCATGTCAGCACTCATGCTACCTAATATTCTAGGCTAATATCTAGGCTCATGCATATGGAATGCATGATGCCAATCCCAAAACATTTATGCTAATATATTCACATGCATATATATTAACATAATTAATCCAACAAACATGTTATTAAATTCACATCAATAACACCAAAATTAGCTCACAAGGGCTAATTAGCAAACACAAGCAATTCATTTTGAATCACTCAACATCATAAAAATTCACACAAAAATATTCATGTTAGAGACCACGTGAATGCTGAAACCCCTAAGTTATCGTTCACAAACCACACAAATGTGAATTTTTCTCCACTTGCCCAAAGCTTTCGAGACCGAATTTACAAATCTAAAACAAGCCTTAACATTCCTAACCATTTACAATTTTCATTCTGCACAAAGATTAACACAAGTAGAAAAGATCCCTTACCTCTCGGAGTTGTCTTAACCCACTCAACTCCAAGGCCCATGCGACTCCCTCGCCGCGTAGAAAGAACAAATTCCTCTGTTTTCGTCCGTTCTAACCACACCCCAGCCACTTGGATTCCTGCAGAGAAGGAGCCTCTCTCTCTCTAAAAATGAAAATTTGCTTACTACATCCAGCCCATGTGTGTCTCAAAAAGTGGGAGAAGATGACACTATTTAATCTTGTCTGGTCTAATTAACATTTGCAAAATCTCCATCTTGTCCCTTTTGTCACTATTTCACACTTGTCACACCCGTAATTCATCCATTTCATCCTCTCTAGTCTTGTAAATACGTGTCATAAAGAAAGAGTTACTTGAGCACACTTTGCCACATCACATGCCTCTCAAACCCATTTTACGATTAATTCATACTGCTCGAAAAACGTGAAATTCAACTGTCTCTGAATTACACGAAATTCGACATGTTAGCTAGATTTCGCGAGACAATTCCAACGGTGAAATCTGTTTCGTCATCTGAGGTCTAGAAAAATTTTGGATTTTTACCGAAATGATGATTTTACCCTTTCTCAGAAAATTTGAATTTTCCCAGATTTTACAGAGTGCATGACATGAAAGAAAATAAAAAGGAAAATGTTTGTGAAAGGAATTTCGACGGAAGATTTCTTCCAGTGAGAATCAGGTTGGAGTTGTCCAACACCACTGGCGGCCCATGAATTGTTTCTGGGAGGGTTATCCAACAAATTCCTCCGCCTAGGTAACCACATATTAACCGAATCCGATAGTAAGTTTTCGAGAACAAAAAGCTTTTGTTTTGAAATCGTGATTTTTACTCGCATTCGCAGCACAGGTAGTTATAAAGAGGCAGGACTCAAGACATGGGATCACGTAGACATTCAAGTAGATCATGTATTTGAGGATTGCCACATGACATGTGTACTTAGGGCGGGAGTACCACGCAGAAACATTACCATTTTCGGGCTTTGCTCTACCCCTGGTCGAGGATCGCTATTTCAAAGGTGGAGAATACAGAGATGGCGCCTACTAGAGGTCACATTAGAAGGTGCCGTAGTCAGGGCTTTGGCAGACTGTATACATAAGAAATTAAAACATTTAATATAAGGAATTAAGTGATTTATTAACTCTTAAACTATGGTAATATAGTTGATGTATTTTGTGAGACGATGCAAGGGCCCAAGTGACCAATTATTTTACTCGCATATGGACCCTAAGTGGTGGTCATTGTAAACTGCTTTTATTGTTTATTTGGGCAGAGCTCTCCTTCAGATAAATTCGGAGATCACCTGATTTTCACGAGTGGTGTGGTTACCCGACATCCACGAATATTCCGTGGTCGACGTGGTCGTCAATCTAGACACCCTTGCTTAGTGGCATCACACTTAGTATCGTGAGCTTAGGGTAAACGATTACCTTGGGAGCTCGACATGGGTGTGTTTATATGGTTCGATAATACCTTTCATAACAGACGCAGCAGGTACAAATACCTATAGGCTCAATGGGAACGGGTTAGATCATGCATCCATCAGGCATTTTGATGGAATGAATCAGATGTGTGATTGAATCAGGTGATCAGATGCTTGGTAAATAGCATATAGGAAAAATGTCGAACACTAGGGTTAAGAAAATCTAACCTTAGGTGTTTGAGGAATTTGGGCAGAATGGTCAAGAAATAAACAATGAAAAAAAAAATTTCAAGACAGTTGTTCCAGTTTTTTTTTAACATAAACAAATTGTGTTTAGTGAAATTCTGGAAAATTATTCCAGTTTTTGCATAAGAAAAAGGAGTTGTAATTAAACTCTTTAATTTGTGAAGAATATAAATCGCTATAATTTTTAGTGACTTGGAGGGTTAAGTCACGATCTTCAGAGTAGCAAGCTTTTTTTTTTTAAAGTATGGCCAACAAGTATGGTGAGAGTATCGAGGATTTTGAAAATAAATACCTATTAGCGCGGAGCCAGAATGGCTATCGCCACTTCAAAGATCGGTCGCAACCCGCATTTTGGGTCATGACAAGGTGGCACCACATGACTGACATTGGGTCCCAAGTCACGACCTAAATTTGAGATCGCGACATGGATGAGGCTGGGACTGGTTAACCTTGGTCGTGACATGAATTTCATGTCGTGACATGGGCTGGATAGTTTGAGGTCGCGACTTAACTTTGAGGTCGCGACCTGGTTTAGTATTGAGAAGGTTAAGTACTTTCAAGAAAAGGGGGTCGCGGCAGTCGGGACCATCAGGCCGCGACCGATTCGAGGTCGCGGGCCTCGTCCGCCTGGGCTTCGGGGCTGGGTACCTGGTTTTGAGGTCACTACCGCCATATACTCGGGCTACCCATTTTGGCATCGCGAAGGACGCCGCCAACGGCGCTGCAACCCCATTTTTTAGTCGCCACTAGCCTCGGTCGAGGCGAGTCGCCAATTCCCGCTTTCTGCCGCGACCGCCTGTTGGAATCGTGTCCTTAATTCCCATTTTGAGGTCGCGACCTGATTTGTTTGGTCGCGTAAGGGAGGTCGCGGGATATTGATTGATGTCGCTGACCATTGTCACGCCCGTGAGGTCGCGACCTAGAAAATGAAGTCACGACTGCCCGGGCTTGGCATGGGTATATCAAACTAGTGCACGCTGGCGCGCGCAACCGCACGCGGCATGCGCATTCGGGCTTTCACAGGCGCGCAACTACGGTACGCCATGTGCGCGCAGTGTGCACGCAGTGGAGACGACCTAACTTAGTGCAGTGCACTGTTTTGTGCACTATTCAGGTCACTGTTTAGATCACTGTTCATGAACACTGTTCACATGGATTTAAAAAAAAAATATACAAAAAATTATAAAAATTTTCTTAAGTATTATTTAATATATAGGATATTTATATTGCATTTACTATAAATTCATTGACGTGGTATGTGAAAATTTTTACTTTTTCGGTGTGTGAATAGTGTCTCGAGGCTGTGTTTACGCCTTAGAGATACTGCATTAGAATTTAACTTACTATTTGACATGTGTAGATGGCTAGTCGAGGGCGAGGACGTAAAGGTCGTCCACGAGGTGATAGCCAAGCACATCCAGTATTTGACCAGTAGGCCTTTACTGAGGTTGTAGGGATTACGGCTGCTGCTATTGCATAGGCTAGTGTAGCAGGTAGCTAGGGAGGTCCGAGTAACCTCTAGAGGTTCAGGGCACATCATCCTCTGATATTCACAAGGGGAGGAGATCCGATGGTGGTAGACCATTAGTTCATGCAGGTCGAGAAGGTGTTAGAGGCTATGGAGATTACCTCCGACACAACCAGGATCAAACTAGCTGCATTCCAGCTAGAGGGTGAGGCAAAAGTATGATGGAATTGGGCAAAGACGTCTAGAGATTTAGAGGCAATGACATGGGCAGAGTTCCATGATCTTTTCAAGGGTAAATATTTTCCCTGACACCGCCATGCAAGGCTCAGAGTTCCTAGAGTCAAGCAAGGGTCATAATCTGATAGAGTATGTGGCTAGATTCACTGAGCTACCCTTTTTCTTCTCTCGATGACTACGTGGGTTACCGACATGGCTAAGTGGCCAAGAGATTTCAGAATGGACTGTCGTCTATTCGGCGTGATCAGAGGACTTCGCCTACAAGACATGGACTCTATGGTCGACCGCCAGACCATAGACAGCCATCGAGATGCTAAGAGCACTCTGATAATGTGTTAGTAGCAAGAGGAAGAGAGTCGTATTTTCTTCCAGCTTCAGAAAGAAGCCGAGTACTTCTAGTTTATGAGGGTTCCCAAAGGCACGCCATCCCAAGCCAGTGGACTGGACATGCGTCAAGCCGGGCATGTGTGTGCTACCATTGCCAACAAATTCGACATATCAGAGGGATTGCCCTGTAGACCGGATTCCGTGGTTCAGGACAAATAAGTAAATTCCACCAATCCGTGGACAGAGGATACAAAGATATTCTCTATAGCCCAAGATAGCCGCAGGAGCGCTGGCCTCAAGGAGTCAGATGGGCATCTCCTATTACACAGGCAAGCCAAAGAGGCCAGACTATGGGACGAGGCAGAGGATGAGGCCCACAGGCAAGGACATCAGGAGTTCAGGGGTGTGTCTACGCCATCACCACCTACCGAGTCAACTGGACAGCCGCCATATTGCACGCTGTTGACTGCACTGGCCATACACAGACGTTTTGCTATCTCGCCATGGGCAAGAGTGTTATTCGATTCTATGTTTCAGATTCATTTATCGATGCATCGCCAGATAGAGTCAGGGCTTAGAGTGTTGAGGCCTCTTGAGAAGCCCTCAGATGTGAGTTCTCCCCTAGGGATTAGGGCGAGGATAGGGATGATATGTCGTGGTTGCGAGTTAGAGATCTCAGGGATTCTACTCACAATGGACCTGAGAGTCATGGACATGTTAGAGTTCGACGTCATCCTAGGGATGGATTGGCTGATAGCTTACGTAGTCGCGTATCGGACAGAGCGAGGAGGGTTACTCTCCCGCATATAGGACGGCAATTTATTTTATTTCGTGGGGACAAGCATGATATTTTGCCCCGCATCTGTACGAGTCCGTGTATCGTGGATAGTCAAGGGTTGGCTAGCGAGCCTTACCCTAGAGGACAAGGTGAGACCGAACTTAGATCTACCTCGAGCAGTCTTTGAGTATGAGGATGTTTTTCCGAATGAGCTACCGGGATTGCCTCCGCAGAGGGTTGTAGACTTCGTATCGAAGTTACACTGGTATTTCTCGCGCCCATCTCTATGACTCCGCATAGGATGGCACTAATAGAGCTGCGGTGAACCAGTCAAATACAGAGTTAATGGACAAGGGGTTCATTAGACCGAGCACTTCACCATGGGCCTCCGATCCTCTTTGGCGTACAGCTATGACAAGACCCTATGATTACATTGATTACAAAAGAAGGAACAGGCTAAGGTCAAGAATCGCAAATCACGTTTAGGATTTCGAATGATGAGCCCATCACAGAGGAGCGCGAGTCTACCTTAAGATGTAATTCTTCTCGTGACCGTTACCATCAGTTGAGGGTTAGTGTAACACCCTGAAATATACCCTATCGCTTTCTGACTTGTTTAGGTATATTATAAGCTAAATATGAATTTTCTGGAATAAAATTAGAGACCAAATGAATATTAGAGACAAGGTAAAGTGGTCATTACCACTGAGGACATAAATGGGTATAAATCAATAAGTTGATATGCAGTTATGGAAATTGTGAAAAGATGGGATGCCAAAAATAGAAATTTAATAAGTTAGGGTACAAATAGAAGAGAAATGGGGGACCAAGATGCAAAAATGAGAAAAGAAATTAAAAATGACTTGGCCAAACATGGCCTTAACAAACCAATTGGATAAGACCAAAATTGGTCTCATTTTGAAGAGAGAGAATCGTAGAGAGGGAGAGAAGAGAAGGAGAAAAGAAGAAGAAGAGGAAGAAGAAGAGAAGAAGAGGAGAAGAAGAGGGAGAAGCCAAGATCAAAGGTATGGAACTAACCTTGGGTATGAATTCTAGTATGGATCATATGGATTTTGTATGGAACTACTAAACTTGAGTATGGATCTTTGGTTTGTATGATTATTATCTTGCCCAAACCTAGGATTTTGCTAGGGTTTCATCTTAACCCAAAAATTCGTGGAAAGTAAGGTGGTAAACCTAAATAGTACAATAAGAATAGGGAATCCTTCCTTTGAGGATGGATTCATGGTTTAATTGAGAATAATTGAGTTAGGGTTTAGAACAAACCCTAACTAATCATTATGTTTGGTTTGTGTATGGGTCATAACCCATATTAGAGTTGTTTGGGAGAAATTCATGAAAGATTTTTGAAGTAAAGATAAGTATTGAAAGAGGAATTGAATAGAAAGAGGTTACAAGAGGAATAAGAAATGGTTTTGATGTGTGTAGGAAGTGTAGAGTTGGTTTGGGATGGAAAATATGGAAAAATGGGACAAAAACACACATTCTAGGCATTTTTGGGTGACATGTACCGGTACACCTTGGACATGTACCGGTACACCCTTCCAGAACTGAACATGTATCGGTACATGTGCGGTACACCCTGCTCTATTTTGACCAGTCTTCGTATTTTGGCCATAACTTGCTCATGTCTTATCTGATTTGAGTGATTCAAGTGGCTAATTAAAATAGAGTTCAAGGAGAACCAAACATACAGACATAGGCATCGTCAAATTCTGACTCTAAGTGGCCCAAAAATTCACTCAAAGTGGGGCCATGTTCAAGCCAAATTCTGGTTTCAGTTTTGATCATAGAGTAGTCCGGGTTGTTTCGGACGTAACTTAAGTTTCGGTGCTCCGAATTGGGTGATTCCAGTTGGAGAAGAACCCTTAGTACCTTAGCTTTAAACGAGTACAAAGCGATAGTGTCAAATATGAGGTTAGAACCCCGGAAAAATGAGTAATACAAACTGTCCCTAGTGTAGTCGGTAAATTGACTAGTTTGGCATGAAAATGCCATAACTTTAGTTTGGATGATCCGATTGGATTAATTCCAATTCCTAAGTAAAGTAGATTCATAGAGGAATAAGAATAGATGAATGAGGTATGATTTCATAGACACTGATCACTTATAAGTATATGAAGTGCTATATGTAATAATACAAACAAGTGAATATAGAAAATGCAATATGTATAGATGTGTCCAAGAAAACATGAATATGATATGAAACATGAAAACGAACTGAAATATGAACATGAACATGAACATAAACATAAAAGTACATGAAAAATTATATGAAAAAGGAAATGTATATGTAACGTATATGATAGACATACCGAAATGAATAAGAGGAAACATGCTAGGAACACATGATAAGAAATGCAGAAATGCTAAGAACGATAGAGATAAGTAAAAGATGACCAAGCACAGGAATGAGTACATGTACACGAATAGGTATATATAATATATGAATGAGTAAAAGCATACATGATAGAAATATAGAAAGTACATGAATAGCTAAACTCGATAGAAACGCATAAAGGATAAGTGATGATGTATAAAATGATAAAGAGATATGAATATAGAAAAAGCTATATATGAATATATAAATACAAGAGTACATAGATGTATCTAATGATATATGATAGGATTACATATATGATACGAAGACAAAACTAAATGATAGAAAAAGATATGAATATATGTATTATAGAGATATATGAGAACCGTAATATGAAACTACAGATATGAGAACGAATACAGAGTAAAGTAATGATAGTATATATGCATAAGCAATTATGATAACAATAGTTATTCATGCTTATGAGATATGCACAGAAAACGTAATAAAGCTGATTGTCTGCTTAGAACCTGGTAGAGGGATAGATAGGCATGCCTATAAGGAAGATACAGTTGCTGCATCATAAACATAGACAGATATCGGTGGCCCCGCTTTCGTCGCATTTACATAGATCCCGTTTTGATCGTGGCCCCGCAAGGGTCACCATTAATAGATGCAGATCACCGCTCGCATGCTGATGCATCTTTCAGTACGATAGTATATACAGGTCACCGTTTCGCATGCTGATGATACCTTCTAGTATTAATACAGAGATCATCGCCTCGCATGCTGATAGTACCACTTGGGTACACCTAGTTATTTCCCCTCGAACTGGGCTTCTAAGGTACTTATATTACGAATATAAAAGAAAAGGAAAAGTATACATAAAGGAAATGTATATGAAAAGTATATAATAGGATATGATATGAGAAGCATGGCCTTGCTATGCGATGAAAGTACAGACAGTTACAAGAACAAGAAGTACAATATAAATTGATATGAAAATAAGTATATAAACACAAGAAAAGTACAAGATGAAAATATAAGGAAGTAAATTATGACAAAGATAGATGAAATGAAAGCATATGATAAAATATGCAAGTACATGAAATCACATTGCTATTGAATGACAAACATGACGCAGATTCCTCTCTAACTGGTCAGAATGTTAATTCTATAGTCAAAGTGAATCATACTGTTAAATGCGAAATCACATTGATATTGAATGACAAACAGGACGAGATTCCCTCTCGAATCTGTCGTGAATGTCAATTCTATAGTCAGAGTGAAAATGCAAATGCAAAGTATATGACAATACAAGATCGTATTAGAAAATATATGATAAAACAATATATAAGAAATGAATAGTATAACATAAAGGAGTAGCCACTCATAATGGAAGGAGACATGATATAGGTACAGGATAAGAAATGATATATGTAATAGTACATAGAATGCAACAAATCATAGAACCGAAAGATGAAAAAAAAAACATAGACTAGAGACATGATATGTAACCTGAAAAAGAATAGGAACATTGAAAAGACATATGACAAGCGTGAAAGATGAACACATGATAAGTATAGGAATATGTAAAGTATAGAAATAGGAATACTGAAAAAGTATAGATAAAGGATATGCCAAAGACATAGAATATGTACCGAAAAAGATTGACATGCAATAGGAATATAAAATGATAAGGAATTAAAGTATAGAAATATGTATAGATATTATAAATGCATATGTATAAGCTTGTGTGATACGCTACTGTGGTCAGTCTATGCTTATGTCTCACTCAAGCTGCAAAGCTAGCACGGGTGTTCAATCCGTGTAGGTACCGAAGAGGAGGCTAGGAGGACAGACATCCCACACGCAGCAGCCGACCGAGATAGGTGCTCACTGCCAAATACGCTCCGCAATCTCTGATGTTTTGTAATAGAAAATGTACATGTATAAGTAAATGGGACTCTGGATATGTGTATAGAATTTTATGGACACCACTCCGGTGGTAGTTCTTTGTATATGTAAATGATTTTTGTTATTACAGAAATTATTTGTATACTACGTGTACAGTACAAACTCGAGAAAGAATAGTCAATGAGAGTCCCAAAGATAAAAGATAGTATACACTATATAGTATGTGATAAGATCGCTACTGGATCCAGTTCGATCCGCTTAATCGGGTCGACCGATCCGGCGAGCGTGATGCTTAGGGGAGACAGATATCCCTAAGACAATGTTCAGACACGCAGGGCACTTTGAGTTTATGGTGATGCTCTTTGATCGACGACGCGCCAAGAAGATTCATGATCTCATGCATGTGGTGTTCCAACCCTATCTAGATCAATTTGTCAGAAATCTCAGGATGACATTTTGATCATCCCACAGGAGCATGAGATCACTTGAGGATTGTTTACGCTTGTCGAGAGACCATCGCTGTGGCCACTAAGTTCGCAAGTGTGAGCTGGCTTATTGAGGTGGGAGATTTTTGACACAGAGGTGCCAAGATCGCATGCTCGGCAGACCCTAAGAAGGTCAAGGCTGTGATGAGTTGGGAGAGGCCGAAGTCAGTCTTCGAGATACGCTGTTTCTTGGGACTGGCTGGGTACTACAGGAGATTCATTGAGGATTTCTCTCGATTAGCGGCACCTATGACGAGATCAATCTTAAGGAGGTCAAGTTTGATTTGGGATGACCGACAAGGAGGTATTCCAAGAGTTGAAGATGAGGCTTACTTCATCTTATATCCCGGGTTAGTCCTGACAGGACAGGGGTACACAGCAATGTGATGCCTCGAAAATAACCGGGATGTGTTTTGATGCATCTACAGAGGGTAGTAGCTTATGGTTCCTGGCGCTTGAAGAATCATGAGCGCACTACTCCCACACATGACATAGAAAGGCAACAGAAGCCTTCGCTCTTGAGGGGTTTGGCGCCCACTATTTATATGGCGAACACCGAGGTGTACGCAGTAATCTTCATAAAAGTCTCGGTTATATTTTCACGCAAATGACCTCAACATGAGGCAATGCGATGAATGGAGTTCCTAGGAGGATTATGACTTCACTTTGTATTACCACCCGGTAAGGCAACGTGGTGGCTGATGCACCTACCGGAAGTCATAGGGAGCATTGGTTAGTATATAGCTTCCCGAGTGGCGATGCTCGAGATCAGGGGATGTTTGGGCTACAATACCAAAGGTGCTTAAGGTGTCATTTGGGAGCGAGAAGGCACCGGGCTCTCGCTGGAAAGCAAAGTGATCGAGTCCCAAGGGCGTGACGCTGAGATAGCGGTTCATCGCGGACCGGTACAGTCAGGTACGGGTGACGCAGGGTCGACCGCTCCACGCGAAATGGTAGTCTTTCAGAGAGGATGGGTAGTGGTTCCCGCTTGACCGATTTGAGAGAGAGGAGATTCTCGTGGAGTTTCATCGGGCCGATTTTTTGTGTATCTAGGTGGCACGAAGATGTACCAGATCTTCACACGCATTCACCGGGATGTGGATGAAGAGACGAGTAGGGGACTTTGTTCGACGATGTCTCACGTGTCAGCAGGTTAAGGCTGAGCACTAGAAGCCAGCAGGGCTACTTCAGCCATTGGAGGTGGCTAAGTGG
The DNA here is from genome assembly GCA_016808115.1 of Tetrastigma voinierianum. NCBI lineage: Eukaryota > Viridiplantae > Streptophyta > Magnoliopsida > Vitales > Vitaceae > Tetrastigma > Tetrastigma voinierianum. The sequence goes on along the minus strand of JAEQBH010002979.1, from coordinate 100,500 downwards.
AAGTGGAAGCACGTCACGATAGATTTTGTGACCCACTTGCCACGGACACCACAAGGACATGATGCGGTATGGGTGATAATGGACCGACTCATGAAGTCGGCACCTTTTCTAGCCGTGAGGATGACCTTCACATTGGAGAGATTCTACCGGTTGTACATTCGAGAGATAGTCCGGCTACATGGAGTACCAGTATCAATAGTGTCTAGGACCCGAGAGCGCATAGCCGCACTTTCGAAGAGTTTCCAAAAGGCTACGGGCACAATAACCTAATTACATGAGTACAGCTTCCACCCACGCATGCACGGTCAGTCGTAGAGGACTATACAGTGTTAGAGGACATGCCGCCAACATGCTGGCCCCGGATCATAAGGGTAGTTGGAAGAGCATTTGCCCTTAGTGGAATTCGCTTTACAACAACAAGATCGAGAGTATACAGATGTGGCACCATATGAGGCATTGTACGGGAGGCCATGTGATCACCGATATGTCGACCGAGCGGGAGAGCTCTATCACCGTCCCGGGACGCACTAGAGATACCTCCGAGAAGGCGAGCTTGATACAAAAGCGTCTTCTCGCGGCTCAGCCCGCAAAAGCAGGCCGATGCACGGACGCCGACCCTTAGAGTTCGAGGCGTCGAGATCACGCTCGGGCGATGCCTAAGAGGAGGGTCGTTCCTAGTGCTACGGAAGCTATCGCTGAGGTTCATTGAGCCCTTCGAGATACTCGAGAGGGTAGGCACTGTAGCGTACCGATTGGCTTTACCGCCAAGCATGTCAAGTGTCCACGAGGTATTTCACGTCTCCATGCTCCGGAGGTACACTCCAGATCCAGCCCATGTAGTGGATTGGGGAGAGATTGAGGTTGACACGGATGGGACCTTCGAGGAGGACTAGTACTGGTGGATAGCCGGGATCAGGTTTTGCGACGCAAGACCGTGAGGCTAGTGAGGGTGTTATGGCAGCACCATAGAGTGGAGGAGTCAACGTGGGAGCACGAGGACACAATGCGGGCCACCTATCCCTTCTTATTTAGGGATGAAGGTACGTGGTTTAGTCGTTTAATACTTAATGACTAGTTTACATGCATGGTATAGTGCACATAGAAAATGCATGTGGTTCGTTGTGATTGTCCAGAATTTCGGGACAAAATTCCTTTTAAGGAGGGGAGAAAGTAAAACCCAAAAAAATTCGAATTTTCTGAAAAATGGTAAAACGGTAATTTCGGTCAAAACTTGAAATTTTTCTAGATCTCGGATGACGAAACAGATTTCACCGTTTGAATCATCTCGCGAAATCTAGCTACCACGTCGAATTTCTAGACAGTCGGAATTTCACGTTTTTCGAGGCACCGGGTAGGTGCCGTAAAACGGCTTGTGAGAGACATGTGATGTAACAAAAGTTACCTACTACATGTACTAATGTGACACATGTTGCATGATTAGAGAGATGATGGAGATTAATGGCTTAGATTAACCCAAGTGTCAAAAGTCAAGACTAGGGGACACAAGTGGAATTAATGAAAAGTTAATGAGAATAAGACAAAAGATGTATAGTTTTCTTCTTCAAATTGAAGAAGAAAACATGCAGGGGCTGGAAATTGGCAGTGAGGGCTTGTTTGAGATTTTAGAGAGAGAGAGTGCCTTCTCTCTAGATTTCCCGGCGTTCTGACCGTCGGTTTGCTTAGGGCCAAGAAGTAAAGCTGTTCTACGCGGCGAGGGCTACACGTGGGCACCGATTTAGTGGAGTTCTGACAACTCCAAGAGGTAGGAATATTTTCCTACTTGGTTTATTCTTTGGCTAAGGGTCATTTTATGGATGGGGATTTGTTGAGGCCTAGAAGGCCGTGTTATCGGTCTCAAAAGCTTTGAACCGAGTGAAGAAATCCCTAATTGTGTGGCCATGAGCAGTGCCAACCAGAGGGTTTCACTGTTCATGTGATTTTTGTGTTGTTGAGTGATTCAAAATGAATTGTTTGTATTTGTTAATTAGCCCATGTGAGCTAATTTTAGTGTTATTGATGTGAATTTAATAACATGAATTGTGTGAATGAATTATGTTAATATATACATGTTTTATATATATTAGCATGAGTTGTTAGGATTGGCATAATGCATTCCATATGCACTGGGGCACCCTAGAATATTAGGAGTGAGTGCATGACATGAAAGAAAATAAAAAGAAAAATGTTTGTGAAATGAATTTCGATGGAAGATTTTCCGAAGAATTTTATTGGGAGGTTGTCCAATAATTCACGTCGGAGGGGCCCATGAATTGTTTTGGAGGGTTATCCAATAAATTCGCCTCGGAGGGTAGTCCAATATATTTACCGAAACTCGATAGTAAGTTTTTGAGAACAAAAAGATTTTGTTTTGAAAACTGTATTTTTACTCGCATTTGGCTTGTGCATGTGAGGGAGCTTCAAGTGAGGACTCCGAGACATGGATCAGTATGTAGACATTCACGTAGGATCATGTATTTACTTGAGTGTGATTGTTACCATGACATGTGCACTTAGCTGGGGAGTAACCCACGTATTTGTTATCACTACTGGGCTTTGCTCACCCTGTCAAGGGATCACTATTTCAGGTACAGAAAGAGTACAGGAGGACGACGCTCACTAGAGGCCGTTTTTAGAAGAAAGTCGGGTTGTGGCTTTGGTAAAGACTTTGGTATAACATGTATTAGAAATTGTACATTTAATATATGTTGAATTAAGAGTGATTTATTAACTCTTGAACTATGGTAATATAGTTGATGTATTTTGTGAGTATTGATGCAGGGGCCCAAGTGGCCAATTATTTTATTCGCATGTGGACCCGGTGTGGTCATTGTAAACTGCCGACAGGTTGTATCTGGGTAGAGCCCCGTACAAAGGAGACTCTGAAGTTCGACATGAGTGGTGTCGGGTTATCTGACATCCACGAATATTCCGCGAGTTGACGGGTTATCAACGAGACACCCATGAAGGCTACAAAGTGAAATAAAAGGGGTAAGATTTCAACAAGGATAAGACCAAAATAAATATCTCATTTTGGTCTTGGAGAAAGAGAGAGCAAAAACGGATAAGAGAGAAGAGAAGAGAAGGGAAGAAGAAGAAGAAGAAGAAGAAAGGAGAAGAGAAGAAAGAAGGAAAGGAAAAAGAAGATCACAGGTATGGAACTATGAATTTGTATGGAACTATGAATATTTGTATGGATTCTAGTATGGAAGTCTAGTGTTTTGTATGGTATTTGTCTAGTTTGCATGTAAAGTATAGATACATGGCTCGAACCCTATTTTGTAATGGTTGGGTTCGGGAAACTCCAAACTCATTTCTTGTTAGGGTTGAGTTGAGAAGAGCTCTAAGGCTCCTATATATGTGTTTTAGGAAAGGTCTGGTTACAATTTGAACCAAGAAAATTTCCTTATTTTTTATCACACACATTAACCGGACCTTAGAACTGGATTAAAAGAAATAAAGGGAATTTTGTGATTCGTGGCCACAAAGAGGTGTACCCGAATCACACATTATAAAAACCAAATTCCTTTTCTATTGTCGTAGCATAGCTACTGTAGTATAGTGGTTCTATGGTCGAACACAGGGATAGGTTTTCTTCGTGTAAATGATGTGTAGTTAAGTTTAAAATGGAGAATTCAATTTGGATTTGGGGTTTTAGTAAAACAAGCAATGAGAGTCTGGGTGGTTTATGTAATTGAAAATAAATGAAGTAAAATATGAAAAGAACCCTTCAAGCATCGGCCATCGGGCTGAGTTCTAAAGGTAAATGAGAGGTCCTGGGTCCCTTCCCGTCTCGCTGGGGGAGGATGACATATAGTCATTTCCCGAACCGGATCTTCATTTGGCCATAAAAACTGAACCCTTATAATTTTTCCTTTTGAAAAATGGCATTTAATGAGCATAAATGCTCCCAAACATGCGAACACACCTCCTAAACCTACCCTACAGTAACTAAGAGAGGGCAACTAACCAGATGTCAGTGGATCTAGCAATAAGCATCCACTGAACCCAAAAATCTTGCCAAATACAAGTTAATCAAGGTATATTTGCCGATGAACCTAGAGTGAGAGATAGAAGCATAAATGAACATAAATGCGAGCATTAAAACGTGAGAACCGCTACTTACCTCGCCTCTAGTTCCGCAGCTCTCCCTTCAAGGATGGAGGGGTTTAGCCAACCATCATCCCTTGAGCTTGTCATCCCAAGGGGTGTTTGGCGTGTGGAAGATGCAAGAAAAGGAAAGAAAATGAAAGAGGTACGTAGCGCCGAGAAAACTTACCGTCGCCATTTCCACCAAAAGTCCACCAAAAAATCGATCCTCTGTCTCTACAATGTTTGAGCTTATATAGAGCTCCAAATAAGGTAGAATACCAAAATACCCTCAAAAGACACTAAACAAGGAGGGCAAAATGGGAAAAGTAAAAAGCAAAACAAAAAGTCAGACGTTAGAGAAAATTTCGCACCAAGCGAAATTTCTTGCTGGTGCGAATTTTCAGACAAAGGGTGCGAAATTTCCAGACCCACGTCTAATTTCTTTCTCTCGTCGCTCCTTCTTTCCTTCCGATTCTGATCTCGCAATGTTGAGTCTCCACTAATTCTTCGTGTTTTGACCGACCGACAATCTTGCATTAATAAATTTTGTAAAACTACAAAATTAGCCACAAAATGCGATCAAGAGAATAACCGGACCTTAATGTGCAACCAAAGTTAATTCGTTGTTAAGACAAAAACGCTCAAACCTACAATAAATAGGGCCTAAAATAGCACTTTGGGCACTAATCAATTTGGCGTTGAGTCCTCTAGTAAATCAGAGCCACATCATCAACTCGATGTCAGTTTTGAATTTCTCAATTCCTGACTCTATAGCCCAAGTTATGGCCCTTTGTTACTCGGATTATAAACAATTTAGTACAAATTTCTACCAAGGCACCTCAGCCTGCACCTCGGGCAAAGACAGTCGGGCCGCCAGTCACCACCAAATTTCACCGCCAATTCAGTCGCCTACCGGGCTTGACTAATGCGTAACCTCCAACTTCTAAGGATTGATAATCTCTTCGTCCGAACTCCGTCGTGTTCTGAAACTCGGAAAGCCCATTGAGTCAAAAATCCATTCATGTGCATGGAGGACAATAGAGCTCGTATTGTGTCAGCCCAGCTCGCCAATTCAGGCCGCCTATTGGCTCACTACGTAATCTCCAACTCAAAGGTCATAACTTCTTCTGGTCCGAACTCCTCGCTTTAGTGTTCGACTCTATGGAAAGCCCATTGAGTCAAGAATCCAGCCATATATAGCATGATAAAATTGGAGCTCACATTAGGAACAGTAAGCATAGGTGGTAATCATAGTTATTCATGCATATAATGAGATATGAAAAATGCAAAGATACTAATAAATGATTGTACATATTGCATATGATTACCAGATGACCATAATTATTCGGGTATATATGACCTCGTTTGGGTCACATATTACATGGCATAGGTCACTGCTCGCATGCTGATGATACCTTCAGTATATACGCATAGAGATCACTGGCTCGCATAAAGGATGATAATTCGGAGTATATACAGATAGAGATCATTATGTCATACAGCATTAGTATCACTTTTGAGTACATACGCTTATTTCCGTACGCCTTCAAGGTATTTGCAAACATGAAACACTAAAAAGAAAATGACAAGTATATAAATGAAATGTAAAGAATATATGACATGATATGAAGCACAAAGACTGCATAAAGGACGATAGTATACAGCAAGAACAAGAAGTAAAGTACAAGATGACATGAAACGATATAAAATATGATAAGAAATGAAACATGTCAGGAAAAGCATATAACCAGAAATGAAAAGTATATGTAAATGTTATATGTGTCATAAGTATATGCATTTGTATAGAAATGTGGAGACCCTCAGTAGAGGTCATTCATATGTATTAATTCCCACTAAGCGTAAAGCTTAGCACGAGTGTTTTCATCTGTGTAAGTACAAAAGAAGAAACCATAGGACAGGACAATCCACATCAACAGTCAAAGGCCACGCATCACTAGGTGCCCACCGAAGACCTTGAATTATTTCATATGCACTTGCTTATTTTGTAAACAATGTAAATATTGTAAATGTTAAACACTTCCATATATGGAGCTTGTATATATATTTTGTAATCCACTGCTACAGAATATAATACAAGTTAAATGTTTAACATTATAGGAATGAACAAACTTAGAGGCTATAAGTTAAAGAAAAAAAAATATGACACCTTCGCCGACACCGTGTGCCTGGGTCGGGGTGTCGCTGCATTAGTTGGTACTGAAAGCATCCCATTCTGGCTCGACTCCACCAACTGGCCTGATCAAAGAAGGTGTCACAGACCGCTTACTAAAGGCCCACAACCATACTAAAGTCTCGGCACGATTATACTTTGTCACAAACTAATAAATCTATATGACCACCCACAATGATTCACTTTGACTGACTTGAACGACTTCAATATACAATTCACTTCACGCTAGTTGTGTTAAACTATGTTCAACATTTGGTACACACTACTATCATCCCATATTGGAAAATGTCGAACCTATTTACTTTTAGGGAGCACTTACAATCGAGGATTAATTGAACTTTGTTTGTCAATGGTTGTCCTTGAGTATATCATATCACTCAATTGTTCAAACGTGCATTCAACCAGTACATCCAAAGGCACAATAACAACTTTGTTCCCCACATATTTGACATATATTTTAGTCCTCAATATATTTCTATTGTAATAACATATCACGAGAATAGATGAAACAGACATAATGGACTCGCATAAAATAAATTCCGCATAAACTATCCCAAATGAATAAACAATAATGAGAGGTTATTATCCTACCATTTAAACTACATTCATGGATGCTACATTCAATCACCTTATTTAGCCACGAATGTTCCAAAACAAATTTTGGCTAAATGAAAGTTCATGGTAATAATTAAGTAAACCATATTTGGCACGTGGAGAGAACTTAAAATGAAACTTAAATCTATTCTTTACTCATAAGGTGATGCCTCGAGCTCATATCTTATTATATTTACCGCGCGATAAATACCTTCCATGCGCTATTTTATCGATATATAAAATCAACTCTCTATCCGTTGTCCTTGTAAATGGAAAATTAAGCGAATAATGAGAAATTGTCAAGACTAATAAATCTAGAGATTTGATTTGAGAAACAACAATTTATCATATTAAGTAAGAATTAAGTACAATAGAATATTGAGCTAATATCGGTGAGTTATGATATTAAGTTAAAAACTCGTATCTTGCACAATGCACCATTTTTCAAATAGTCATTATTAAAAGCACTCTTGTCAACGATTTTCCAAATTTCATAATATAATATCAACTAACTAATTTTTTGAAAAAAATTACCCACCATAATGCATGTTAATGCATTAACGTGCATTGGAATCAAGGAAAAAAAATCGGATTTTTCGACCGATATCAAAATCACTTCTCGACTGTACTTAAGATTTTAAAAGAAAATCTAAGTAAAAATAGGCGAAAAATCTAAAATGCGCATTCCACCAAACGCTGTGGAGCACTCGCGATGGACGCTGCTATCGATGCACCATGGCAAACTAAAAAATGAAAATCGACGTTTCTGAAAAAAACATGCCACTCGACCTTCAAATTGTTTCCTGCTTACCGAACGTCGATTGGTCCGCCTTTTAGAAGAACTAACGCTATATTTTATCCAACGGTTGATCAATTAGTTGATCTAATCCGGGCCCGTAATGATTTATAACCCGATATAATACGATCCAAATCCGGGCCGATTTGAACCAAAATCAAATCAACTATGAAATAAATCACAACGGTTTTTTGACAATCCAATGACTATTTTGACTTCAAAAAATTCTATAAATACTCCTAAAATCATACACTTTCATTACAAACTCATCCATCCACATCTAAGCTCCATTTCACTCTCAACATTTTTCTTAGTTCTAACTCAATTTTTGAAGATCTTTAGAATTAAGGTATGCTTGTTCATTAATTCTTGCTTTATGCATATTTATTTAGTTTTATTTTGGTGTTAGTTGGTTTATAATAAATATTTTTATACTATAGTTTTATTTTAGTTTAATTTGATAATAATAAATTATGTAAGACCCGAGAAAATTCCAATTTTCGAAAATTCAAGAAAATCGCATTTGCAAAAATCGAAATTTTTCTGGGACTTGAATGACGCAAATTACCAATTGGAATCGCCCTACACCATATTACCGCCGAATTTCGTCGACTCGAGACAATGAATTTCATGCTTTTGCAACTGAAATGTGTCAGAAACGGGTTGAGAGACACGACACGACAAAAGTCACCTACTACACGTGATCAGCGACACATGTTGCAAGATTAGAGAGATGATGGAAATGAATGGTCGAGATTGTGATAAGTGTCAAAATTAGGACAAAATGGGACATATGTGGAATTATGAGAATTGTTAATGAGATAATAAGACAAAATTATTGGTCATTGTCTTCTCTCAACTTAAAAAGTCAGAGAAACACGCAGAATTTAAGAATCGACGCAGTGAGGTGCATTGAGGAGCGAGAGAGAAGGTGTGCCTCTCTCTGAAGCTGACCGATCGGACCACCTGGCCTTCGACCGGAAGAAGACCAAAGTCGCTTCACGGCCGGCGACTACGCACGAGTTAATCGACGACAAGTCCGGTCAACCCTGAGCAGAGGGATCTTTCCTACTTGTTAATCTTTTGGCTAAGAGCCATGTAAATGGTTAAGAATGTTCGAGCATTGTTTTTAGCCGTGAATTCGATCCTTCAAAAGCTTGAACCGAACGTAATAAAATTCGTCATAGGTCGTGAACTGAACTCGAGGGTTTCACCGGTCATGTGAATAGTGACACGTAAAATTTTGGTATGAAAATGTGTGTTGTTGGGCTTATCCAAAACGAATCAAGCCAGGTTTGTTAATTGTTTCATGTGAGCTAATTTGGTGTTATTGATTGTGAATTGTGCTAACATGATTTATGAATTAATTATGTTAATATATATGCATGTGAATATATTAGCATGAATGTTTGGATTGGCATTATGCATTCCATATGCACCTGTGGCAAATTTAGAATATTAGGCAGGAGCGCATTTACATGAAATAAAACAAAAACTAAATGTTTAGAAAGGAATTTAAGAAGATTTTCTCCAAGAATTGCCTGAGAGTTGTCCAACATACTTCTGATGAGGACCATGATCGTTTCTGAGAAATATCCCAAGAATTCGCCTGTGGTTAGTCCAATATATTTACCGAAATTCGCAGAGGAGTTTCGAGAACAAAAAGCTTTGTTTTGAAAATTGGATATTTTTACTTGCATTCTAAGCAGACATGGAGGAAAATGCAAGAGAGGACGGACATGGATCAGTCATGTAGACATTCGAGTAGGTTCATGAAATCAGCTAATGTGATTGTTTGCCATGCATGTGCACTTAGGTGGGGAGTAACCCATGTAGGAAATTATCTCTACTGGGTTTTGCTCACCCTGTCGAGGGATCACCATTTTAGGTACAGGGAGCGATCGGGAAGGCGGCACTCATTAGAGGTCGTTTGAGAAGAAAGTCGACTTGTGGCTTTGATGTTATTGTATAACATGTATTAGAATGTTGTAATTTTAATATATGTTGAATTAAGAGTAATGTGTTAACTCTTGAACTATGGTATATAGTTGCGTATTTTGTGAAAGATTACGCAAAAATTAATCGCCATTATTTTACTCGCGATGCTGACCTTAGGTGGTCATCAGAACTCGGTTTATTGCGCTTCAGACTCGGTAGGAGCCTCCCTTGCAGTGGTAGACTCATTCTCATTTTCATGAGCGGTGCCTGTTACCCGACTTCTACGAATATTCCAGCAGGCCGATGATTGTCAAATCTGACACCTTGCTTTTGGGGCGCTACAAATATGTTAGATATAATGTTTGAAATTAGACATTACACATCCTACTATTAAGTAATGTTAGAAATTTTTTGATCTTTTTACTTAGGATATCTTAATAATAATATTTTAGTTCATAAACATATTACTAACTAATATAATGTTTAGTTAATTAATTATATTACTAACTAATATAATTTTTTAGTTAATTAATTATATTAGTTATTTAGTTAATAGTTATTTTAGTTATATAATGTTTCAAACTTAGTTATTTACTATAATCTTATTTTAGTTATATAATGTTTCAAACATTTTCATACTATAATCTATTTTGATACTAAGGTTTTATTTTTAGTTTAATTTGATAATATAATTTTTAGTTAATTAATTATATTATTTAGTTAATAGTTATTTTAGTTATATAATGTTTCAAACTTAATTATTTACTATAATCTTATTTTAGTTATATAATGTTTCAAACATTTTTATACTATAATCTAGGTATTTGTATACTATAGTTTTATTTTGCTTAATTTGATAATATAATTTTTAGTTAATTACTCATATTATTTAGTTAATAGTTATTTTAGTTATATAATGTTTCAAACTGAAGATGATTATAATATTATTTTAGTTATATAATGTTTTTAAACATTTTTATACTATAATCTATATTTTTATACTATGGTTTTATTTTTAGTTTAATTTGATAATATAATTTTTAGTTAATTGAATATTATTTATTTAATAGTTATTTTTAGTTATATAATGTTTCAAAACTTAGTTATTTAATAATAATCTTATTTTAGTTGTATATAATGTTTCAAACTTAGTTATTTACTAATAATCTTATTTTAGTTATATAATGTTTCAAACATTTTATACTAGTAATCTATAATATTTTATACTATAGTTTTATTCTTAGTTTAATTTGATAATATAATTTTAGTTAATTAATTATATTATTTAGTTAATAGTTATTTTAGTTATATAATGTTTCAAACATTTTTTATACTATAATCTATATTTTTATACTATAGTCTTATTTATTGACTTTGATAATATAATTTTTAGTTAATTAATTATATTATTTTTAGTTAATAGTTATTTTAGTTATATAATGTTTCAAACTTAGTTATTTACTATAATCTTATTTTTAGGGTTATATAATATTTCAAACATTTTACTATAATCTATATTTTGTACTATAGTTTTATTTAGTTTAATTTGATAATATAATTTTTTAGTTAATTAATTATATTATTTATTTTAAATTACATGTTAGAAACTTAGGTCTTATTTTTATGTTAAATTACATATATATAATGCATATAATGGATATCATATACAAAGATCACACTAATTTGAATTTTATTTTCAATAAAATCACATGTGTTTATAATAAGAGTGGGAAGTGGAGGCCGAGATCTGTATTTGCAGATTGCACCTTCGGCGACATAAAACGAACAATTTTACTATTGTGGTTTAAGCATAAAATGGTGGAATTACTTCGCTAGCCATCTCAAAGATAGCAGATCCCCATTCAAATACTTAGTTACTAACACATTACCGAAAAGAAAACAAGAACGGAAGAACTTTTTAACATAAAAGAACTGGGTCAAAAATACCGAGACGGCGAATTCGAAATCGAATTACGTATACATTAAATCTTTATGAACATCACAATTTCATTGATGATAATGAGAAGGAGGAGTGTGAGTGACGCCAGATACGATTCCGCTGACATGCACTTCGATGAGCGAGGATGAATATCGAGAAGCACACGGCATCAAAAAGCTAGTGAATGGAACCGAGATCAGCCTCACAGATTCATAGAGTAAAAAGAAAAATATAAATCTTATACCTAATTCATTTTTTTTCACATAATTATGTATAAAATAACGTGTGTTTTATTTTATTTTTCAGATAATTGCAATAGCAAGTCTTCACAACCAAAGATCTCAACTGGTATCGTGATAATAAAGATTACAAAGTGTCTTAAGATACCTGATCCATCGACGCCAATTGCACCATCATTATACAAGTATTCTACCAGAAACAAAAACCTAAAAAATATGTTCAAAGGTGGTTTTATCAAGGAAACAATGGGATGATTAATTAGCAAGTTCTTCATATATGAAAGTGTTCCAACTCAAAAAGCGGACTCGCACCATTTTAAGAACATGATTTTTGGTGCACAACAAGTAGGTTTGTCTAATTGTATAATATGTTTTACATTATGATCTCCATATGAAATATATTTTAATAACCAAATTTTTCCTTGAATTATTATATGTGGGATTAAGATCGAACCACCATCTCCGTATGAAATCAAAAGCAAGTACTTGGAAATGAAGTACAAAGATATGGAAGCTTATGTCAACTTACAAAGGGAGAAATGAGAGACATATGGATGTACAATTATGTGCGATGGATGGACTGGGCCAACTAAATCGGAAAGCATACCACTTCATGGTATATTCAAAAGGAAGCAATAATTTTCCTCAAATCGCGGATGTGTCAGATAAGGTTGTACAACAAACATATATGGTTTGTTAAACGACGCTATCAAGGAAGTCGAGAAGCAAATGTATTAAATCAGAATAAATAACGGATCAAGATTTGTGAAAGCCGAGCCACACGAAGAAATACAACTGTGATTGACTTATGTGCAAGACACGATTGATTTAATGTTCAAGATATCGCAGAAAAGTGATGGTTGCTCAATTGATCTGAATGGTCGAAAGATAACCAACTTCATTTACAATCATGGTTGGTTGCTGTGCCAAAATGCTACTGTGTCCGTGGTGGAGATATCGTGGCGCCCCGAGCACAAGATTTGCAACAAACTATATTGGGTTCCTCGATAGTCTTCTAAAAAGAGGGTTGATTTGAAGAAAGTTTTTATTAGTAATGAAATGGTCATCTCACAAGTTTAGCCGATCGAAGTTGGACATGAGAGTCAAAGACTCATGTTTGATCATCACATCAGGAGAAGGTGAGAAGGTAGTGTCCATCTATGAGGCACTATACACAGTGCTTCGCATTGTTGATTTAGAAGTCGTCCCAACCATGCCATTTGTCTACGAGTTGATTCGGTTGATGAAGGAAAATTTAGATCGACTCAAAGCTAAAGAGGTGAAACCGTATCATGATCGCTGGATGTAAATCTTAAGTATCCTTCTTCATGCAAAGAAAACTAATTAATATCCTTTCACATATTCACATTTAATAATATTATGTTTATATTATTATCGCATATTAATTCTCAATAACTATTGCAAAGATACTATCTTAAATCCAAAATTTCAAAGATAGACTGAGTCAAGTTGTAACCCTCGAGCTACTTCAAGCCGTCTCATGATGTTTTTTCTAAATTAGATCCTCTACGTTGAAGGCCTTTGTAATTTTGGAAATGAGGTAAAATTTAGTTTGAGTTTTTAATTTAATTAATCGATTCAATTTATTCGGGATTGATTTTTTATTTTAGATTTTTGACATTTTGATTTGCCAGCTGATACTATTCCGTGATGCAAAAGGATTCGTGATCAAAGAAGAATAGCATCAAGATAAAAAATGGTCTCCCTGTGAGTGTTAATTTACTATAAGTAAATTTTATAACTATTTTATTATTATATATTGAATATAAGTAATTTTTATTGCAACTAAATGGTGGTTTTTGTATGGAAATCACGCTCCAACATTAAGGAGTTCGGGTTTTGCATGTTTTCCCAAACTCGCATTATCTTCAAATGCCATGGTTAAACGGAAAGACATTCGTTTAATTCATACTGTTGAAATTTCATTATTTAACAAAGTTCAACAATTGGTTTTTTGTTGGCTGCCAACATGAAACTAAAGATCCGTGATATGGAGGCGAGATTCGATAAAAGCTGCCGAAAATAATTTTCTTCGGGATGCATTTGAAATTTCAAATTCGAGTTTGGTGAAGAAGAAGGGAATCAACCATTTCAATGGGGTTAATTCCTCCATTGGGATTTATGAAGATGGAAACTGATCCGCGAATTTCTCGCATGCATGTTCTGAGAAGCAGTGTTGGGCTGCCGAAATGGGTTTTTATTTGAAGAAGTTCATAGTGAAAGTTTTAGTCAAGACACAAGCGGTAATCATATTAACCTGATCGCGCTTCAACCCTCTTTTGATTCAAGCGTTGAACATAAGAATGTAATCGCTCTTTGGCTGCACGTACTGGCTGTGCTATGATGGCTTAAGAGGAGAGGGAACCAATGCAGATGGTAGTGATATTGGAAATGATAGCGATATTGCATCCACAACAAAGTCAATATCCATCGGTCTTATTCATCACGTAAGACGATTTCACACACGCATATAAGACGAAGATCACAGTTCAGAGAGCCGATTTAGGTATTTGGAGCGGTTGGAATCCATATGTATAAGACAAACGAAGGATGACACCATACAATGAGGATTCATTTTCGCGCCAGTCCATGTATATTGAACTCAATCTGATTCATCGAATGAGGGCAACATATTTCCTCCTTATGCCAATGAGTTATGGTCGCTTCTTCACATCCTTCAAAGTTCTATTAGCTAAGCATTATAATGTTAACTATCCTCGTGATCCATACAAATGTCATTCTAAATTCCATATCAACGCAGTACGATTTCAACCAAAGACAGGTCAACCCCGACTTCCTATCCACCGAGGTCAAAGTGGGTAGGGAGTCAGATTTACGCACAGATGCTCGGTTACAATCAATATTATCGAAACACCATCTCTAGATGAATATCATTTTCATCAAGATGCGATCCTTCACAAATAATGTAATAGAGCCACATTAATCTTCATTTTGGTTTTAAATGACTATTGTGATGTAATTTCGACAAATTATAAATTAATATCATCTTCAACAAGTCAGATATTTGCTTATTTACGTTTTTTATAAATAACAGTGATTTCCACGACCAAAAGATTTTTGTTAATTTTTGCATTACCGATATTTTTGTCAAAATATCCACTAATATTTTCTGATATTTCCGTAAAATCCAAGTACCGATATATCCGTAATTACCGATATTTTGTTCCAATTTGGAATTTTTTTTAAAAATTATGCAAATAAAGTTTTTTGTTAAAAGCACGTTAATGTTGTTGTCCATGCAGCGGCAATTGGGCCTAATTTCCTTGTTGTAATCCTCCGTGACACGAATAGACTACTTTGGTCATTACTTTCCGTTAAAAACTAATTTTTTCATTTTTTTTTTCAAACGAAATATTTCAATCTAAAACTCGAAAATTTCTCAAAGAACAACCCCTGTACATACTTCTCAAACAAATTTTAAGTTATCATATTTTCTATTTCTAACAAAAAACAATGAAACAAATAACTAGCTCAGTGAAATCACATTTATTTGGCAAACAAGGCCACTATAAACAACACTAGCCGATTAATTCAGACCAAATTAAAAAAATTGCTTTTCAAGAATTGTGTCCACTACACTTCCTAAACTAATGGGGTAAAATAAGATTTTCCGTTTCACAACGACAATTCGTAGTTGAGATAACTCGAAGAACCATGCAAAGCCAAGGATTGTTTGTTAAAAATTATGGGACTATTTTATTCAAAAAACACACAACACCAACAAAACTATCACCCATTGATTTTTCACCAAATTATCAACAAAACAAACCAACCAAACCACCACCCAAGAATTTCAAAAAATACAACTTATTTTGAGTATTTACCTCGCGCAGTTGTCTAATAGAGTACCACTGAAAGAATCGAGCAAAATCGATCAAATCAAGCCCTAGGGCCTGGCCACGCCGAGGATGAAGAACAGAACGCGCAAAATAAATTCTATAAGTCAAGACTTGACCGCTACAAAGCAGGTCGGTTAGAGTACCGAAGAAGAAAGAATGGAAGAAAATCCTGATGCAAATCACTTCTACGGCCGACGGCGACGAACAAATCGTGCGCGAAATGGGGAGGCGAAATGGTGAAGGCGCAAGACAGCGCAAAAATAAATACTAAACGTCAGTTGGCCCAAGACAATGATCAATAAATTAAAATCAAATGTCGCTGGTTCTAAACACGACTCGAATCAAATTAAAATTAGTCAGCGATCACGGTGATTTGAAATTTTAGCGAAACCCCCGCCATTAGCAACAACTAAGATTTACAGCATAAATCCTATACGCACCACATTAATTGGCCAGCAGATTAATGCATGGAAACTAAATTGGTCATTTTTTTCCCCAAAAACACTATTTCAGTCTAAAACTCAAATAATAACATATAATTTGTTTCTCTTTCAAAAAAAAAACATATAATTTGTTTCCAGAAAATATAGCACAAGATAAAAGAGAGAGTGAAAGGCTATCATCTTATCCGCATCTAACAGACCAATCACAAGTCGTGGTGAAGGTTGAACCAAGGCCACTTAGCAGAGGCGCTCACAATTCAGACACTTCAAGCATGGCAGGACTTCTTGGGACTTCTTCTTCTTCAACAGCAATCTTCGTTTCTAGACCTCTCTATTCTACTTCCAAATCCTCCATTCCCTCTTTATCTCTCCCTTTTGGTACGTTTATATCTAAAGAAATGACCTTACTCCCACTTCAAAATCGTTTCATTGAAGAAATGCCCATGTGCCTCCAACCGATATCATATTTTCTGTTTCTTTGTAAAAAAATCGTTGCACCTTGTTGGTTTTTCAGTGCCGTTGTGAAGATGCGGGTTTTTTGGAACTTAATGGGGTTGGAAATGTTTCGAATTTTTTATTGCAGGGCAGAGTCATGGAAGAAAGTTATATGGAGGGGTTGGAGAGTTCAGCTTAAGAAAGGCAGGTCCCAGTTCCATGTTGCTGTTTCCAATGTCGCCACTGAAATCAATCCTGCTGAGAAAGCATGGATTTTTTATTTTTAATATCTGGGTTTTTTCGATTATGACTTGCGATGTAGCGAGATCAAAGTTGTTTGATAGGATTTCCGCTGTCGTTAGGATTTGAGAATTGAGATACATTTGGGAAGATTGAGATGAACTTTAATACTTTTTTTTCTTTTAATTTGTAGGAAAAATTATATCGATTGAGTAATTAATTGGCAGAGAATGATATAATTTCCAGGCCCAGAAGCTTGCCTCTGAAGAAAGCCAATAGAGGAATTCTTTATGTGGATGAAGTTAATCTTCTGGATGACCACTTAGTGGATGTTCTTCTGGATTCTGCTGCCTCAGGATGGAACACTGTTGAAAGAGAAGGAATTTCGATTTCACATCCTGCTCGGTTTATTCTCATTGGTCATGTAAGTAAACCCTGGAGGAAGGAGCCTAGCCACAGCTGCTTGACAGATTTGGAATGCATGCTCAGGTGGGAACCGTGAGGGATGCAGAGCTCAGAGTGAAGATTGTGGAGGAGAGAGCTCAGGTTTGACAAAAATCCCAAGGAATTCAGGGATTCTTATAAGACCGAGCAAGAGAAGCACCAGGAACAGATTTCCTCCGCTAAGAGTAACCTTTCTGCTGTTCAGATTGATCATGAACTCTGTGTGAAAATCTCTAAGGTTTGTGCAGAGCTAAATGTTGATGGATTGAGAGGGGACATAGTGACAAATAGAGCAGCAAAAGCACTGGCTGCTCTGAAGGGAAGAGATACTGTAACTGCAGAGGACATTGCTGCTGTCATTCCGAACTGCTTAAGACACCGTCTTCGGAAGGATCCCTTGGAGTCAATTGACTCAGGATTACTTGTCATTGAGAAATTTTATGAGGTGTTTAGCTGATCAAGTTATACAAGTGACCCTTTTTCTGACACTTTTATCAAGCTGTTCTGATTTATTTTGATTTTTTCCTTTCGGTATTGTCATTCTCTTTTCAAGCGAGTCATATATGAGATTTGCAGAGTATAGACAGACTATTCATGTATCATTAAACTTTGTCTTGAGCTGGCCTTTACGTATATGAAGTTTGGAACAATGAAGAGTTCTGTTGAAGGGAAAATCTGTGTGTATTCCTTTTGTTCACAGTTTTTTAGTCACTTTTGTGCCTAAGTTATCTTAGTTTGCTTATTACTTTACATTTCCTCTTCCATTTGAAACTACTCATGCTTGCTTTACATTTAAAGGAAACTTTACAATAAGTCTGCAATTTCAATAGATAGCATTTGCCCTAGGGGCAAAGAGAGTATGTCATTGGGACCCCGGATCACGACTGTGGGCGGCATGTAGAGCGCAAGAGAGGGCCCTGCTCCGAAGATGGGGTAAACCGGTTGCATGGGAATTGTGCCCATAGGTAAAGTAAATGCGTTCCTAGGCGCTCCATTTAGCTAATTTTGACCTCGACCGTTGCCCGACGGAATGTACCACCATTAGAATTGTTGCATGCAGGGCGATGTGAATGTCCCTGGTGCGATCTATCTTTGTTGCTTTTGCTTTTTCTTAGGGAGGGATTTGGTGAACTGCATGAGGATAACTCGTCGTCTACCGGGGTATCTACATCGTCGAGGGTGATGGGCTTCTATCCTTTATTGCGAACGACTGGATGCTTTACTTAACCACTATCTTGTGCATCTCTCTCGTCAAGTTCATGGCTTTTCTCTACTTAGGATTGTAGACGATCGTTTTCACGCTGTAGGTGCTTAGTGCGTTCCTGTAATTCCTTCATTTGTCTCGCTTGCTCCTCTTGTTTCTTCTCCATATCTTGTCACCAATGAAGAAATTGATCTTCTGGCGATTGGATCACTAGGTTGATAGCCATGGCATCCGTGTCAGACAAATCAAATGTGGGGAGGGGAACCGTCGGAACTATTGGCGACGGAGGGCTATCAGATAACTGTCGGAGCCAAGCCTTTGCACGCCGTCGATGAAACTTATTGTTCGATTCAACATACGTAGCCCGAATGTCGGTTACTGTACGTCGACTTTAGAGGCGTCGCGTTGGTATAAACACACGAAAATAAGGGATCCAACGGCAATGTGTCGGCCGCCTCTCCGATACTTAAGTTAGCAAAAGGATGGAGAAGAAGGAAAATGAAGTAGGATGGTTAGGGTTGCATACCTTTTCCTCGTGGGGAATTTTTTTTTTATACTTGAATTTCTCATGATTTTGGAAGAATAATCTTGGCAGGTGTCGGGTGGAATCTCATTCGCTCGAGACCAAATTCTCCCTTATTTAGGATTATAGTTTTGAGATGTAATGAATTAAGAGATATGGGGATGAATATCTTGTAGCGGCCCGGTACAATAGGCTAAGGGACTCGAGGGGATTCGGGGACCGCAGCACGGGTTTTAAGTTTGATTAACCAGAGTATGGTTTTTGGGAGTAGCCATTGTTTTGGGCCACTGTTGGGGGTTTAAATCAAGCAATGGGCTTGTTTGAATGTTGGGCCTATTAGATAGTGGGTTTTGAGCTCAAAAGTCATGATCACTATTTATCTTAATGAAATATCGCTTAGTCGTTCTGACGTGTTTAGGAGTATTTTGTAAGCATAATTTGATTGTTTCGTGAGGTTAAATCTGAAACTCTGGAAGCAGAGACAGGAAAGTTACAAAACTTAAGGAAAAAGTATAATTTGTCCAAAAGGGGGCCCAGACATGGATTAAGAAGATTTGGCGAAATGAAATACGAGGAAAATTTAATTATAAATAGAAGGAGTTATGGGCTTAAAAAGCAAATAAAGAAAGTTAACCCAAAAATGGGTTTTATTTAAAGGCTAAACATGGCCTTAACAAATCCATGATTTAAGACCAAAATTGGTCTCATGTTTGGGAGAAGAGAGCTGAACGTGAAGGAGGAAGGAGAAGAGAGGGAAGAAGAAGAAGAAGAAGAGAAGAGAGGAGGAGGGAGGAGATGGTAAAGGTATGGAACTTTGGATTTTGTAAGGATCATATGGAATTGTAAGGCTTTTATATGATTAAATGCTTGTCTCGAATCCCCCAGGGTTTTGATTAGTGCATCTTAACCTTAGATTTCTTGAAATTAAGGTTGGTAAAACTACGAGGAACAAGACGTAAGGAATCCTTGTTAGGTTGAATTCATAGTTAAATGGTATGTAATGAGTTGGGGTTTAGAGCGAGCCTAACAGCTCTCTATGTTTGGATCATGTATGGGGATGACCCATATTAGAATTGTTTTGGGAAGAGTTCATGATATGTTTTTGGAAATAAGATAGAGTATTGAAAGATGAATTCGAGTAGAAAAGGAGTTCTGAAGGAGCAATGCGCCAGATGATTTTGATGTGTGTAGGAAGTATAGGAGTGATCCATGGATGAAAGTGCATGAAAAAGGGGAGAAAAGACACATTCTAGGCATTTCGAGTTGATGTGTACCGGTACACTTTGAACATGTACCGGTACACTTTGTGTTCTGGTCATTTTGGCGATGTGTCTGGTACACGTTAGGGGTCTCTTAGATACGCGCAGTGCCTTTCTGTTGCAAACTGGTTTTGTGTTTTTATTATAACACGCTCATTTCTTATCGGGTTGAGTGATTCAGTGGCCGATTAAAATGAAACGAGAGAAGAATAAGACAAAATCTAATAGGTATAAATTACAGATCTAGATAGCGAGATTCCTCGAGAGGGGGCCGTATGCGAGCCAATCCACGCATTCGTTGAACATAGAGTAGTCAGGAGTTGTTTCGGACGTATCTTGAGTCCGATTGCTCCGGTGGGTGATTCAGGTTGGGGCCGACCGCCAGAACGCCAGCTTTAAAGGGTACGAGATCAGTGTCAAATATGGAACCAAGGCACTGAAATAAATTTTCAAAGCGTCTCGGTAAAATCGGTAAATCGACTAGTTGGCATGAAAATGCCATAACAGAGTTTAGGATGATCGGAGTTAGTTGGATTCCAATTCTGAAAAATAGATTCATGGGGACGAATACGTGAATGATGTGTGGATAGGCATCATATCGTGCATCATCAAAAATGCCATATGGAATAGGCATGAAACACGAGGGAGGGAGCAGTACATGAGCAGCAGGCGAAACATGAGCTTGTAGATATGAAAAACAATATGTTATGATCAAGAATGCTGATTAAGAAGGTTATAAGTTCTGAAAGACATCTGATAATATGACTACCTGAATGAAGAATGAATGAGTGGGCGTCTGTTGGTGGCGACTCCTGTTGGTGCCCGGCACTCTGCTGCGTGGTTAGCCACGTTTTGATTGGTGTTGGGCGCTCTGGCGGTGCTGACGCTCTGTTGCGTGAGCGGGCACGTCACGATCGGTGCTCGTGCATCCTGGCTGGTGCTCGGCACTCTGCTGCGTGGGCGAGCCGCGTCTTATCACGTTGCTCTGGCACTTGATCTTGTATTGTGCCTTGGGTGCCGCGTCCTACTCATTTTCGCTATGATTGGTCTAGGTGAGCTCGGGCAGTGCCAACCCTTGCGAAATATATCACTGCTGTGGAGTTTCGACATGTTTAGGGTATTTGTAGGCATAAATTAGATGTTTCGTGAGTTAAATGCGAGAAACATGGAAGCTTGAGAAGACCAGGAAATTTACAAGATTTAAGGATAAAATAGTAATTTATCAAAGAGGGGGCTTAAAAGTCATAATTTATGAAGATTTGAGAGGCAAAGTGGAAACAACATAAAGATGAATTACAAAATTCAGGAGTTGGAGGATAACAAGCAAATAGAGGAATTAACCCAAAAATGGGTTTTGAGAGACTAAGCAAAGGCCTAAGAGATATAGAGTTTTAAAGACCAAAATTGGTCCTCATTTAGGGAAGAGAGGAAACAAGCCGTAGGGAGAGAGAAGGGAAGAGAAGAAGAGGAAGAAGAAAGAAGAGAAGAAGAGGAGATCAAGCGAGCTAAGGTATGGAAACTAACTATGAGTATAAGTTACATGATTTTTTTGGAATGGAATTGTATAGATACATGTTTGTGGGTTATTGGGTTTGTAGGAAACCTAACCCTAGGATGAGTTCTTAGTATGGGGCCCGAATTTAAGTATGGAACACAAAGTTTTGGTATGGATTTTCATGGAAGCAAAACTTATGGTTTGTGTGGATTTCTGAGGATTTTTATGAGGTTCCAAACTGGGTTTAGTTAGGAATTGATCACAGCTTTCTAGGTTTGAATGGGGGTGAGTTGAAAAACTCTAGCTTGGTGAATATATAAGCATGCGGAATTCCCCCTTAATTCTATGTTTTTGTATAAGAATGGTGGACTTTGGTATAGGTTCTTGGACTTTTACTATGGTTTGGGTATGCAAGTTCTAAACCACCACTAGAGATAGATATGGAGTGGTTTTGATGTGTTTATTGATTATTGAGTGGATTTGGGTGGAACTATATGGAAAAAGTGAGAAAAACACACATTACAGGAAGCAGGTACCATAAGTGTTACATTTTCTATTTTGACCAGTGTTTGTATTTTAGCCATAACTTGCTCATTTATTTATCCAGATGATTGTTCATTGGCTAATTAAACTAGACTTGAGAACCAAACATCTATAAATAGACATCGTCGAATTCTGACTCTATGTGGCTGAAAATTCACTCAAGCGGGGCTATGTTGAAAAGTTAGCAGAGTTTTGATCATAGAGTGAGTCAAAGGGATGTTTGGATGTATCTTGAGTTTCGATTGCTCCGATTTTGGGTGATTCAGTTGAATGAGAACCATTGGCATAGCTTTAAGCAGTACAAAGAGATAGTGTCAAATATGAGTTAAGACCCGGAAAAATAGGTAGTATAAAGCATCCCCGATTATGTCCCGGTGGAATGACTAGTTTGGCATGAAAATGTCATAGCTTTAATTTGGATGATCCAATTGGAATGATTCCAATTTCTAAGTAAAATAGATTCATAGAGGGACAATAATATTTGAAGGAGGTGTGAATACATAGGCATCATACAATACAAGTATCTTAAATGCCATATGGAATAGGCATGAAACATGAACATGAACACCGAATGTGATAAGTAGAAATTGTATGGATCTTTGGAGTTTGGTATGGATTCTTGTATGGAATTTGTAAGGATCCTTGGTTTTATATGGAATATGTGTGGAGTTATTGGATTTGCACCTTGGTATAGGGTTCTTCCCTCTTTGATTTGTGGTTTTGGTTTTGTGTATGGAAACTAAGAAAATATGTATGGATATGGAAGTTGGTTTATTCCTACTTTTGGGGTGACTTGGGATTGATTGTAGGATGGTTTTGGTGCCATGTTTGTGGCATATCATGTGGTCTAAATTGGGAGGATATTGTCGCCGGTGGACAAGGGTTATTCCAGGATGGTTTCGGGTCGAAAACGGGCATGTACCGAAGTTGCCAAGGCATCCTTTGGCACGCCGGGGCGTGGAAGCCACGCCGTAGCATGGCTGGGTACCTCCTCTGGCACGCCGGGGCTTGGAATCCACGCCGGAGCGTGGCTGGTGCACCCTGCGCTGCGTGGACGTAGAGATTCCACACGCTATGGCGTAGCCCACACACTATGTTAACCCTCAGCCGGGATGCGTATAACTAGCCGTGAAACTCCGTTTTGGGTGTTCTTGGACTCTATGGAAAACCCTTTGAGTCTAGAATCCATCCATATATAGCTTGATACAATCTTGAGCTTATAATAAGTCCGAAAATGACAAAATACAGTAGCTGCTGCTGCTACTGCAGTTGCTGCAATTTACTGATTTTCTTTCCGGCTTGCAATGTGCATAACTCCTTCGTTAGGACTCCGTTTTGGGTGTTCTTGGACTCTATGGAAAGCTCATTGAGTCTAGAATCTAACCATATGCTATTTAATGGCATTTGGTGCCCACATATTGTCTGAAAATTGAATTATTGTACCAAGTGTACTAATTGCTTGGTTAAAGTCAATTGGAATACGTGATAAGAAAAGAGATAGATATGACGAAATGACAAAATCATATTTGATATGTAGAGGGTATAAGAAGAAAATAATAAAAATGATAATCTCGGAGAACACGTATAATTGTATAGCGCCTAAGACCCGGTTATTGAACGTAGCACCTACATTGCATTAGGCGAGGCACGTATAGTACTTGATACTCTCGACTAGTGCGGCGGCGCTCGTGGCCGTGCCGACTACATTAGTACCGGTACTCGATTAGTACTTCGATTACTCTGCGAGTAACCCGGTCACTCACGATTAGTGCTGCGGCACTCACAATTCCGATCTTGGTCTTCTACGATTGATGCGCGGCGCTCCCACTGTGTCGATGTTTCGACACTCCTGCTTTTTGTGCTTTCACGGCACCTCGATCTTATCTTGTACATTCAGATTTACTTATTGTGCTATCATCCTGCTTCATTCCATTATTACTGGTCTAAGAGCAATCCGGCATTTATATGATAAAATTACGAATAAAGAATAAGGAAAGCGATAGATAGTACTTGATGCGAGATGTACTACGAATGCATACGTATCGGCTACGTAATCTTTGCAGATCTTTTCGTATCGATAAAATAAGTATAAGTCGGTGGTACCTACGAATTTACCTCAGGTATAATGAATCTGTGTAATACCTACGGGTACTTTTGTACAAGAATAAGATCTGAAATACAAGTATAAGATCTGAAATACAAGAATAAGTTCCATAATACAAGTATACGTCGAAGACGGGGAATAAGTTCGATGTCTGAGCATAAGATCAGAAGTACAAGAATAAGCTCAGAGTAGTACAAGAGTGTAAGATATGAAGCACACGTATAAGTTACGTGGTACCTCACAGTTACCTGTATCGATTAAATTATGTAGTACCCTCTTTTGAGTACCTCTGTATGAGTATAGGGTTACGTAGTACTACCCGATCTGCAGTAGCTCGGATAGGGATAAACTCAGTGGTACCTACAGACACCTCAGTATGAGTGTATGTTAGTGAATGCCTCACAGTACTCAAATCAACATATAAGTATGATACGAGAACAAGTATGTGTCTTTTGGGAGAATTGAACAAGTAGTACTTACGGGTATTTCCGTATAAGGATAAGTTCTGATACGTTATACATTTCGTAATATCTCTTGCCAGTACCTCTGGTGCCTCCAGGAACAAGTGTAATCTCCGTTGTATAAGTATAAACCCTATGGTATAAGTATAAACCCACTTGTAGTACCTAAGGGTACCTTTGTATAAACATAGAGTTGGTAGCTCTGGGAGATCCAGAGATACATATAAGTTTGTTATAAGTATAAGTAAAAGTTCAGTCCCGCATACGAGAGATGTGAACAAGCATAAGTTGTTATAAGGATAAGTATGTATGAAAAATTGTTATATGATAACAAGTATATGTATGAGTCTGTTATATGAATTCCTGAAGATTTCGATATCTGTTACTGTTTTATGTTATTTGTGAATCAGTATAAATGCATGTGTTTCTGTATAAGATATGTTTCCCACTAAGGCGTAAAGCAGCACGGGTTAATCTTATAGGTCTGGGAGAAGACATTTGAAAACTTGCATCTGTTGGGCTAGCTACATGAATGGGGTTCATCACGATGGAGTTAAAGTGCTCTGCGATTTGTAAATGTAAAAGTACTTGTCACACCCCGATTCAGGTCTACCGTTAGTGGATCCGACTAGGTTTGAGTCTGGGAGCATATCTGGGACTCTTTACCTGATTTTTTTTTTTTAAAAGCCGAACTTGTACCTGTGGGTATGGCCCACATTTTATAACAGAATCAACATATCATATACATATACTAAGTTGTTATAAGAACCAAACATTCCTTAATTGTTTATTCTGATTTGTAAATGTGAAAGTATAGTTTTGTATTTGTAAATGGGACTCAGTTATATGTGTCTAGATTTTGATGGACACCACTCAGGTGGTAACTCACTTTAATATGTAGTATGATATTTACACGGCTTACATTTATAAGATGTGGGTCATACCCCTGAGTACAAATTTGGTTTTAAAAAAAAAAAATCGAATTAAGAGTCCAGTCACGAGTCTCGCACCCGGAGTGGTTGGATCATGATCGGGTCGGACCGGGAATCGGGTTGTGATACTCACAACCATTAAAGACATAATATTCATATTAAACTAGAATCCCACAAAAGTAGCTTGCAAAAGTTTGGTAGTTTAATATGGTATTAAAATTTGGTCTAGCAGGAGGTCATGGTGTGAGACCTCTTGAAGTTCCGCACGTGAGGAGGTGCTAGACCACACGTGAAAGAGATTGTTCGAGGCATGATATTCATACTAAGCCCATATCCTAAATACATGCGGGCATGGGGCTATACTTAAGGGAGTTAGGGTGTTAAAAACATGATTTTCTTATTCAACCTAAATCTTATAAACTTGAATTAGCTTGAACTTTTAAGAAAGTTAGTTTATCAGTCAACAATGTAGTTTCAAATGCACTTGCCTAATCCATACATTCTGAAGTTAAGATCCTAGTCTATGAGCATATTCAGTACTAGTCGCTTTAGTTGGTATAATATTGTCGTGCAATCAATTATTAAGCTTCTGATCGAGGATATTAGGGGCTGAAATTTAACATTGTTGAATCTTTCTTCTTTCAAACTTAATGATGGAAAATGAGCACATTATCACATTAATTTTAAAATAGTGAACAGAAACTATCTGTTCATAACAATATTAATAGTACCGAAAATCTTAAACTAGAATTTCAGCGGTGCCTTTTTGCGCTTTAGGCGCTCATCGCTCCCACTCGAAACCTTGTTTGAGAACTCACGGGCGCTCCGCCTATAGAATCTTTTAAATTTGACGCTCCAGCCGGCCCACAATCTGAGCTTGGATGAGCAATATCAAATTGAAATGTGTACGAAATATAATTCTTTCATGATCATAAACAAATATTTTTTTGAGTCAAATATTTGATAGTGGCTCATAGAGCATCACGCGTATCACGCCCTGAATGGATAAATCAAACAAGAACTCTTTGTTAATCTCTTTGCAGTAGCTGACAATTTCCAAAAAGGAATTTGACTTTATTAATTTAGTAGTTGATTAATGAGACAAATTTAGCACTTTTAAAGGGATGTAGTTGTATATACATTGGTAGTGATCACAGCCAAAGTCCACCAAAAGATGTTTATGGAATCAAGCAATTAGTGTCTAGTGATCATAGGTACAGTAGAGCAAGCAACATACAGAGTGACAATACAGTCAGACCATGTAGTAAGAGAAGAGAAAAAGGACGAGAGAGATTTTTATGTTTTGACAACCTATTTGATCTCTGCATCCGCGTAGTGCACCATTAATATTTAATCACTAATAAAAGGATTGAAATATTAATACTAAGGAATCTAAGGACTCCTTTTTTCTTATTAATTTGGACTACACACCCTTCTTTCTATAAACCCTTGAATCATTGAAAGAATTAAATATAATTACGGGAAACTATTAATAAATAATAATAATAATAATAATCTATTTACTTACATTCTTCTTCACATGCAATAAGACACTATCGGTTGAAGTTAAAAATAATAAATTTTAATTTTTCTTTATTATCAGTATTTTGGTTAACATATCAACTTGATTCTTAAACGTAAAATGGACTTAGCCTCAACAATGTCTCTAGACAAAGAGGGTTCGAGACAAGCTATTTTATCCAACCCATCTTATTAATGTTAATCATTTTCATTTCTAATCCATTTGCAAAAAGCAAATGATGAGTTTAAAGGTGTTGAGAAATTCTCATACTCTGTCTCATTTAACTATATATTTATTTTATTTAACTGATATTCATTTTTAAATTTAATTATATAAAATTAATATATTTATAAATAAACAATATAATATAATTTTTATAACTTATTTTATTAAAAATAACTTTTATTGCTATGATATATTAAAACATATGAATAAATATAATTTTTTTTTTAAATTATATATTCGAGGCGAGCAAGAATAAGTATTACCGAACCGGGTTTGAAAACCCCAAACTCCTTAAAAATCTAATAAAATTACTCACAAACTCATCTCATAAGGATAGGACGGCCGGAACCAAAGAACCACACCCCATTGCCAATGAATGCCCAAAAAGATTTAATTACCAAAATAAAATTGAATTAAATAATGATATTGAAAGAATGATAGATCAAAAAGAATTTATTCAAATAAATAGACTCGAAGAAATAGATGAAATCTCAAAAGAATCCTTATTCGAGATAGAAATTGAAACGGATATTACTAGTTCTAAAGAGGATTCAGAATGAATGATATCATTGATAATCAGATTATAGAGGAATTATGAGATTTTTCTCAAGATCTACTAATTGATAGCAATTTATTTAAGGAAATCAAAAAACAGATTATAGTATAACAGAACATCCAGGATTCAATAGAAAATTTTGGAGAATGGATGTGTCCAAGAGAACATATTATGTAGTTATGGGCTTAATAAAGCTTTAAATATTGAAATAACATCTAATAAAATTGAAATTTTTTATTTGGAAAAGAGAATTATTGTGAATTCAAAACTGATAAAAGAAAGATAAAATCGATGGATTTATATAGATCATACAAATGATAATAATGCAAACTTGAGAGAAGGTATAGTATCTAATAAATTTAGCACTTTAGATAATAGAATTACTTAATGTTACAATTTTTGGGTATTATTAGAGGAAATTTAAAATACCAAAAACTAATAATTGTCTGTGTAGCATAGTAAGACTGATGCGTGTTTAACAATCCAATGATAGTGCATGAGAATCCAATTTTGGTAGAACGCAGAACAATTGGATAGGAGAAAATGGAAAATACTTTGTCAATTTGCATGACAAAATTAAAGCAAACTGGATTGGTAGTATTACAACATTATAAGAAGATTATAGAAAAACTGTGAAGCATGTAAAGGACATTGTTAAACTGTAAGATTGTTTGAGTCCCAAAGTGTTAGGAGGAATGGTGGATTTTGTACTCTGGGGGCCTCAGCCTGGATTTCTGGTGAAACATGACTGTAGTGAGGAGGTAAATGTAGAATGCAGAGTCATTGCAAATTTGGAAATTAGATACCATAACCCGCTTATTTTTCATCAAAATAGATCCATGGAACATTACAGTAGCGGTCTCAAAAAAAAAAAACAAGATTTATTCAATAAAGACTGCATGCATGCAGCCAGCTGAGCTCTGCTGGAAGATCGTTCGGAGGATTCTTAAAGGTGATGCTTTGGATCAGGGCACCCAGGACTAACTCGGGCGGGCTGGTACTGGCTTGGGTCTATTTCCTGGTTCTCCCAAGTAATTCTGAAATGGCCTTTACCACCCTTCACTAGTAATGCACCACCAGCATACTCATATTGATTAGGGTTGTCACTCCTCTCGACATATGGTCTGGTCGAAAATAACTGAATGATGATCACAACGATAAGGATAAGGAACCAAAGGCTGCTTTTTCTAATTGCCATAAGGATTTGATGAGAAAGCTTGTTTGTGAATTCAAGGTTAGAGAAGGAGTTATGTAAGCTTGTTTATGCAATTATGAATTCAAAGTGGAGCTGCACGGATTAATTTCAAAATAAATAACACTATATACACTTGTTAATTGTACATGGCCATAATTGATAAACATATATAAAGGTGACTCTTTTAGCTGCCGATGGCTTTGGCCAATTAATTCATATCAAAATAAATTAACAACATTCCTTAATTGTTTATTCTGATGTAATTTGACTTCTTTCTCTGTATTTATTCCCTCCTGCATTGCGTGCACCATCTCTTATCATTTGTTATATTATTCGAAAAGTAATAACCATGGTTAATTACCCTCCACAAATTAAGTATTCTCTTTTCGCCGCGGATGAGTCAATTAATTTTTGGCCTCTACTTGCCTCTTCTTTCATCCATCCCCATGCTTTAATTGTTTATCAATTAATTGTTTATCAACGGGATTCCATCAATAAAGTCCTCCCAAGCATGCTCAAGGCCGTCGTTGATCTCTTTCAAGTAATTAACAACAATTATTTGCTAATTGGCCTACGAGCTTTCTATGTTCAGCTTTGGTGGCTGGATAGAGATACTGATCAGCTCCACGTACGCCATATCCATGATGAAGACCTGAACTTAACATGATCCATCTCTCATGTTAATTAATTAATTAATAACGTACTTAATTTATCTTAGATTTTCAAAGAAAAAGCATAAACTAAGAAATGACAAAAAAATTAAGGGCAGTTCATGCTTTTGAAAACATAGAGAACACAATTTTTGTGTTCTATGAAAACTTTTTTTGTCTTAGATTTTCAAAGAAAAAGCATAAACTAAGAAATGACAAAAAAATTAAGGGCATGTTTAGTTCATGCTTTTGTTACTCAGAGACACAATTTTTGTCGGCGAAAACTTTTTTGTCCGAATTCTACATGATGAGCTTCTATGAGTAACACGTTCTCCTCATTTTTAGAATAAAAACATTTTTCAAACTATAACCAAACAGCCCTGGGAGGTCTGTTTCTGTTTCGTCTTTGCACTGGTTTTGGGAATCTGCTAAAAATACGTAAACATCATTATTGTAATACTCCAATATGTCTGATAGCGATACATGTTTATGGTATAATATAAGTTGATTTTGAATTTGTTGGAAATTAATACGGCTAAAGGTGAAAAATGATAAAAACCCGAGATTAATCTAAGAGTCAAGAGTAAATTAGTGATTTATCAATCCATGACCTAAAGGTCATATGATAATAAGTTTATATGCCAATATGTAAATATTGATAACAAGGTTTAAATGAAAGCAGTAAACACGCTTTAAATGTGCAAAATTGGGTTTTGCCAAACATGGCCTTGTGAAGGATGGGGATAAGACCAAATATTGGTCTTGTAAATGAGACATTTCTCCTTTGGGTTTTTGATAGCGAGGGCATACAAGAGTGAGAGGGAAGGCAACTTTTGTTTGAATTATTCCATGTAATCAAGGGTTTATGTGATCAAGAAGAAGAATGAAGAAGAAATAAGAGACTTAAGGTATGGAAACTAAACTTAAAACCCTTTTTGATGATGTTTGAGTTTGGGAAAAACCCTAACTTTGTATAATAATGATAGTTGTTGGTCTTAGCTTACTTTTATGGTTGATGGAGTTGGTTGTAGTCCTCAATTGAGGAATGTTTGTATAAATAAAATGTTGGGGTTTTAGGGGAGATGTTGTCAAAAATTTTCCAAAACCCACATTTTTGTCTTGGTCATCACTCATCCAAATTGAGTTATTCAAATTTCCAGGTAAATTAGACTTCTAGGATAACAAATCTACTTGAAATAAGTGTATTCAAATTTGGACCTTAAAATTGGCCAAAGCAAGCCTGCCGGCGCTCTAGTCTATTTTGCACGCTCTTTAGTGTTTAGGTCATATCTTGACCATCACTCATCCAAATTGAGTTATTCAAATTTCTGGGTAAACTAGACTTCTAGGAGAACAAATTTCCTTAAAATAAGTGTATTCAAATTTGGACCCCAGTGTACCTAGAAATTCGTCTAAAGGGAGCTTTGTTTGTGGGAAATATTTCGGTATAATGAGATTCAAGTGAATAAATGAAATTGTAAAAGAATTATAAAAGGATCGCTTATATGAAATATGATTACATGAATAGAAATACGAGCACATCGAGAACATGGATCAAGGCCAAAGTTATGATAAAAATAACAGTTATAGTATATGTATAAAGGAATATTGTTTGAAAGTATCTCATGTGGATACATGTGATTGACATTATCCATGTCTATGAAACGTGCATAGCTTGAGCATGAATGAAAATATAACAAACTTAGATTGGTTCAGGTATGCTGTCACTTTAGAGGGATATAGGGTGCTAATAGATACAATTTGTCAAACATACAATTTATAGATATTACTCCAGGCCCTGCTTTGGGTCGATGACATAGATCTTGTTCGATCATTATAGCGGCCCGCTTTGAGCCATACGTATAAAGATCATTGTCTCAGATAAAGGATAGTATCTTCGGGTACATACAGATTATACCCGTTATCCACTTCTTGGAATATGCAGGCAAGACATAAGACATAAGATGTGATAAAACAAAAAAAATGATTGAAATAGATTTAAGAAGCATGTAACATGGAAATGGTTATAAGAAGCATATAACATGGAAATAATGATTTGAAATGAAAAAAAAAATGTGATAGAGCTATAATGATATGAAAAGTACTATAGAATATGATTTCATTGAGAGTGAGAACTCCTACTAAATGGTATAATGTATGTGTATAATGATATATGAATAGATATTGTGCAAATAGACTGCTTGTAAATTGTATATCGCCTTTATGACACCATGTGTTATATATGTTATATGTGTTTCACTGGCTTATAAACTTAGCACTGATGTTTCATCCAAGGTAGCTACCTAAGATATATCCAAACATCTGCAGATAAGAGTACAACACAAAGAATAAGAGTCAACACCTATAGGTCGCTACCTTTGATTTTGAATATGTACATGTAAGTTTTTTTTTTGTATATGTATAAGTCAATTATACTCAAATATTTGTACAGGACATTGTGAACAACATTGCGTTGGTTGTTTTATATGTATATGTGATTATGAATTAATTACATGTTATGGGCTCACCAATGTCGCAGGCGCCAGTGCTAAAAGTTCAGCCTTACGCCGTTCCTTTCGCCTAAGCTGCCATGCCACTTTAGTGTTCTCTAAACCGTTTTGTTCTTTAAATTTAATAAGCTGTATTCTTCGTGTTTTCATAACAAAGGAAAAAAGAACTAGACGTGTTCAACACCGCATTTCTCTTTGTTCTCATTGTTCTCCTTGTTTTCATAATGAAAAACAGTTTTCAAAACACGGTAACCAAATAGGCCCTAAACTTTGTAGTCAATAATATGTAAAATACAAATTAAACAGTAAAATCACTTCGAATCAAGTTCCTTCTCTGCCGACCGGAATTCGATGGTCAATCCGTTATTTCTATGGTCTCCTTTATTTTTCCTTACAACTTTTCTTATAAAACAGGTGCATGGATCCAACCGCCAACTTGGATGAATTCCATAAATTTTGTTAAATGAAAGCTTAGTAGAAAGACGATTTCTAAGCCATTTCAAAAGAGTTGATGTAATATATATGTGGGGTTTAACTATCACAAAATGAATTCATGGTTGTGGCGTTCTTGAATTCCAAATCCTAAAACGTTATTAAGCCACCATATTCAATTATTTAACGATTGGTCTTCTGTTTATTTGAGATCTTCATTTAATAGGAGAATGTTTTAGTTTTTATTTTTCAATTACAAATTGTTATCTGACAGAGTATTTGAGATCAAGGCTTCAAAGGGACATGCAACACCTTGGTCTAATGAAAGACCTATTGCAATGACAAGAGAAGGCTCAGCAATGACATGCATGGTGTCATAATAACAATAAAACGAATATAAAGCATGCATATTGTTAGATTATTATATTGTTATATTTATTTTGTATTTTCCTAGGATTGTAATTTGTATTTTCCTAAGGTTGTATAGCCTAACCTATATAAGGCCTCTCAGACTTCAACAAAGAATTAACAGCTTTAATATAAAGCACCAAGTCTTTCTTTCATGGTATCGAAACAGTGCTCTTCGATTTTTTCCTCCGCTCTTCACGGTCTATAAAAGACATGTACCAATCGTATAGCCTTTTCTACGAACACCACCGGTTGCCACCGCACAAACTTGTTTTTTCACGAAACCACAATCTGATCATTGTTAATCTCTCCTCGCAGTTTCAAACCGGTTACAAGCCACCTGAGGTAGAACTTGTTGAGACGATCACACCAAGTAGGTCACTTAAAGCCCGCCACGCGCCGGCGCAAAACCATGCGCGTTGTCCCACGCGCCGCTGCACCGGGAGCGCGCCATATTCACGCCGCGGCGCATGCACTTCATGCGCCAGAGTCACGACTTTACGCCGCCATCATATCAACTCCCCTCAACCGACCATGACCCGAGCCCGCGTTTATACCGCTGTTCTCTACCGACCGCGTCACGCCAACCTTGACTTGCCCTGCTAGTCGCTGATCGTTTTCGAATCATGAATCAAAAATTTTACCAAGTGCATTATGACTTATTTTTGCGT
Source organism: Tetrastigma voinierianum (assembly GCA_016808115.1). Lineage (NCBI taxonomy): Eukaryota > Viridiplantae > Streptophyta > Magnoliopsida > Vitales > Vitaceae > Tetrastigma > Tetrastigma voinierianum. The sequence goes on along the minus strand of JAEQBH010002979.1, from coordinate 66,581 downwards.
CCTGATTCCATTTTTGGCTGGCTCGCTTTTCAATCAGACGGATATGCCGTGATGAGATTTTTCGTCCAAATTCAGCGTTATTTTTTAATGGAGATAATTTTGCCCAATGGTCTAAAGCCATAGTTATTCTAGTGCCGCGTTGCGGGTTTTTATGTCTTCGGTGACCGCCCTATTCCGTAATCAAGTGGACAAAAACTGTATTCTACCTATGCCATTCGCATTGGTGATCGAAAGTGCTAATCATCATATCATCACTTGGTTTCATAATACATCTATTTCATCCATTGTTGATGAGTTTGGAAATATTGATATTGCCAAAGAAGTTTGGGACTTACTTGTTACTCGGTATGCTGGACCGAATGGTGCTCGCAACTTCAAGCTCACAAGTTTAACTTTATCGATTCGCCAGAACCATGCGAAGTGATCATCAGATATCACAAATGCACAAATCTATTTGAGATCAATAAATTGTGATGTTGAACCAATTCCTTTCCACTCACTGACACCAAATCGGGTTTATGTTCACCATGAACAAGGACGACTGCTTTCGCTTTTTAATGGGTTTTTAGGATAGAGTTTGAATATGCCAAAAGTCATATTCTCCATCGATCCTTACCAATACCACAAGCTATTCATAAGTTAAGATAATGAGACCATCTCTTCAGATTCAACCCATTTATATCCGCACTACTGGCTTCTTGGCTAATTCCCAAAATGTGCTCAAGCAGATCGTTACTCTGTTTTCCCTCTGGTCAACAGTCTACCTATGTTTCCAAAGGCAAGGAATAATGTTAGACTTACATAACAATAAGAAGTCTTTTCTTATCTACGCTTCGTGAAGAACAAAGGTCATTCATTGAACCCCATTACACTCGTCAGACATTCCTTTTAGAACACTAACGTTTTGACCCAAATTCCGACCACGCCCATATACGGACTCCCATTCCAAGTCCGATCCTACCTCATCTCTCTATAGCATATCTACGTGATATGGTTAATCAGTTCATCTTCCACTTCCAAGGCATCCAACACCGACCTTCTATGATATCGTACTTCTCCTACATGGCTTTGATTCTACTTACCGCAATCATATGACTTCTTCTCTTGATGTTGTACCTTCACACACTTACTCTCTCCTACCATACACCGCAAATGAGCCTCTCTATGCATGTCTCTCATCTCGTAATGTCTCTACACCTACTGCCCGCTTCCAATGTTTACTAGACTTCAAACTCACCATAATCTTCAACTGCTTGGGCAATCCCACTTAACTTGGTTTTTCTAACCTTTTCCTCTATGGTATTGCGTGTGATCTCGACAGACGGTTGACCGCCCGTAAGGCCTGGTCATTGAAAGCTCATCTTCTTTCATTTATAGTCCTCTCGCCTTCCGCTTCGCTGCCTCGTGACAAAGCACTTCTTCTCTTGCTTTATGACATTCTCAACTTGGTCATGCATCTATCTCTCGGGTTAAACAACTAGTTTCTAGGGGTTTGTTAAGTTTGGTTTCAAATAAGAGTTTTGATTGTATGCCTTGTCACTCGCAAACAAACGCTTACCATTTAATAACAAAGTGTTTCGCTCTTATTCTTTTATCTTATTCATTCTGATTTATGGTCCCCTCTCCCATTTCTACTCCGTGGGTCATAATGATTTGTTATTTTGTGGATGATTTTTCCCGATGATACTTGGATTTATCTTTTCAAAAATCGTCTCCAACTTTATCAAATATAAATTTCGTGATTTACTAAAATGATCAAACATAGTTTTCTAAACCTATCAAAGTTTTCAGATCTGATAATGCCCAAGAATATAAAGCCCAAGAATTTAATTTATTCTACATCACTTAAAATACTTCATTCCTCTGCAAGTGCACTTCTTAGCAAAACAAGTGTGGCTAAGCGCAAACTCGTCATATTCTTGATGTTGTCGTAGTTAATACTATTGCCGCTTACTCTTCTGGCCAGGGGAAGCCGCTTCCTACCATCATGACACCATCAATCGTGTCCTTCATTGTTCATAATCAAACTCCTTATGATATGTTTTGTTTGGTTCTTCTCCTCCCATGACTTACGAGTCTTGATGTGTCTGCTTTTGTTTTTCTGATCGCGAAAGAAACAAACTTCAATCTTTGCTCTCATTTCCAGGTTGTTTTCAGTATGGAATTGGTCAAAAGGTTATAGGTGTTATAATCCCATTAGCAAACGCCTTCGTGTTTCTAAGATGTGGTCTGTGAACACAAAATGTTTACCAACCACTCTATGTTCTTTGCTTCCCTTTATTCCCTCTATCGATCCTTCCTAACCTTTTTCCCGAGGAGTCCCAACTTCGTTCTGCTATCCCCTTCTATTATCGGGATGTTCCTTCTTCTATGTGCATTCGATGAGCTTTCCCAGACCGATCATCGACATGCCCACCGATCCTACTCGTCCTTCTCGACTCTCATGCACTCGGCCGTTCCCATCTTAACTACTCTTCCTTCACCTTCGTGACTTTCATTACTTTTCTCCGGCTCTCGTTTCTATGAACCTCAAACCTTGCGAGGCTTCCCCACTTTTATGGAAACAAGTTATGAAAGAAGAGTTGGATGCACTGCATAAGACTAGAGCATGGGATCTGGTTGATCTCCCCTCTAGAAAATCTGCTATCAGTTATAAATGGGTTTATAAGATCAAGACTCGATCGAATGACACTGTTGATAGCTACAAGGCTCGCCTTGTTGCCAGGGTTTTTACTCAGGAGTATGGGATTGATTACGAGTGGCACTTTCGCTTCCTGCGCCGACTTCTTCTTCATCGACTCTTATTATCGCTTTCTACGGCTCCGCAAATGGCCACTCTTTAGATGGATGCGTAAAATTGTTTTTTCATCGGTGAACTCTCGCAGGAAGTCTATATGAAGCTTCCTCCGATTTCTCTCACCCTCCTGTGTCTCTCTCACAGAAGATTTCGAATTAGCGTACTCGCACTTTATGGTCTTAAATAAGCTCCTCGAGCATGGTTTGCAAAGTTCAGTCTACTATCTCTCAGCATGGTTTTCAGCAGCTTCTTTGATATAATTCTTTTTCCGAGACGATCCGATCATGGCATGCATTATTCTCCTCAGATTTCATGGATAGCATTATTACAGTGATGTTATGGTATTCCGTAGATCTAAAGCACTTTCTTGGTCTGCCAATTTGAAACAAAGATCTCGTTCTCTTAATTAGTTTCTCGGTTTAGAAGTTTCTTCTCTAAGCGTATGGTTATTATCTTTACTCGTGCCATATACTTTTGATCCGATTGAAAGCTAGTATCACTGATAGCAAGATAGTCAACACGCCTATTGAGTATATCTGTCGCCTCAATTCTCATGATAAATAATCACTATCTCTGATACTCTACGACAAATTATTTGGGAGATAATCTATTCCCATCATATCAGCTTTGGTATTTCCTATGCGCTCATGCAATGGCTATTTATGGTCGCCCTAGACTTCATATGTTGCTGTTCTCGTGGATTCTTCGATTATCCGAAAAGTGCAACTATATTTGATGGTCTTCATTTTAATTTCTTCCCATTCTTCATTAATTATTCAGGCATATTCAGATGCAGATTGAGAAAGTGATCCCACCGACGTCGATCACTACAGATATCGCTTTCGACGTGGGTGATTCTCTTCTTGGAGAAGCAAGAAACAAACGTTGCTCGCTCCAAAGACTCAAGTAGAATATAGAGCACTAGTATACAGCCATACCGAACTTATTCGTTACGCTTATTACTACAAGATCTTGGTGTCGATCGTTTCTGATCAAGAATTAAACTTCACCGTGATAATCTGGCGTTGTTCAAATTGCTCATAATAATGCCTTCCACAACGAGACAAACATACGAGATTGATTGTCACTGATCTGGCCATCATCTCGCTTCAGCAGATACTCACACTTCACCGCTTTCCTTTCAAGATCGCAGAATGATATCTTCACCAAACCACTTCCAGTAGAACTGCCTGCTTTAGCTTCCAAACTCATAATGCCTTGAACCACCATGAATTCGAGGGGATGTTAGATTATTATATTGTTAGATTTATTTTATTTTCCTAGGATTGTAATGTATTTTCCCTAGGTTATAGTCAGCCCTATATAAGGCCTCCTCTCAGATTGTAATAATAGTTTATAATATACAAAAACTCAAGTCTTTCTTCACATGTTGTCTCAACATGGACATCATAAACTAGATGTCAAGCTAAGAGAGGGCATGGCATGAACATGAGTCATATAGCCCTCACACACTTAGAGATGCATGCATCATGCTGCTTTGAGATGTCATGATGATATTAGGGCAAGCCCAAGAAAGACGAAGTTGCATAAACAAATAACAACTTGAAGCATCGGGTACGTGACGAGGGGCAAAAGCCAAGTGACATAAGGAGCTGCAAATGGATGCGGTATCAATTATGACCCTTGAAACCTCAAAGTGAAACTTAAAGTTTGAGTAGTGTTAAAAAGTATGATATTCATATTAATTTCAAGTCCTGCAAGTTTAAGCTTTAATTAGGAGAGTTGGTTGTTTTATTACATGATATCAAAGCCTGGTCAAACAGGAGGATCAGGGTTTGAGCTACATCTTTATAATTTGGTTCTCATTTGTTTATTTGAAAGTTTATGAACAATTATGTTTGATTTGTTTGATTCTCTAAATGCGAGTATGGGATCACACGTGGGAATAGTTAACTTGACATTTTAGGAGAGTTGGTTGTTTAACAAGCGGGAGTTCCAAATTTTCTTCTAATTGTAGTTTAAGTAATAAAACATATATTGTTAACTCAAAACCAAATAAAGAGTAAGTAGTCTCAACTATTTAAAAAGATAAGGACTAGAGAGCCTTCTAGTGAAGAGAGAGCCTAACCATAAGTATAAACTTGCAAGACTTATTGTGAGAGTCTACTAATTAATGTTTTTTAATACTTGGAGGTTTTTGAGCCATGTGGTCTTTGTGCCTTGTAGGTTATTCTTCGTTGGCACCTGATGTGGGTAAGAATATATAAGCTAGCTTAAAGATCTTCTAAATGCCAATGCAAAAAATTGCATTGGGAATTTTCCATCCATGATAGTTGGTATCAAAGTCTAACAAAGGAATGGTTGGGGAAAGTGCTACAAAAACCTTGAAAGGATGAAGGATTTTGCGATTGGAAGAATTGTTAGGAGAATCACAAGGTGATTAGAACAATATTGTGTCCTTATAGTAAACCACACCAAGGAAGTAATTTTGTTGGATCGCATGAAAAAATTCATTAAAGACGAGGTGGCAAGTTTGAAAGCAAACATCAAGCCTGGTTTTGATGGCTTCATGACCACTAACTGGCCATTAATTTGAGGAAAATGTAACAATCCTCAAAAAGGTAATATCATTAATATCGATAGCCACTAACTGTCATTAATTTGAGGAAAATGTAGCAATCCTCAAAAAGGTAATATGACTAAGAAACTCTCTCAAGTTAAAGAAAACCCTCCCTAAGTTTGTGTCAAGTTTTGCATGCCTAAGTTTATGGATCGTATTAGGATCTAATCCCTTAAGAAAACAATGTTGCCTTAATACTTTAGCCAATTTAATCATTTCAAAGGGATTAAACTCCAAAACCAAAGGGATTAAATAATAATCAAAATGCGATCGAAGGAGTTGAACTTCTTATAGGATATGGTGTAGTATTGTAAAACTGCTCAAGTGCTCAAGATGGAGGTGGTCGCACTATCACCAATTAATATATGTCTTACTAGTGGGTACGAAGCTATTATGGCAAACCAAAGTTAAGGACAACACTAATTAAGTAAAGAAGACTCCAAATCACCACTTAGAAAATTCTTAAGAAGGATTGGAAAGATCAATTCCAACTAAGGAATGTCGCATGGTTGGCTCAAGAACTTTGAAGATACTACACAGTAATTCTATGCAGGGAGTATATTAATTAGGAGTATTGATATAAAATGTTCTAAGGAAGACAAATTATATAAATTCATGTCTAGTTTAGATGGGTAATGTAACTAAATTATGAAGAGGTAAGATGTGTGCTGACTTCTACCTATTTTGTATTATAGTTTGTATTGTTTTCGTTTGTTTTTTTTATAGTTGTTCTAAAAAATAATTATATAAATGTAAATAAAATAAAATAAAAGATTATTTGATAAAATTGTCTTTAAATATATATATTTTAAAATATTAAAATGAGTTAAAACATTTAAAAGTTGTAAACAAACTTTAATTTATTTGAGAAAACATCATTCGTGAACAATGTCCATTAATATCGATAGCCAGGTCTTAATATTTGTGTGATCAGAGAAGTATATTTGTAGCATGCCTCAATCTAATTTATTTAATGAAGATAACATATAGAGGGGTAGAGAACCCAAATTTAACGCAAACCTTGGGAATTCCATTCAATCACATGGGATGCAAGAAGATAAAGAAATGCTCTATCAGTTCATGGTTAATTTGGAACCTCTAGTGGGTTCGTACATCCCACTTGGCCTTCAACCGGTGAATCATGAAAAAGGGTTCTAGTTGAAACGCTTCTGCTTATCATTTAATAAGTGCAAAAGATGATTTGACTTCATTAATCTTTTGGCCGCTTCTCCATATAATATATATAATATGCATCACATAAAAACCAAAGATGGTGTCTACTTCCCATAAAGCAAAGAAAAATGTTTCTCTGCTGTCTTTATATAGTATATATATATACATTATAAAATTTTAAAAAATCTAAAAACACTATTTTTAATATTAAATAATCACTTATAATGTTTTTCTGAATATTTTATATGATTCTCCTAAAATACTTTTAAAGAAAATATTTTCATGTAAAACACTTGCTAATTATTATCAAAATTCACTCTTAATCTCTTTTTCCTCGTAATTACTGCTAAACCTCATCTTGGCATTCCAATTGAAAGAAATTTATTAATGCCCTTGGTCATTGTCTCAATGTTTTATCTTATGATAAATGATTTAATTTTCAGTAAATTATTGATAAATTTTATATATAAATGGTCATGACTTTTTGCCCACATATAATTTTTTCTTTCTAGGAAAAGTGAAGCCAAAAGTGAGGAAAGATTCTGTGTACTGAGTTCTTAATGTTATCAACAGTCCGTCACTTCTGGTTGAGCACTACCTATCCGTTATTGATAACAATGATGTGTTTGTCTAATTAACTATAAATTAAGTGCTAATCTAAATGTTTCTTTTCTTTTCACGCATTAAACTTTACCATGAAAGGATAGTATTCTATCACACTTTGAAGTATTAAAAAAAAAGAATGGCAATAAAAATTCAGCACCCAAACTAGCATTCCGAATATTCATAAACCCTTTGATGACGCTCTTTCAATCGTACTCAGCCTGAGCGCGTCGTCAGTTGGCCTGACCAAGACGCGCATTAGCTGATCTACAAGTCTGCTTGTCGCCTCTCCCGCAAAGAACAAGAAAGAAGAAGGGTTTGCTGGGATTCACCGTAGTCATCTCGATGCCTAAGTCGCCTTTTTGCGGCGAGAAAAGATAAACCGCTAGAGGGCTAATGTTTTTTGGCGCATCTTCAATCGGTTTCGGGTGACCTTTGCATTTATGCAGTTATCGCTTCTCAACTGATAAGAGGATTCTTATCGACGGGATTTTCTTTGCCTTATTGCCGCCAGATTAATAAGGATAATTGAAAGAAGGTACTGGAATTATTTCTGTATTTCCCCTTATTGATGAGATTTGGTGTGATTTACGTGATAAGTAAATAGTCAGAATTATCCTATTTCCCTTATTATTGATGAAATTTATTTGATTCACGTGATAAGCAAGATCGGGAATTATCCTACTTCCTTATCAAAGAGGGTTTTATTTGATTTACGCGATACTGCTCTTTAGGCTATCCTACCTAGCCTGCGGATGAACTGGCCCCTTTGGGCCTCAGGCCAGCATCCCGCGCGATCGGGCCTCGTTATAAATCTTCTTTAATCCCGCTCATTGAGAGTACGCTAATTTTTTTAAACCCAATCGTCACTCACTGCCGAGCGAAAGGCACGACGCTTCGAATCAGCGTGATATCCACGCGGGCTACTTAGGAAGGGCTTAATTAAATTTTTTTATCACTCTTTTGTTGTCTTGCCAATTTGAGCTGCTTGCTTCGGGTTATTGCGCTTCGAATCGAAAGCACGGTTCGTGACTATTTAGCTTTCCTGAGCAAGAGCGAGTAATTCGAAGCACGCTCGAAGCATGGTTTCAAGAATTTCTTTCGAAATGTTATGCTCAAAAGCCGAGTTTGGTTCCGGCTCAAGACCCTGATGAAGCAGGCTCAAAATCGAGCTACCGCCCCGCGCCGAGGCCGAGCTGCGGCTCGTAAACTGAAGCCGCTGGTCTCGGGGCGCTAAGACCTCTCGAAGCTTGCGGTCGCGAACTCGAGCTCAGGCTCGCTTAAGGCTTCGAAGCCAAAGTAAGCTCAGCTGACCTACGCCCGCCGGCGACCTCCCGCCGTTGAGCTCGCTGATCGGAAGCACCGCCCAGGCTATTCGCCTCCAGCCGCTGGTGCTCTATTGAACCGGCTTATTCGCTTCCCGGGTCAGTTGCGCCTTTCGCGCTCTCAGCTTTGGAAAACCGAAGCCGCCACTCGGCTGTCGCACTTCAATCAAGCTTACTGCTCCTGGCTATTGCGCCTTCAATCGGAAGCATTCGCCCAGCGTATTCGCTCCCGAAGTTGTTTATACTCTTTTGAATCGAAGTTTATTCTACTTCTGGGCCGCTGCGCTTTCCGAACCGGGCTGAGCTCTTGAAAGCTGAGTTGTTGTGGCTCCGTGAGCTAATATTCCTGAGCTGAACTGGCTCCATAGCTATATGGTCTTTTGTTGAGTAGTCGGTGCCTCTAAAGATGAGCTTTGGCTGCGGGCCCGTGAGCCAATATGCCCGAGCTGAACCCGCCCGTGGGCTATAAGGCGGCCCGTCGAGGTCAGCCTGAAAGCATGAGTTGTTTCCGGGCCTGAGCTAATATGCCTGAGCTGAACTGGCTCCATGGTTATATGGTCTTTTGTTGAGCAGTTGAGCTCTTGAAAGTCGAGCCGTCAGGGTCTAATGGCCAACTCGAGCCGAATCAAGTTATTCTGGCTTATAGCCTTTTTCGAAAGCAAGCGCTGAGCTTCAAACTGAAGCACGAGGTTTCAAGGCGCTCGAGGCTTTCCCGGCTAAAGAGCTCGCGCCCAGCTCAGCCCGGCGGTCGGTGTCCCAGTCATGAGATCCAGCAACCGAGGCTGGGCCGCATACATTCCCGCCTAAGCCAAACCGGCCTCGGGCTACATGGCCGAGGCGAAAACAGCTCACAACCGAAAGCCAGCTGAGGTTCGCAGGGCGCCCGGTGGGCTCTGAAGCAGCGGTTTTCGGCAACCGAGTCACGGGATCGCATGTGTAATCGCCTCAAAAATACCCTAAAATTTTATAATGAAATTTTTATATATTCCTGTGATAAATGGTTTCAATTTTAAGATTTTTCTGAAATTCTTAGATGAATACTAAATGATTATCAATCCTGTAATAAACCTGGCAAAAGAGAAATATGGAAATTGTAAAATAGGGACCTAAGGGTCAATTGTAAATAAGTTTATATGTCTAAGTGAAAATAGGAGACTTAAATGAAAAACAATGTAGAAATGGAGGACCTAAACATAAAAAAAGAAATAAAGAAAGTTAAGAAAAATCAAGGAAAGGGCATGTGGCATGTAGGGAAAGTAGGAGGAAAGCTCTTCATTTTGAAATGATTATGGTGATCCATAAGAAAAAAGGAAACAGAGAAAGAGAGAGGAGGTTTAGAGTGAGAAGCCTCACTTCTCTCAGAGTCTCAACTGATCCCACCAGTCCCAGCTACAAGAGAAAGTCCTTCTCGTGACAAGAAATGCAAGTAGATCCACTCGGGAGTTTTGTACAACCCAAGAGGTGTCTTCCCCTACTTTGGTTATTTTCACCCTAAGTCGCCATTATCAGATAAGGCGCACACTTAATCTTAGAGCCGATTTGCAAGGAAACAAAGAGAACTGCAGCGAGTCCTTCTGGTAAGTTGTAGCCACATCACGAATTTGATGTTAGCTAATCTCTAAATTCTAGAACTCCCGTGACCAAGTTATGGTCTTTACTCGAATCAAACAACTGGCGAGAGGTCATGTAATAGAGGTCATGCAACAGAGGTCATGCAAGAGAGGTCAACAGAATCATGCAAAAGCACAGAGGTCACCACTACCAGTCAACTCGTCTGGTTTGACCACGTGATGACCTCCAACTCTGGTCATATCTCCTTCACTCAACTCCGACGGTGTTCTTGATGCAGAGACCAGAACACACCAAACATTACACCAGCCCACTATTGAAGAATTGATCGGGAGGTCAAGATGCATTTGAATACATGCAGAAAATTTTTTTTTGACATCATTCAGTAATTGGAAGGCAAACGTATCGACTCGACAAACCCCGATGTGGAGCCGCTATATTTATTTTAGAAAGTTCATTTATTTATTTAAGTTTGCTTTGATTAGATCTGAAGTTTGCTTTATTTATTTTAAAGTTTGCTTTATTTATTTAAAGAAGATTTGCTTTTATTTATTTAGAAAGTTTTCTTTGTGGAGTTGCTTTTGTAATTTAGAAAGTTTCTTTCCTAGTTAGTAGAAGTCGCTTTTTGATTTAGGAAAGTATGGGGCTTATATACCCCCTAATGTAGTCTTTGAAAGGAGTTCGCTGCACAATATTTTCAGATTTCTTTAAGAGCCTCTCAAGTTCTCTTATCTCTCGAAGTGATCTCTCGTATCGAGTTCATGGCTTCTCATACCTGTGATTCCCGTATGAAGTCTTTTCCTACTTATCAATCAAATCTGCCCATAGTTGATCGTGGCGCCTTCACTCCATCATCGATCTTGTGTGACTGCTTCATTAGACCGTAACCACTTGTGCAAACTCTACTCTCCTCACCATCTCATCTTTTCTTAAACTTTCCATAACCAAATTCTCAACCTCAACCCAAAACTTTCCAAATCTTGTTCCACTACTAAACCTTCCTAAATACCCATTTTCCCTTATATACCAGAATACACCGTCCCTAACTTAGAAAATCTCCAAAATCTGGGTCCATAACCTATTTTCACTGGGAAAACTACCCAAACCCATATTTTGATTCCTACCTAAACTTCTCGATCATCCATCACGGTCCCAACCTTGCATCAAAGTGGTATCGAGCTCATGGATCGATGGTTGATCATAAGTCAACGGTGTGTTTCGATGCCAGAGACAAGACCCTAGATATGGTTTGAGTCGCTCACTAGCCAAGGAGGAAAAACAGTGATTTATGAAGAGCTATGAAATTAGTCAACTTCAAGGCTCGGGGCACAAAGAAAGTTAAAGGTATGTATGTACGACTGTGATTATCATTGAGGTGCGATTACTACTACGTAATGAAGATTACTATAAGAGGCCTAAATCATAGATGAAGGTTAGATTCAATCCAAAATTTAACATTCCGTAATTCATGGAAGGATGGATCCCGATGAATTTTGGATTGGCTACAGGAACATGTCTTAGCATTATGATTCCCCGAACGTGAAAAAGTGAAGTTGGTGGCTACAAAGATGTGCAAGAATGTTTCTATTTGGTGGAAAACATGAAGAGACAACGTGAAAGAGATGGTAAAAAAGAAGATTCAAACTGGGGGAGCATGTGAAGAAAGAACAAAAAGGAAGTACCTGCCCTTTAACTATTGCCAAGACATCTACCAAAATCTGTGAACTTTAAGCAACGAGATTTGAGTGTGGAGGAGTATCTGGCTAAGCTTTGTAAACCTGAGTCATCAAAGGAGACTCTGCAAGAGGCCGAGGAAAGATGGCGCCCACCACTACATTGCTGGTTTGAGATCTGGTATTGCTAGAGTTATTTTTTTGCAACCATATAATAGTCTTCAAGATGTGATAAAACTTGCTTTGAAGGTTGGGACTAAAAAAAAGTATGGAAACTCTACTACAACTAAGAGTGTGGCTAATGAAGGGTTTGTTGAGGGTTCTAATTCTTGGAATCCTAGTGGTACGAAACTACTCCCATCATAAAGAGAAGCACAACAAGAATTGGCTTCTAAGTCAAAGACGGTTTTATGCCAAGGGCTAGCATATTGACTGGAATGTCCTAACCAAAAAGCGCTATTTTAATTGAGGAAGATTAGTTAAGGAAGATGCTGAACAAGTGATCGAATCTAACCATGTCCATAAGAAGATCGATATAATAAATCACATTGCCAAAATCTAAGTCGATGTCAAGAAGTAGTCGAATCTAACCATATCCAAGAAGACGAGGAGAAGAGTTCACTACCGTTAAATTTTGATTTAGAAATCAAAGATGTTTAGATGCGATTTACTTTGGTTGTTGAAGAAACCGAAAGTAGTGGGCGAATTCTCTACTAGAAGCAAAATCGATTATAGAATTTGTTGATGTAATGTTCGAAGAAATACCGCACGGTTTTCCACCACAGGTATTCAACATCAAATGTAATTTCATACTGTGTTTGGTTTTTCCTAATAAGCTAGCTCTATGAAGAGCCCTCAAGGAGCATGAAGAGTTTAAAACAAGTTGATGATTTTCGACAAAGGGCTTGTTCAAGAGAGTGAAAGTTCCTATGTGGTTCACTATGTTGGAGCATGAAAGATGGATCTGGGAGTGTGGTTTTGATTAAGCAAGCTTTCAACAACATTTTTATTCATGAGGAAGCAAGATTCAAACAAGAGTGGAACAATATGAAAGACAAGCATATGAAGGTTATCAGCGACTGGTATTTGATCCAGGAGGATGGATTCGATTACACATGATAAAAGAGAGGTGTTCCTACTTATCCAAAAAAAAAAAAAGAGGTGCCCAAGTTGTGTACCAAGAATAGATGGTTCTTCCAAGATTATTAAGAAGATCATAAAGAATGCTTACAAGGTTAATTGAACCAGACTTAAATATCTTGCCTACATTCAAGGTTAAGGATTTGAGGTCTTATCATGGTGAAGACTCGAGGACAAGTCTTTTTCCTAACTATAGGGGCTTGATGCAGAGCATCCAGAAACACACCAAATATCAGAATTCAGCCTTACTATCGGGGTTAATTTGATCAGAGTCAAGATGCATTGAATACATGTGAAAACCCTTTTGGACATCATTTGGGCCTTGAAGGCAAAAACGTATCGATCTGACAAACCCCATCGTGGAGCTGCCATATTTATTTTAGAGTTTGCTTTATTTATTTTAGAAAGTTTGCTTTATTTATCTTAGAAAGTTTGCTTTATTTATTTAAGTTTGCTTTATTTATTTTAGAAGATTTGCTTTATTTATTTTAGAAAGTTTTCTTTTAAGAGTTGCTTTTTGTAATTTAGAAGTTTCTTTCCTAGTTAAAGTAGAAGTAAGCTTTGATTTAGGGAAAGTATGGCTATATACCCCTAATGTAGTCTGAAGTGGAGTCTAAGTTTACAATATTTTCGTATTTCTTTAAGTAGCTTTCGTTTCTCTTATTCTTGTGCGGATTCCCTCGACGAAGTCTGCATTTCATACTCGTGGATTCCTTGGTGGCTTAAGGTCTTTTCCTAAGCTTTATCAATCAACCCGTCCATAGCTGATCATGGCGCCATCATCGACCGTGTGGATCGTTTACTAGACCTAGCAACCACCTTTGCAAACTCTACTCTCCTCACCATCTCATCTTTCTTAAACTTTCCATAAATCACAAATTTTCAACCTCAACCCAAACTTTCCAAATCTTGTTCCATACTACTAAAACCTTCCTAAATACTCTTTCCTTATATATCGTAAATACACCGGCCCCTAACTTAGAAAAATCTCCAAAATTGGCCCATAACCTATTTTCGCCTTAGAAACTACCCAAAAAACCCATATTGACTTACCTAAACTTCTTGATCATCCATCACTATCCAACTCAGATCGCTTCGGACTCATGGAAAGCCCATTGAGTCATGCTGATACATCTATATGCCCGAGGGAGGAGGGTTAGATGTCAATTACAAAGGATCGAGCTCATCCGTCGCCGCCGTCGGTCAGCTCGCTTCTGGTTGACTACGCATGACTCCTAACCCTGCGTCATATCTCCTTCAATTAACTCCGATTCGGGTGTTCTTGAACTCTATGGAAAGCTCCATTTAGTCAAGAATACATTCATATTTGAGGATTATATTTGATATCAGACTATGGTGTTATATCGAGCTCGGCCCAGTCAGTCGCCCGCTACCAGCGCCGTCTCGGTTGACTACGCGACGACCTCCAACTTCTAAGTCATATCTCCTTCGCTCAACTCCGATTCGTGTTCTTGACTCTATGGAAATCCCATTGAGTCAAGAATACATTCATATTCCTGAGGAGTATATTAGATGTCAGACCGAGGTGTTATATCGAGCTCAGTCTGCAGTCAAAGTCACTGTCCTGCTGACACACCTCCAACTTCTAAGGTCATATTCCTTCGCTCGAATCCGATTGGGTGTTCTTGACCTATGAGCCCATTGAGTCAAGAATACATTCATATTCCCTGAGATATATTATATGTCAATCGAGGTCTTATATCGAAATTTCAGCCCAGGTCAGGTCAGCTCGCTACTCAGACAAACTTCGCCCGGTTGACTACGCACGACCTCTAACTTCTGGTTATCATATCTCCTTCGCTCAACTCCGATTGGGGTGTTCTTAGACCTATGGAAAGCCCATTGAGTCAAGAATACATTCATATGCCCGAGGAGGATATTAGATCTAGCCTGCCTAGGTCAGTCATTGTCACCAGTCACTGTCCGCTGACTACGCATGACCTCCAACTCGTATATCATATCTTCATCGTTTCCAACTTCCGCTTTGTGTTCTTGACTCGTGGAAAGCTCCATTGAGTCAAGAATATATCCATATTCTGAGGAGGATAGAAGATATATTTGACCTGAGGTGATAGATCGAGCCTGCCCAGGTCGGGTCACCGTCGTCAGAGATTGACTACGTATGACCTCCAACTTCTAAGGTCATAACCCTTCATCCAACTCGATTCGGGTGTTCTGACTCTATGGGAATCCTATTGAGTCAAGAATCCATATATATATATATATATATATATATATATATATATATATATATCTTATCTAATTGAAATCATATTAATTCAAAATCAATCCTTACCAAAACTACTAGTGACAAGACGAATAATATTGTTCTCTGAATGGTTTTGGAATAGGACTGTTTAGGCGAAAGCCAACTGAGATTGAGATTCCGCTGATTGGAACTGTGCGCAAAGATTTTTGGTTTGTTCTACTTTACTGCATTCCTCGCTTTCAAAATTTGAAATGTTTGTTTCATCACTCCTACCTTCCGTTTTTCAAGTTTTGTATTGTTTTGTTCTAAAAGCATATTGAATTGATTTAATTTGATTTGAGAAAAGTTATTGCAAATGTTTGCATGATTATTTAAAAATAACCGTTATACAAGCGCATATATTGTACTATATTTATAAAGGATTCAACGCCATAGAATGCATCCGCTTATTTCGCATCAAGGATAGGATTGCATACCAATAAAAATAACAGCGCATCGCGAACTATTGTATTGACGTAGTTTCCACGCCTGTTCAACGACCTGCATCGTAGTGTTCACTATTTGATTGTTTATAACCGCCTCAAAGAAATTTCGTACTGACCGTGCATCAGGTTATAAAACCATTTGATACGGCCGCAGCCTGGACCGTGTCATGACTTTATATCCTCAGATATCGAAGACATAGGTTAAATTAAGTATATGGGTATAACTAAATTGATTTATATAATTGAAATTGAATTGCAGAACTCGAATTGAATTTGTGGTTATTTAATTGATTTGAAATTGCAAATATTGAATATGAAAGTGTATTTTTCGGATATCAATGAACTATAACCGATTGTATATATATAACAAAGTATATGTATTGTATTTATATCGATCATCCAAAGATTTGGTTCTCAATTATTAAATTGGGTGAAGGATTTGATTTAAGTCAAACCCAGGAATGGATTTGTATAGAACCACTTAAGCATGAAAATGCTTAGCGCATTGTTTACCAATGCAATGTGCATCGAGTGATAGATAGCATGACCAAAGCTGACCCAAGATCGAGAGCATCGAGTCATAAAGAAGGAAATTTATATGCCCGACATGCATTCATTTCCATGTTTTTCTTTTCGATATTAATATTTCAGAAAAACAATTTTCTCTCTCGAATATCTATATTTTTGTAAATCATTTGAAAGGCTTGATGCCTCATTGTAAATGGGTTTCGTTAAATGTTAAATGTTTATGGAGCACTTGATTTATGTCAGCATGAGGTATGATGTTGAGAGTTGAGTGATTTTAGTGGCATCCGGACTCGGTTCGGATCCGCTTAAGCGGGTCGGTCGAATTGAGAAGGGCGCCCTGAGCTATGGTATCAGAGCCTAGGTTTAGGCGGTTCTACAAAATGATTTTGAAATTGTTTGAAAATGATTTTGAAATTGTTTGTAAATGATTTTGAAATTGTGTATAACATGCATTTCATTTGCATATTAAGGATGACATGACTCTGACGCGGATCTTGCTGGTCTTAATAGGATAAGCATGGGCGGTTCGACTTCCCTTAGGGTCGAGGATGACCCGGGGTTCTCCCGAAAGCAGTCTGCTAGTGAGAAGGGTGGGCAAGCATCCCGTACCCCACCAATGAATGAACGAACAAGTGTGGGAGGTACTATGGAGTATCCTCCGAAGCTAGTTCGAGCATTGCAAAATAGAGACAACCCTGGTTGCAATTGCTCCAAAGCGATTAGCCATTATGAGAGAATGGCAAGGTGCCGACCTGTAGATTTTATGGGGAAAGAAAGAGGGCGAGCCTTCTGGCGGAAAATTGGCTCGAGAGAGCAGGCGAATGCTTGTGCAAATGCATTTACTGCAATTTGAAGAGAGAAGTTGGAATGTGCGACCTCATTATACGGGATGAGAAGCATCGGTGGTGGTTTAAGTGACTAGGACCACACCATCAGAGAGAGTTACATGGGAGTTCTTCTTGGATGAGTTCAAGAAGCACTATGTGGGTCGCATTTATCTAAACAACATGAGACGGGAGTTTCATAATCTGAAGCAAAGACAAATGAGTGTGACCGAATATCAAAGAGAATTCACACGATTGAGCAAGTATGCTCCCGAGATACTTGTGAGTGAGGAAGAAAAGTGTCATAGGTTTGAAGACGGCCTTAATGACCATGTCGAGCCCATGTCCTGACATTTTGCCATGAGGATTTCTCAAAATTGTGACATGTGCATTGAATGGAAAGAAGTAAGAAAGGAAAAAGAGAGAAAGGGTCAAAGACGGGGAAAAGAAAATCGAGTCGGTCAGCTCGCAACAACGACAAGAGGAAAGAAATTAGGGACCACGGGTTCAATCGGCCTATACTTACAGGCTATCGGTAGGAATACTACACTACCAGCACCATCAGTTGCGAGTACACAAGGAGGTCCTTCTAGAGGACAGATTACTCCCCATTGCTCCCATTGTGGGAGAAATCATAAAGGAGAATGTTGGAGACTTACAGGTGCTTGTTTGATTTGTGGATCCAAAGAGCATAGAGCAAGAATTGTCTCGACTCGTTCATTTCACATTTCCCGCAATTTGGGGGTACAACTTTGCTTGAGTGTTACCAAAAAAGCGCAAGAGTGTTGCATCATAGGAGTCATTCGAGACAAGGGACACAAACTTTGGAGTAGCAAGATGTAATTGGAGTGCTCCAGCTAGAGCATATGCAATGAAAAGCGATGGAAATCACCAGACGCTCGGATGTGATGATCGGTAATTTTCAAATCTTTGATACTACTGTACATGCATTGATTGACCCCGGTTCAACCCACTCATATATTTGCACCAACATACCCAACTTGGGTAAATTACCGAGGAGTGAAACCGAGTATGACATCGTGGTGACGAACCCGCTCGGCCATAGTGTTATTGTGAACATAGTGTATAGAGATTGTCCCATCAAAATATAAGAATATGAATTTTTAGGAGATTTGATTGAATTATCATTAAGGGAGTTTGATGTGATATTGGGGATGAATCACGGTTGTCAGGGCGTAAGCAATGAGTCGATTAATAGAATGAAAGAGAGTAACCTTAAAGAACACCGAATGAAGATGAAGTAACTTTCATCGGGGTGAGAGGTCAAATCATCTATCTAATGTGATATCATACATGCTTTGCTAGAGCAATGAGTACGGAAAGGATGTAAAGCCTACTTGGCTTATGTGATTGATCTGGTGAAGACAAGGCCTAGTGTATCCGATGTCCCTCTTTGTGCGCGACTTTCGGACGTGTTTCGGAAGAGTTACCGGGATTGCCTCCACATAGGGAGATTAGGTTTGCTATTGACGTTGTACAGTGCCACACCGGCATCAAATTTGCACCGTCTGAGGTAAATAAAGCTAGAGTTAAGGAGTGAGTACAATTACAAGAACTAAGAAAAAGGGTTCATTCGACCAAGTGTATCACCATGGGGAGCTCCCGTGCTTTTTGTTAAAAAGAAAGATGGTACACTTTGGCTATGTATTGATTACAGACAACTGAACAAGTTAACGATAAAGAATAAGTATCCGTTACCCAGAATTGATGATTTGTTTGACCAATTGAAAGGTGCAAGTATCTTTTCGAAGATTAACTTGCGATGCAGGTATCATCGATTCAAAATTAAAGATGCCGATGTGCATAAGAGCGGCGTTTAGGGCGCGATATGGACATTATGAGTTCAACCTTAATGCCGTTTGGATTGACAAATGCTCCGGCGGCTTTCATGGACCTAATGAATCGTGTTTACGGCCCAGTATGTGGATCAATTTGTACGTAGTGTTCATAGGCGACATTCTTGTGTGATCCAAAGATCGGAAAGTCATGACACACACCTTAGAGTAGTGTTAGAGACTTTGAGAAAGAGCGATTGTATGCAAGGCGGTAAGTGTGAGTTTTGGAAGAATGAAGTGTCACTTTCTTGGGCACATAGTATCAAGAAGGAATCGAGTAGATCCAAAGAAAATAAAGTGGTTGTTGAATGAGCCACCTAAATGTTACGAAGTCGCGAAGTTTCTTAGGACTAGCGGATACTCGAAGATTCGTTAAAGGGTTTTCTATATTTGCAGCCCCAGATGGCCAGATTGCTCCCGGAAAATGTAAAGTATGAATGGAGTGAAAAATGTCAAAAGAAGTTTGATAAGTTGAAAGCATTCTTACTTAGAGACTCGGTTCTTGCTCAGCAGATAAAATTAGAGAATGTGATTTTTAGTGATGTCATCGTGGACTTGGGTGTCTGCTGGAGGTAGTGGTAGCCTATGCTTGACCAGTTGAAGCCGCATGCAGAAAAGACTACCCCATGATTTGGAATTAGCATTTGTTGTATTTGCGTTGAAAATTTGGAACATTATTTGTATGGAGAGAGTGTTTCATCTACATTGATTATAAGAGTCTTAAATATTTGCCCTCACGAAAGCAACTTGAGACAACGAAGATGGATGGAGCGATAAAAGGTATGGTATGTGATTGATTATCACGGGAAGGCCAATGTAGTGGCCGGCTTTGTAGTAGAAAGTCAATATGAGCTTGACGTTGAATGCCCATTGTCATTATATGTGATAGCTGTAGTGGCGAGTTGATAGCCTAGACGAGTTGTTGAATCGAGTCTTTAGAGCGCAAGAAAGATGAGAAAATTGTTGCACAATAAATCAGTTGGAAATGGTAAGCGAGTTCACGAGTGAGCGAATGGGTTTGTATTATAAGGATCGGGTTTTGTGTACCCGGTGTAATGATTGAGGAAATCCATACTTGAAGGGCACATAGTGGGATCTTTTGCTATCCGTCCCGGTAGCCGCAGATGTATCGAGATTTAAAATGTCATTACGGTGGTCAGGGAGGAAAGTGTCTTCCCGGAAATTTGTAACCAAGTGTTTGGTGTGTCAAAGAGTAAAGGCAGAGCATCAAGTTCCTTCGGGATTATTGTAGCCTATTAGAATACCGGAGTGGAAATGGGACCGAATCACCATGGATTTTGTGGTTGGGTTACCATTGACGAGGAAAAATGACCTTCGGTTTAGTGCGTAGTAGGCCGATTGACTAAGTGACTCACTTCTACCGGTGAGAGCCAGGCTATTCACTTGACAAGCTAGCGGCGTATATTAAGAAATAGTTCGGTTACATGGGATTCTGTATCATTATTTGGACCAAGATCAGGGTTTGCCAGTTTTGGGGAGAGAATTCTGGCCTTGGGCACTCGGCGGGTGATCTGTTCCACCCATAAACGGATGGACAATATGAGAGAGTGATCCAGATTCTAGAAGATATGTTAAGGAGTTGTGTGATCGGCCTTGAGGGTAGTTGGGATCAACACATTGCTTTAGTTGAATTTGTATTACAACAGCAGTTTCAATCAAGTATTGAATGGCGCCTTATGAGAGGCTTTATATGGGAGAAAATGTAGAACACCATTATATTTGGGCGGAATTAAGTGAAAAGAAAATGGTGGCCCGGAGCTTTATACAAGAGGCGAAGAAAAGTGAAAATGATTAGAGAGAAATTGAAGGTGGCCTTGATGGGCGAAGTCATATCTTAGACATGAAAGAAAAGATATTCGATATGAGATCGGCGAAAAGGTGTTTTTAAGAGAAGTATCAGCCTTGGAAGAAGGTGATGAGATTTGGGAAAATGGGCAAGTTGAGCCCTAGATTTATTGGCCCTATGAAGTGATTGAGGAAAGTGGGTCAGTGGCATCTGGATTGGCGTACCTCCGGACTTGGAAAGATCCATGATGTGTTTCACGTGTCCATGCTGCGGAGGTACCCGATCGGACCAGGTCACATGTAGTCTCTTCGGAACCGAGATTGAAATTTGAGGCAGTTGGCGTATGAAGAAGAGCCGATTAGAGATTTTGGCTCGTGGAAGTGAGAGGAATGCAGATAAGAAGATTCCGTTAGTCAAGGTGCTGTGGAGAAACCATAAGACTGAAGAAGCCACTTGGGAAAGTGAGGAAACGATGCGGCAACAATATCCGCAACTGTTTGAATAAGGTAATTTCGAGGACGAAATTTTTTTAAGTGGGGGAGAGTTGTAACGCCCCAAAAATACCCTAAAATTTTATAATGAAAATTTTTATATATTCAGGTACTTAAAGGGCCAATTTGGGTATTTTAAAATTTTTAGATGAATATTGATTAAATGATTATTAGATCAGAAATAAACCCAAGTGAAAAGAAAAATAATAGAGTACAAATGGGGACCTAAGGGTCAATTGTAAATAAGTTTATATGTCTAAAAGTGAAAATAGGAAGCGTAAATGAAAAATAATATAAGAAATGGAGAGGACCTAAATATAAAAAGAAATAAAAGAAAAGAAGAAAAAAAATCAAGGAAAGGGCATGTGGCATGTAGGAAAGTGGGAGGAAGTTTCGCCTTTTTAAAAGTACGATTAAGGGTGATCCATAAGAAAAAGGAAAACGAGAGAAAGGAGATATTTTAGAGTGAGAAGCTCTCACTTCTCTCTACAGATTCCCAGGTGGACCATAGGTCCCGAGGCAACAGAGGAGAATCCTTCCTACGTATTAGTGCCAAGTAGAGGTAGAATCGAGGAGTTTCGACAACTCCAAGAGTGAGTCTTCCCTACTTTGGTTATTTTTCTACACTAAGCTGTCACATTGTGATAGTGCATTAGTCGGACCTTAGAGCTGATTTTGGGTAAAAATAAAGAATCTGAGTAGTGAGTCATACGGTAAGTTGTATCCACATCAATGAACTTGATGTTAGGCTTGAATTTCCCGATTGGAGTCTGTAGACCAGATGCATGTTCTTTTACTCACGAGCAGTCAAACGGGCGAGAGGTCATGCAATAGAGGTCATGCAGCAGAGGTCATGCAGCAGAGGTCATGCAGTAGAGGTCAGCAGACCTCATGCGGGAAGAAGGTCGGCGGACCTCGTGCGGCGAAGGTCGGCTCGTCGGTTGGTCGATCGTGCAGGTTGACTCTGCACTTGACCTCAGCTTGGAGGAATGTCATATCGCCGTTGAACTCCGATTTGGGTGTTCTTGGACTCTATGGAAAGCCCATTGAGTCAAGGATACATTCATATGCCTGAGGAGGATATTAGATGTCAAACCAAGGTGTTAGATCAGGCTCGTCCGGTCAGGTCAGCTCGTCGGTTAGTCATTTCGTGCAGGTTGACCTACGCATGACCTCCAACTTCGGAAGGTCATATCTCCTTCGTTCGAACTCCGATTTGGGTGTTCTTGGACTTTATGGAAAGCCCATTTAGTCAAGAATACATTCATATTCCTGAGGATTATATTAGATATCAAACCGAGGTGTTATATTGAGCTCGTCCAGGTCAGGTCATTTCATTCGGTTCGGTCGGCTCGTGCAGGTTGACCATACGACCTCCAACCCGGAAGGTCATATCTCCTTCGTTGAACTCGATTCGGGTGTTCTTGGACTCTATGGAAAGCCCATTAGTCAAGAATACATTCACTTATTCTTGAGTATATTAGATGTCAGACGAGGTGTTTATATCGAGCTCGTCAGGTCGGGTCAATAAATGCAGGTTGACTACGCCACGACCTCCAACGGAAGTCATATCTCCTTCGTTTGAACTCCGATTTGGGTGTTCTTGGACTCTATGGAAAGCCCATTGAGTCAAGAATACATTCATATTCTAAGGAGTATATTAGATGTCAGACCGAGGTGTTATATCGAGCTCGTCCAGGTCGGAATCAGCTGTCGGTTCAGATCGGCTCGTGCGGGTTGATACGCCGACCTCAACCGGTCATATCTCCTTCGTTCGAACTCCGATTTGGGTGTTCTTGGACTCTATGGAAAGACCATTGAGTCAAGAATACATTCATATTCCTTAGGAGGATAGAAGATGTTTGACCGAGGTGATAGATCGAGCTCGTCCAGGTCGGGTCAGCTCGTTAGTTCAGGATTTGACTGTGTATGACCTCCAAATTCGGAAGGTCACCCGCTCAACCGTCCAGAACTCGGTCAGTGTTCTTGGACTCTATGTGAAGCCCATTGAGTCAAGAATCCATCTATATATATATATCTTATCGAATTTGGAAATCATATTAATCTCTGAAAATCAATCCTTACCAAAACTGCGAATGCCTTACGAATAATATTGTTCTTTAATGGTTTGGAATAGGGGTGATGAGGAGGAAAAATAAGCGAGATTGAGATTCAAGGATTGGAATCAAAGTGCAAAAATTTTTGGGTTTGTTTTACTTACTCATATTCCTCGTTTCAAAATTTGAAATGTTTGTTCTACCAACTCCTATTCCTCGTTTCAAGTTTTTGCATGTTTGTTCTAAAAGCATATTGAATTGATTTAATTGATTTGAGAAAAGTGATTATGAAATGCTTGCATGATTATTGAAAATAAACTGTTTATACAAGCGTACATATTGTACTATATTTTGCTATAAAAAGGATTTGAACGCCCATGTAGAATGTGCTTAGTTTATTTCGCATCAGGATAGATTGGTATACGGTAAGATTCGAATAAGCGATGCTGAACTATTGTATTGATGTCCTCCGATCAGCAGCCCAACGAGGACCCGTGGCATTAGTGTTCACTATTTGATTGTTTATAACGATTCGGCAACCGAGCGGGGCGATGCGTGTTATAAAATCATTTAATCTGACTGCGGCCAGCGGGACCGTGTCGGTGACTCTGATATCCTGTATATAGAAGACATAGGTTAAATTCGTTAAGGCATAAGCTGAGGTGGAATTGACATAATTGAATTGGATTGCGGCCAGATTGAATTTGTGAGCATATTTAGATTGATTTGAAATTGTAGTATTGAATATGAAAGTGTATTTTTGGGATGATCAATGAATTATAACCCAGATTGTATATATATAACCAAAGTATATGTATTGTATTTATATTCTGATCATCAAGATTTGAAAGTTCTGAATTATTAAATTGCATGATTTGATTTAAGCTGAAATTGAGGAATGGATTTGTATAGAACCACTAAGCATGAAAATGCTTAGCGTATTAATTTACCAATCTTGCTTAGTGCAGAAGTAATAGATAGTGGCCAGAAGCGGACCCGAGATCGAGGCGTCGAGTCATAAAGAAAGAAATTTCGAATTATGCTCCGACATGTGCATTCATTTCATGTTTCTTTTGGACATTAATATTTTGTAAAAACAATTTGCTCTCACGAACATCTATTTTGTAAATCATTTTGAAAAACTTGGATGCCTTCATTGTAAATGTATTTTGTTAAATGTTAAATGTTTATGGGCTTGCCCGATTTATGTCGCTTCCTTGAGAATTATGATTTTGAGGGATTGGTGATTTTAGTGGCATCGGACCGGATTGGATGTTAAAGCTGGGCGGGTTGGAATGGGAGGGAAGTGCCACCAAACTCTTAGGAGTGGAGCTTCATCTCTTATTCATGGGCAGGTGGAGCGGATGACTGATAATGAAACTGTTTTGGAACTCTGGGTGGGCATTCAGGAGCCTTCTTTGGTGAAGACTCAAATGGGTATTCCAGCGTGACGTGAGTATGTGACAAGAGCACTAATGGCGTGGAGATGGTGGTGTCAAACATCCACAGGGCCTTGAGGCGCTCTGAGTGAGCCTGTGAGTGGGCAGGTCAAACTCTGATGTGGGTGGATGGGGAGTGCAGGCGGATTGGGTCTCCTTCTGGCTGATCTGCTGAGCTCAGTGGGCTGAAGCAGCAGGCTAAGCGGCTCCTGGTGCATGGCTGAGTTAAAGCAGTCGAGCTCTTCAAGTAATTTCTTCGGGCTCCGTGGGAATTTGAAATAGTAGTGAGGCGAAATCTGAAGTTTGCATGGTACACACGGCTAAGCTAAGTAGTTGAGCTCTTTAAAGGCGGTACATTGGGCTCTTAATTTGAGGACTTTTGGGCTGAATTACTGAGGCGAGGCCGGCTCTTGGGCTGCATGGTACGCATGGCTGGTGAGTAGTTGGGCTCTTTATTAATTTCTTTGGGCTCCTGGGCGTTGGTATTATGGGGTGCAGTGCGCAAATTTGAGCCCGACTCTTGGGGCTGCGTGGGCATGGCTGTGGGAGTAGTTGAGCTCTTTAAAGGCGGGTTCTTGGGCTCTGGCGGCCCGAGGGCCTTTTAGAATTTGAATTACTGAGCGGGCGAAAGCTCTTGGGGCTGCGTGGGCGCACGGCCGGTAGTAGTTGAAGCTCTTTAAAATGAATTCTTGGGCTCTGACGAGGCCTTTTTTCCCAGGGTGAATTGCCTTAGTGACCCCGACTCTTAAGTTTGCGTGGCACAGCTGAGTAATTGAATACTTTAAATTAATTTCTTGAGCTCACAGGCCATTGAGCACTTATGGTGAATTACTGGTGAGCCCGACTCTTAGGAACAACGTGGGTAGCTGGTGAGTGGTTGGAGCTCTTTAAGGCGAGCTCTTTGGGCTCTGGCGGCTGAGGCCTTTTGGGGGCTGGTGCACGAGGCTGAGGCCGACTCTTGGGGCTGCGTGGTACATGGCTGGTAGTGGTTGAAGCTCTTTAAAGGCGAAATTTCTTCCAGGCTCCTGGTATTTGAGGCCTTTTGAATTTGAGATTGCTGGTGAGCAGGCTCTTGGGATGCGTGGGCATGGCTGGTGAGTAGTTGAGCTCTTTAAAGGCGAAATTTCTTTGGGCTCAGTGGCGGGATGCACATTAAACTAACTCTGAGGTACACGTGGCACGAGGCGGAATGGTTAGGCTCTTGGTAGGCTGTTGGGCTCTGGCGCTAAGGCCTTATGAATTTGAATAACTGACTAAAGCCGACTCTGGGTACGCATGGTGGGTGGAGTAGTTGAGCTCGTCAAGCGAAGGTATTGGGCTCTGTGGCCCACGTATTCTTATTAAATTTGAATATGTGGCGCCCCGATCCCCGGTGGTCCAAGTTGACCGCATCGGCCCAGCGAAACACTTTCAGTGAATCGGTTGACCCGACATTTCTCACGAAAGTGGGCAAAGTCTCGCTTTGTGGGGCTCGGGATACATAGCACATTACCTGACATGTCCCAACGTCGATCCACATGAGTAAAAACGGCCTCTTGGGCCCATAAACCAATACTAAATGTGATAATATATCCGTATATAACCATAGTTCAAGAGTTAAGTTTACTCTTATACAACATATATTAACATGAAAAACATTCTAATAAATGTATACGTCCTTAAAACACAGAAACCCGCAATCGGCTTCCTTAAGCGGCCTCTATGATGGGGAGTCTCCTCGTGCGCTCCGTACTGAAAATATGTTCCCTCGACCAGGAGTGAGCTAATGCTTTCGATAATTGGAATCACCTAAATGGGCTACTCTCCCACCTAAGTGCATATGCAATGCTCCCAGAAGTAAACACACATTCAAGTAAATGCATGATCCTACTTGAATAATACACTGTTCTTTCTTACCCAGAGTCCTCCTTGAGGACTCCCTCGCACTTACTAAGCCACGTATGAGAAACATTATTTTTCAAAACAAAAATGTTGTTTTTAATAGTGGACTACCCTCCGATATTAGTAATGGACCGACTCCGATGTTATATTTAGTGGACTACCCTCCGATGTATATCAATTGGACCGACTCCGATGATTGATATTTTATGGACTACCCTCCGATGCATAAAGTAATGGACCCGACTCGATGTTATTATTATTAGTCGACCCTCGACCACTCTCGATGAACCATCTCATGCACTCATCATCTCGGCTACAGGGTGCAGGTGCGTATGGAATGCGTGATCTTGATTCGATATAGTGCCTATAGCATTACAAATATATAATCATGAATATATTCACATAATTTAAAGCACACAAAACATGTTATGCACATTCACCATCAATTTCACCAAAAATTAGCTCACCTGGGCTAATTTACAACTCTGACAATTGATTTGAATTACTCAGCCATACATTATTTCACAAAAATATTTCGTGAACACTATTCCTATGAACAGTGAAACCCTCGGGTTCTTGTTCCGACAATCACCAATCATCGGTTCACTTTGTGAACGAATTTCTGACAGTTTCGGCCTATGCAGCGTATGTCTGATTTGTTTCTAAATTATACAGTGCTTTCTAACCCCGAAACAGCCCCTCACGATTCTTGATTTCCTGAATGGGTTTGATAAATTCGACGATTCGGTCACAGATTTGGGGCCGTCAGCTGGCATTTCGAGCAAATCGACCTCGAGCATCATAAATACACTTAAATAAAGTCTGGCTCAAGTAGGATGAAACCACACCTCACGGGTTTGTTGAAAACTCCAAGCCCAGGGTGTCACGCGTAGGCCTCTCAGCGTAGAGTGGCTTCCTTCTTGGCGAAGACTTGAATGGTCGGATGCAGCTTGCAAATCTAGAGGCTTGATCTCTCTCTAAAAACAAAGCGAAATCAACCTCTTTGGTTCTTCCCCCTCTCCTTCGTTTTGACTTCTAATTTCAAGTGTAGGAGATGTATTTATGTATTTTGTTTTGATACCAGATTTTAATCAAATTCCAAAATGACCATTTTGTCCCTTAGTTTGGATTTTCAACATTTAGCTCTATCTCGGCCGTCCATTTCCATCATCTCTCTACCCATGCACTTTATGTAACATGAGTACATGTTATATGTGACTTTTTTCACATCTCAAGTCGTTTTCCGGCACCCGAAACTCGATGCCTCGAAAAACATGTAAATTAGATTTGTCTCGAAATTTGTGAGTCGACGTGCTAGCTAGATTTAATCTAGAAGTTCAACGGTGAAATCTGTTTCATCGTCCGAGTTTAGAGAATAAATTTTGGATTTTTAAGCGAAATTCTGATTTTACGCTTTTTTCGGAGGTGGAATTTCTCGGGTCTTCTGATAACTGGTGACTCTTGGGGCTGCATGGCCTGGGTGGAGTGGTCGAGGCTCGTCAATGACCTCTTTGGGCTCACAGCATTTGAGGGCACTTATGGGAATTTGAATAGCTGGTGAGCAGGCTCTTAGGGCATGGCTGGTGATAGTCGAGCTAGTCAAGGCGAGCTCTTTGGGCTCCGGTCTTTGAGGCCTTGTGGGATTTGAATAACTGAAATTTGAGACGACTCTGGGTACCTGCAAATTTGGGTGGAGTAGTGGAGCTCGTCGAGGCGAGCCTGCGGGCTCCTAGGCGTTGTGGCCTTGTAGAGATTTGAATAGCTTGAGCGTCGACTCTTGGGGTGCGCATGGCTGAGTGGAGTAGTCGAGCTCGTCAAGTGTTCTTTGGGCTCCAGTATTTGTGGCCTTATGGGTTAAGCGAATAACTTTGGTGATCGGCCTCTTGGGCTGCATGGTCTGAGTAGAGTAGTCGAGCTCGTCAAAGCTATTTGTTGAATCTGTGACCTTGTGAATTTGAATAGCTGGTGATATGACTCTTGGTGCATGGCACGAGTGGAGTAGTCGAGCTACGTCAGGCGAATCTTGCTGGGCTCTATTTGAGGGCACTTATGGAATTTGAATAGCTGAGCTAAAGCGGCTCTGAGGCTGCTCTTTGAGTAGAGTGAGTCGAGCTGCGTCAAACTAAGGCTCTTTGGGCTCCTGTGAGGCCTTGTGAAATTTTGAATAGCTGAGCTAAGTGACTCCTAGGAGTGCATGTTTGGGTGGAGTAGTTGAGCTCGTCGAGCTAAGCCTCTTGGGCTCCTGGAGGTACGAGGCGCTAATGGGGTGAATAACTTTGGTAGCTGACTCTTGAGGTGCATGGCACAGGCAGATTAGTCGAGAGGCTCGTCGGAGCGAATCTTTGGGGCTCTGGAAATTTGAGGCCTTATGGTGAATCTTTGAGCTAAAGCGACTCTGAGGCTGCGTAGGCTAGGTGGAGTAGTTGAGCTCGTCGAGCTAAGCTCTTTGGGCTCTGGCCCATTTGAGGCCTTGTAAATTTGAATAGCTGGTGACGATCTTTGGGTGCATGGCACGAGGAGTAGAGTGGTCGAGCTCGTCAAGCGAAATTTCTTTGGGCGCCAGCGCTAAGGCCTTGTGGGCTGAATAGCTGGCTGACCGACTCGTAGGGCTGCGTAGTTTGGTGGAGTAGTCGACTCGTCAAGGCGGCTCTTTGGGCTCCTAGCGTGGCCTTGTGAAATTTGAATAGCTGGCGATACGACTCTTGGGGTACGCATGGCTGAGTAGAGTAGTCGAGCTCGTCAAATTGAAATTTCTTTGGGCTCTAGCTGTTGTGTGCAATGGTGAATAACTGGTGATCGACTCTTAGGTACGCATGGCACGATTGGAGTAGTCGAGCTTGTCAAAGGCGAATCTTGAATCTCCCAGCGCTGAGGGCCTTATGGGCTGAATAACTGTGAGCTAAGCGACTCTGGGAATTTTGCATGAGCTGGGTGGAGTAGTTGAGCTCGTCAAACCGTCGAGGTGAATACCGCTGTCGCAACTCGGATTAAGGTGGACCTAGACGATCTCTGAGGTTTCCACGCCTTTTCGGGGACCGTTCTCTTTCGGTCTTCGGGGACCTCTCCCGGTCTCTTTGTCTCTTAGGGCTCCGTCCCTATCGCTTGTCAGTCCCGCTTTTTTCCTTATGGGTGGAAGAGCTTCCTTTCTTAGATGTGAGGGCTTCTTCGCCGTTAATGTACTTCTCCGCTTTAGCAAGCACCTTGGCCATGCTGGCCTGAGGATTCTTAGAGATAGAAAACATCGAGTCCTTTGACTGCACTCCTAATCCAGCGATGAATGCGGTGATAGCGAACTTCTCGTCAGGTATATCTACCTTCAGAGACTCGGCATTGAACCTCTGGACATAAGATCTCAGGCTTTCTTG
Source organism: Tetrastigma voinierianum (assembly GCA_016808115.1). Classification (NCBI taxonomy): domain Eukaryota; kingdom Viridiplantae; phylum Streptophyta; class Magnoliopsida; order Vitales; family Vitaceae; genus Tetrastigma; species Tetrastigma voinierianum. The sequence goes on along the minus strand of JAEQBH010002979.1, from coordinate 36,757 downwards.
CGGCTGCAACTTTGTAGTCGATGGTGATAACTCGGCTTCTATATGTTGCTCGATGAAGTGGGATCTGAGCGCAATAGATAGTTCTCACGAATGAGGAGATTGTGAGGCTGGGCTTTGTTGAACCAAGCCAAGTGCTGGGCCTTTTAATGTGATAGTGGCTGCATCGTCTGGGGTCACGATGCCATGTAGCTCCATTTTATTCTTGTAAGTGTTGAGGTGATCGACGGGATCTCTGGCACCATCGAACGCTTCCACTTGTGGCACTCTGAACTTTGCTGGGAGAGGGAAATGGAGCACCTCGGCTGTGAATGGTGACTTAGTTTGTTGCACCAGGGTGTCCATAGAGTCAGGTCGTCCCTTCACGACTTCCTTCACGCGACTGAGTTCCTGCTGGAGGCTCTTGAATCTCTGTTCCCATGATTGCTCCTCCACCCCTTGCTGAGGGGTCGTAGTTCCTCGTTACCGACGTGCCTCCCGAGTGCTGCTTTAACTGTTGCTCTCCTCTCCAGGGGTTAGGGGTGGTCCGTACCCCCTGGCTTGGCTGGATTCTGCTTCCGTTTCAGCACCTCGGGGAGTGTCGTGGTCTGGTTGTCCTTCATGATGGGCGGCGTTACGACCTTCTTGAGTTTGTCGTGCCTCCCGTGATCGTTGCATCTGTAAGACCCGAGAAATTCCAATTTTTGGAAAAAGGGCAAAATTGTAATTTCGATTACAAAATTGTACGGTTAAAAATGCGAAATTTGATACTGCAGATCTCAGATGACGGTTTCACCTTTGGAATCGATCTCTCGTGAAATCTAGCTAGCACGTGGAATTTCGTCGAGATTAGAGGATAGTCGGGTCACCGTTTACACGAGGCATCACGATTCGGGTCTTTAATAAGCGATTCGATCTGGCAATCATATAACAAGTACTCATGTGCCATAAGTGGCATGAGTAGAGAAATGATGAAAATGGACCCGGTAGAGATAGTCTTAGAATGTCAGCTAGGGAAAAAATGGACCCTACATGGTCATTTTGAAATTGTTTAAATAGAAAATGACAAATAGGAGATAGTCTTTCTTCTCCAAACAAATTAAAAGAACCCAGAAATTTGGGGCAGTAGCGAAGCAGGAGAGGCGAGCCAGTTTTTGTGATTTTTTTTTAGAGAGAGTACCTTCTCTCTAAAATGCAGGAATCCGACCAGTCGAGTCGTCGGGACGAAGAAGTTTGCTCTGCGGGCTTCGCTTGGGTACCCGTTTAAGGAGTTTAGACAAACTCAGCAGGGTGAGTTTCTCCCTACTTGGGTTTTATTCCTTCTTTAAGTACTTTGTCGATGTTTGAGCTGAATAAAGCCGTGAGGGGCCGTTTGATCGGTCCCAAATCTTAGGACCGAATTGTTAAAAATTGTTGAAACTCAAATGGAGCAGCCGTGACTGCCACGGCTGATTTGGGTTGTTAAATTTTGCAATTATGTATTAAATCATGTATTGGTTTGAATGGTAGGAATGAAGTAGTGACAAGGTTATTAAGTGAACCCGATGATTTGTGATTTTAAAGAATAATGCTTAGGGGTTTCACTATTCTAAGCAGTGTTCTCAAAAAATTTTTGTGAGATTAATGTGTTTAGTTGAGTTATTCACGTCAGTGCTCGTGTTTGATCATTAGCCCATGTGAGCTAATTTTGATGTAATGAAATGCGAATTTACATGACATGATTGTGTGAATTGAATTTTGTGCATAGATGCATGTTGATATAATTTTGCATATGATATAGATTTGTGTGGAATTAGCATTTATGCATTCCATATACCCAACTGGAACACCACTAGGACAATAGGAGTGAGTGCATGAGGCGAGTCTAGAGAAAATAAAATGATAATTGATTATCGGAGGAATTGATCCTCTTAAAAATATCGTCGTCGGGAGGCCGGCCCCAGAATTGATATACATCGGGAGGGAGTAGTCCACAAAATAATATGTCGTCGAAGGCGGCCCAAATTGATATATATACCTTCGGAAGGTTGTCCACAAGCGAGTAAACATAATAATTCTCATCACGAGGCTTAGCGGTGTGGGGAGTCGTGGACTTCGGGTGCGAGATGATCAGTTAGGCGTTCCAGTAGGATCGTACATTTGCTTGAATGTGTGTTTATTTTGGGCGTTAGCGCACTTAGGTGGAGAGTAGCCCATAGGGTGATTCCACTGCAAGCACTAGCTCACTGCTGTCGGGGATCTTATTTTACGAGCGCGAGGGCGCGTGCGGGGGATAATTTCGTCACCAGAAGTGTGGTTTAGAAGAAAGCCGGATTGTGGCTTTAGGTTATGATGTTCTACATGTATTAGAATTATCTAATTGTAATATATGTGTTGTATAAGAGTAAAAACATTTGAACTCTTGCCAGTGGATATAGTTGGATTCATAGTTGGTATGTTTTATGGGTATTGTTTATGGGCCCAAGTGGCGTTTACTCATGTTGTGATCATATTGGATATATGTTGTGAGTGATGATGTAGGGGCCCAAGTGGCCATTATTTACTCGGTTTAGTTGTATATGAGACCACAGTAATGGTCATTCATTTCATTTAGGGCGGATTGTACTAAGGGTGAGCTCCGTACAAAGGAGACTCTGCCCGATTTTTTGAAATGGTGTCGGGTAACCCGACATCCACTTGTATTCCGCGAGTTGATGGGTAGTCAACGGACCCCCAGGTTCGGGGTGTCACAGCATCTGCCTAGTGAGTTGCTCTAATTCTCCTATCAGGCGTTGGTTGGTGAGGCGGAGAGCTTCCACCTCGTCAGTAATTGGCTTCACGTCACTTCTAACATCTTAGGGGTCGGTTGTCTCGTCACTGGTTGGTTACTAACGTCAGCAGGATTAGGCGTTGCTCACCTTGTCTTAGAGTTGATACCATCGATGGCGAGTGATCAGTTTTGGCGCAAAGGCTGTCGTTCCCACAGTGGTATGGCCCAGTGATGCCTTTTCAATCGGGTAGGAATTTGGGCGTGTTAGGGTCGTTAGTAGGACCAAGATTGCCTTTGGGCTGCTAATCTACGAGCTCGCAGTTATTAAGCTCTCTGCTTGAGGAAAAGAACAAGAAAGAAGAAGAAGGGCCGATGGGGATCGCCCGTAGCCGCCGATGCCTAAGTCGAGTTCCTTCTTTGAGAGAAAAAGATGGGTTTGCTTAGAGAGGCGAATGTTTCAACTTCTGGCTCGCCAGATGGGGTGGTCTAATTTATTTATAATTAATGTTTTTCGGTGGATGGTGATAAGGATTATATAACTTATTGGATGTGGGATTTTCTTTCCTTGCTCATTTATCAAATTAATAAGGGATAGTGGAAAGTAGTTATTGGGGGTATTCTACTTCCCTTATTGGTGAGATTTGGTGAAGTTCTGGGATCGCGAGTTATTAGAATTATCCTACTTCCCTTATTTATGAGATTTGGTTTGATTCACAGGATAAGCAGTTATTGGGAATTATCCTACTTCCCTTATTGGTGAGATTTGGTTTGATTTACAGGATATGGGTTCTTTAGGCTATCCGCGTTACCGGCCCTTGGGAAGGATGAACTGGGCTCCGTTTTGGGCTGTGCCCGAGAGCACAGTTTTACTAGTCTGTTTATAAATCTTCTTTTAATCGTAATAGAGGCAGAATGATTTCTGTAGCGCATTTTTAAACCAATCCTCTTGATGAGACAAGAATTCACTAAAAACAAAGCCATAACTAATATACTATAAATCACATTTGATTTGCCAAAATAACCTGACACTTCTCTGAGGTTCCTTGCTGCGATTTTTTTTTTTTTAATAACCATTTGTTCGAGTCGGATTACTTGCACCTCCTTGCTAATGATTTTAGAGTGGTCTTTGAGGGTCCTCGAGGACTTAGCGACCGTGGTGGATAATCCAGTTGGTTTGTTCAGTCTGGATTGTTGGAGTAGGTCTGGGTCGAAACTTGAAAAAGAAAGCAAGACAGGGTCAGCAGATACTAAATCTCAAATTGTGTTTGGCCATTGATGTTTTGCAAAAAATAGTAGCCTGTGGAGTTTGAAGCTTCGGGCTTGGATTTATATAGATGGGAAAAGTGCTTCTATCTCTATTTGTTAGACCATCTCCAACCCATAACACCAAAATGGTGTAACTTTTAAATAATTGTAAACACCATATTTTACACCATTTTCTCTCCAACCCTTTACACCATTTTTAACATCAAAAAAAAATATTCCTTTTTTATCTCATTTTTATATTAATTTTTTTAAATCCTCAACTTTTTATCTATTTCACCAAGTACCCCTACATATAATTTTTTTTACATATTGATCCAATATCATGTTTTATTATTTTAAAAAGTTGTAAAAACAATATATTCAAAGTCTAGTACAATATATTATAAAATTCAAATTTGCATTAACAACATAATTTTGAAACAACATATTACATAATATTGCATGAACAAAGTAATAAAAATAAGTAAACATTAATAAATATGTAAATTTACCATAATTAAGATTTGTTATAATTAAGATTTTGTATCCATAATTAAGATTTGTTTTAATATTAATATTTTTTGTTATAATTAAGATTTTGTATAATTTACATTATTTTTGTTCATATATAATTTACTGCTTAAATATTATGTGAGATAAAAGTAAGATTTTTAATTTCTTTAGCACAAATAAAATAACTTTTATTATTAAAGAAATATTAGATGGGCATAAATTATAAAAGTTATATTATTTGGGTTCTTTTATAATTTAAAGAATTTAAAAGGAATGACTAAAAAAAAAAGAATGGTGAATGAACAGTGCAACACCAAATTTGGTGATACACTGTTCATTTGCACAAAATTTTGGTGAAATGGTAGGGGTTGGAACTAAATTTTTCACCAATTTGATGAAATGGTGTGGGTTGGAGATGGTCTTAGTGGAAGTGGGTGGAAGGCGGACCTGAAATCGCACAATCTAGTGTTTGCCTGGTTATCTTGTCTGCTTCTTCTTTTCATTACTCGTAATGACTGGTTGCTGATAATAAAAACAAATACCCAACCAGTTTAAATCGATGTTTGTGGTGCCCCTTAAACTAATTTGTCAGTAAAAAGAATGCCTACTACCCTACGATTCAATGAAATCCTAAATTCCGATATACCAAGTGATTTGCCTCGTCAGAGCTTTGGCAATATTTTTCAGTATCTGGTATGAGAAAGCTGAAAGGTGTATACCCAAGTGAAAAAAGCCTCCCTGAAATCTCTTATGGTAGGAGATCAGGCAGTCAAAACTCGTGCCTATTCAGTTTTGTCGACTTTATAGCTTCCAAACAAGTCCCACCCTGATCACTTAACTTCTGTGCCTTCTATACTATTTTTCTATAATAATCTTATTCTTAGGAAGAATCTGCTTAGCAAAGACCTGCTCATAATCAAAACAAAGGTCTTACTCAATACAAGGTATGCATTACAAACCAAATAGAAAAATCCTAGTGACTTCCTAGACCTGCTCATTTGTCTAATTCACATTCATATCCCTGTCAAAAGCCCAACTAAAAGGAACTCATAAGAAATGTATTTTGATACATCGCTAGATAGCACTCCTCATGGTTTCTTTTGGTATATTTTCTTCAGACCAGATGCAGGAATTAGATTTGGCTCATGGAGTCACGCTTTTTATTAACCTTTACATGGAGTTTCTTTCAATGCAATTCGGCTATTACAGGGTATATATAGTGCCAATAGCTCAAGCTATGTAAATCCACTCTGGTACCGTGGAGAAGACATAGCAAGTCCCAATCCTTACCAAAAACATATTCAAGTGAACTAAACAGATTGTAAACTTAAAATCAATAATTTTTTTAATGAAAACTTAGTAAAAAAAATGTTATCTTATATACAAATACATAAATGTTCTGCAGATATATGGAGGGAGGGTGTGGGTGGAGTTTACCATTGTTTGATGACTGTTCTTGAGCAGATCATAATTGAAGCTTCTTCGACATGATTCGCTCAGCAAATTTTTGAATTGCACAAATGTTTTACATGTGAAGGAATAAGCAAATGTTGTACACTATAATCAAAGCTAAAATGGGAGAACAGCATATAGCAGCAAAGATAATTGGAAGGATATTTTTGCTTCATACATGGGATGGTTAGCCATCAGCAGGTTATTGTTGTTCACAATTGCACGAACCAATATTTGCTTGTCTTCCTCATGTTTCTTTTTCAGCATGTTGCAAATCTGCATTAAACAATAGCATCATCCGGTTAGTACTTGGATGGCCTGTATCATATACTGGAATCTTTCGAATAAACTAAATGATAAATATGATGCCATGCATAATATTTTTCAATTGTAATTTAGCAACTGCTCCTTTAAACATTCTGATCACTACCAGACTGCTTTTGGGTAGACAATCTTTTAGGCACTTGAAATATTTAGGACTTGTGTATTTATCATGGTTTGACTTGCTTTGGGAAGAGAATATGTGCTGAATTGATAGCAAACAAATAATCAAGTGAAACATGTAGTCACTTACGCCTTCCAGATCCTTCATATGCGCCCAACCTTTTAACATTTACATCATTTTCCATTACCAAAGGGATATCTAGTTCAGACATGTTCACCTCCCGAGGAATATCAAGCACATAGTTCAGAACACTCTTGGAATTTGTATCTACAAGATCTTCTTGATTGCAAACCTGTGTATTGAAACAAAAGAATTAAAATTAATAATAACCAACGCTTTCACATCTCTCTGTTTCTATAAAAAATTTAGCAGCCATGATGTAGCTGACATGCTTTGGTGATAGGTTACCTGATCTTAAGTAACTACTTCTGAAGCCTTCAACTTTCTGGAAATTTCAAGAAAAATTCCAAGAATTATTTGAAGGAATAATCCAGAAAACAATAGAACAATAAATAAATGGTATGATAGACCTGCTTTCGCTGGTGATTCAGATAGGCTATGGATTTAAATTACATGCATTTGCATCTGATGCCTGCAGAATAGCTTGTTATGAATATGAGTTAGCTTTAAAATATTGAGGGAATTCTATATGAATTATATCCGAGAATTAAAAAATAACAACATATAAAATAAAAATAAAAGAAAGCAGGAGGAAATAAAATTTTGCCTCTAAGGTTTTCCTCTTCAATGAAGAGGTTGGTGGCATTTTCTGTTGAGTTTCAACGGAAGGCACCATCTTGGTTGCAGGCTTTCCTTGTAATTCCATGTTTTGTTCTGATTTTCTCAATGATGTGATTGCCTTCCCAAATGTAGAATTTGACAGAATATTGCTCACCTCAGCCCTACAAAAGGGAAATTGAATCATTAAGGAAAATTGAGTCTCAAAATCTTTATATGTGGCAATACATCAAGAATAAATAAAAAGGGTTAAATTCACATAAAACTAAAATCTTCAAACTTGATGGCTAGTGTCCTGTTAAGAGCTTTGGGCTCGGGAAGCTTGTTCCTTTCAAGTAAACTGCTCTTAAATTTTTGAATAGATTCCATGTTTGGAACCACAGGTTTTGGATTCACAGATTTCTGGGTACTAGATTTAGCTACCTGCTTAATTGAGCTGGGAGGATCGACCTGAAGCCTGCAAGAAATTTAGACAGCCTCACGCGATCTGAACAATGATTACTTTTGCATGTCCACTGGCTGAAAGAACTTATTTAATTTGAATGTAAAGAAAATTATAACTACAAATAGAAACATGGATCAATTTGAAGTTCTAAAATGTAGATATTCAATAAGAAGAAAGGAGGTGTCAAAATAAATTGGGAAATGACAGCAGTAGCTGAACATCTTAGTGATAATTATTTTTTCCCAACATTGAAAAGTAATTAGAGTATACTAAGGAAAAAAAGAAAGAAAAAAGAGGTCAAAATAAATTGGGAAATGACAGCAGTAGCTGAACATCTTAGTGATATTTATTTGTTCCCGACATTGAAAAGTAACAAGAGTATACTAAGGAAAAAAAATCCATCCCCATTGATAGTAAATCTCTCAGAAGGTCAAAACAAAAATAGAAAATCTTGTGTACTCTGGAATACCACACAGATTATGCAAAAATGAACAATTGAATCCAGTAGAGCAAGCTTGTCTCAGACTCAAAGTACATCCAATGAATGATCTCACATGAAAGGTCACAATGTATTCATCAAGTCAAAATCTTATTTTTTCTTTTCGGATGAATAAAATGAATTGTAGTAACAGAAAAGGGCGATGGAGCCTTACCAACAGGAATATTGTTGAGAAACAAAAAGGCCAACCATGAATCGCTATGTATGTCCATTTCATCATGATAATGTCAATTGTCATCCCCAAGCAATGGATCCTAGTTATAAATTTACCAAAAAAAAAAAGACTAGTAGACATAGTCATGCCTTTCATTTATTGCTAATGGACTCTCTTTCAGTTAACTTTCTAAAAAATAAAAAGTAAAAGATATAAAGGAGTAGAGAATGATTTTTCTCAAAGAAACTGAATATTCTATGTCTTAATAAAATTATCAGGATTGCCATTCAACCTCACAGGAATTTCAGTTTCTTACGAAATAAACCATCCGGTTTATCAATATGACAATCACTTACTTCAAAGGATTTGGATCATACATAAGGAAAGGTTATAAGAGGTATTCCAAATCTTAGTTTGATTTGGTCAATATGGTGGGAAAGAAACGCAAGGACTTTTCAGATACTAAGAACAAAGGAGGTGATCTGGGACCTATCTTACCCTCCATCCTCTCTTTGGGAGAGTACTGGCAAGACCTTCACAGGCATCCTCTTGAGCTTATATTCTGCTGGATTGGCACATTGTATGCAAATCAACCTCACAAGTATTGTCAGCACCAAGTGAAGGGGATAGTTAAATTTGAACTTTGATGGATGTTCTTTTAGCACCCCAGGGAAACTTGGGATTGGTGCAGCGATTAGGGATCATTGAGGTTCAGTAATTATAGCATATGCTAAACCTGCAGGTAATGGTTTTGTTATTGAGGCTGAGGTTCTAGAGCTTCTAGAGAGCCTTGGGCAAGCAAAAGCTTTGGACTTGTCCAACTTTGTGGTGGAGAGGAATTCAGCTGTTGTTACCTCATAGGTGGCCACAAAGGAAAGAAGTTCGTGGAGACTTGATAGGTAGCTGCACCAAACTATTTACAAAGCTGGAATGCTCCATTAGATGGGTTCCTTGCTCGGCTAATCAGGGGGGCAAATGGATTGGCTAAAAGAAGAGCAAAGAAATTGGCTTCTTCTGTTGGAGATTATAGGTCTCCTTGAGTCTATTTAATTGTAGTTCAAATGTTGCTTCACTCTTAGTTAACTTCTCTTGTTTGTTTTGTTTTATGATTCCTTGTAAAGGAATCTATTCCCTTGTCTTAGTTTAAGCTTGTACACGGTTAATGACTTAACATAAAGTCAAATTTTAAAATCCTAGGCACAAAATGACAGATCATGCTAATGCCTCACCCAGAAGTATCAAGATTCCACTTCTGGAGTTGAAAGTCATGAAAAATCACACTTAAAAGTCTTTGTTTCAAGACTCCCATGACCTATATCTGTTTCTCAAACAAAGTACACCAGAAATCCAAACCATACTGGATGCCTCACCTGAAAGTATTAAGATCTTTAACACTCCTTTGACTTCCCAGCAAAACAGTTTCTCTTCTTGTTACTTCCTGAGCATGTGGCTTTGAAGTACTTACTAGTTTGCCGATCCTGGTTTGGCTTCTATCAGCATCAAGGTCATCCCTGTTGAAGATTACACAAGAAAAGACATTAGAGTAACACGACACCTCTTGTATCGCTTCTAACTTTAGTGATGCAATCCTATTTCCAGGGTGAAAATAAGTTAACAAGAAATCAACATGTACAATCCTATTATAGAATGGAAATTCCGTGAAGATGACTCACTTGGTAATAGAAACATCTTGGACATTCTTTTCACTTCCCAGAAAAACAGGTTCACCTTTTACTAATTCTGTAGTCTGTGAACTTGAACTATCAACCAATTTTTCTCCAATTGTTGCATCATTAGCATCAAATTCCTTCCTGTTGAAGATTATACGGACAGAGTTTATTTGAACACTAATGGTGGTAATTGTTATAGAAGGCATGAGCTACCTTTTTTCATCAGCAGGGATTAAATGTACTGCACCAATTCTTTTGCTTCCAAGTGAGAGAACTTTTGTCTGAGTTAAAGATGCCTGATGCAACTGAGATGTTTCTTCTGTTCTCCTGAAATACTTTGATCGAATGGCTCCAGTTGCCTTTTCTTTCAAGGGTATTGATTTGTCCAACATTTGCCCACTGCATCAATAAACAGCTGAACAACTGATACTGGAATTCATATGTCATGCTCTTTATAACATTTTCCCTCAACACCGCTAATGAATCACTAAGCACAAATTCTCTTTCATTATCAAATGGCAACAAAAAGAAGGGTGAGACAAAGGTCGGGTATCCATAAATATGATTACAGTAACAGAAACATATGTTTGCTGACTTTAGTTGTTTGTCAATGTGCGTGCGTGGCGTGTGTGTATTGTGTATGTGTGTTAGTAAGTATGTATGTATGTATAATCAAATTCATTTTTATCCTAATATTACATTCCAAAAATAACCTCAAGAATTAAATCAACAGAACAAGCGTGATAATGAGTGATAATTAAGCTAAAAGCTTACAGATTATAGACCTGCTAATTGGAGTAAGGTTAAGCTCTGAGACTAAATTCTTGTTTTCACAACCAGCCTTGGTATCATGCAGAGCCTTCCTTGAGACAATATATTCAAAATCACATCTTTCTGGTTGGGCACCATCTATATTTTCTGATGGAACATGATAATCACAGTCCATTGTATTCCTTTCAGTGTCATTGCTCTGTGATGTGGTGATATGCAGTGGAGGTGAATTGTCAAACTGTGAGCATTCATGATTAGATCCTGATTCAGCTATCATTTTGGCATTAACAATTTGTTCTCCTCCTGAAATGTTGTTTACTTTTGAGTCCTGGGAAAATTTGTTGGTCTTCAATTCTGAAACCGTACCATTACTTTCATTCTCATATACTGACTGGACAGGTATGTCCAGGGTTCTCTGATGATCATGTGGATCTGCAGAAATTGGCTTCTCTGATGAGTGACTTTGTTTGTCAGTTTCTTCTGTACTGAACATTACTTTTTTCTCATAAGTTCTTGCCTCATCTGACAAAGATCGATTCTTTAAATTTGCAGTTTCTGAAGAGCCATTATCATTTATGGAATCAGGATTCCTAGGACCACGACCACCCACCAAAGTGTCAGCCTTTAAAGTTGTAGCCATCTCAGATGCAGGAAGTTTCATGGTTACGCCAGCATCAAATGCATCAATATCTTCAGTGATGGGGTTTCTTGTGTCTTGACACACACTTTTACTTTTATCTGCAGAAACTCCTTTGCTAGATTTATTTTCTGCTTTTGTTAAGCTTGGTTCAAAATTGAAAGTATCCAAGCTGAAAACAAGAAAAAAAAACATAAATGAAATTATGATATTCAAAGATAAATCACTAACATATACTGCTATTACAAACTTTGAAACGTCATATATATATATGCAATTATGGCAAAGAACTCAAAAATTCCCTGAGATCTTTATACACTCACTCATTGAAATCAAAAGAGAATGTAAAATTGTCTGGCTTTCCCTTATGATTTCTGTTGACAGAATCTTCTCCAGATCCTTCCTTTGATTTTCCAATCTTTTTGGGTGAAAAATCAAGGTCTGACATATCTACTTTGAAGGATGATATCTTGCTGAAGTCACCATCAAGATTGAAATCCATCCTACAGAAAGCACTGTTATGATAGTACAATGAAAGTGACGCACTTATAAGACTGATATATTCAATGAACTGGAGAATGAGTATGATTACAGTCCTAGACATTGATTGTTCTTCACAAAGCATGTACTTGAGGTTTCACATACACTGAGTAAGAGCACAGTGTCTGTAAGTTCAGAATTGAAAAAGTGAGGAAAAAAAAAACTGGTAAAAGAAAATTCAAGCAGTTCATATAATAAATACTGGGAATTTACTGAAATGAACCTGGCTTGCGTTCCTCTAACAAAATTCACAAAGGTTTTTCACATGAGATATCAATGCAACAATCTAAGGTTTTAGCAGCAGACCTCCAGAATAACTTACAATTTACTGAAGTTAAAAGTTGCCTTTGCCTTGGCCCTGTTTCAGTAAAGTTAAAGTCCATAGGATCACCTTCCCCCACAGACATTGATTTCCAGGAGCTGAGAAATTCCTTTCCTATTCCCTCATCTGTTACAAGTGGAATAAATGATCTCACTCATTACATGATTCACTTCAATTTGGGAACAACTAGGTCTAGATAATTTTAATGCAACATTGCTACATCCAAAGGCCTAAATAGCAACAAAAAGCACAGGTTTGGCTGAACAGGTCCTAATACACCAAGCCACTTTGGATTTTTTGGTCTTAGATTAGTGATCAGTTTTGATATCTTTATTTTTATTTCGATTTTTGGATTATGAACAGAGGAAGAGGACCGGCTCATTAGAATCAAAACAAAAATAAATGGGGAATTTCCCCACAAGTACTTTAAGTAATTGAAGTAATTTAATATGAGAGCCAAATAAATAGAAAGATTCATGTTTGGCTTGGGAAGGGATCATGGACGATACAAAGGGACTGTAGAACATTTATTTGGGAATCATTAATATACATTTAACTGAAGAGAAATAAAAAGAATACCTAGCAATGGAAGCTGCTCAAGAGATCAACAGATGAAGGAGCCTCCTTTTGTGATTCCGCCATCTGTCCAGATATGTTCTTCTTATGCTTAGTTTCCACAAACAACTAGAAGTTGCATCTATGCAACTCCATGCGAATCGTGAGAAGCTTTAGCAATGAACTCTATTAATTCAGTCTCAATTTGCATTTAGAATATGTTGGAGAGTATCTCAAATTTCTATTTAGCACATATTCATTTTGTAAAGAATATTCAATAAGAAAAAATATTGAGTGTACCTTCATAAATGGCATCCATATGTGAAGAAAGTTCCAAATTTGAGATAAGCTAGTAAAACTATATAATAACTAGAGATGCAAGACTGCAAGACACCTAATAAAGAATGACTCAAGGTTTAGGATGTAGATACTAGGAGGCGCTCAAAAGTTCGCTTCTTATACATAGGCATGGCTACCTCATATTTTAATTTCAGTGACATAAGAATTTCTACAGGCAGAATGTTTGTCTAGAGTCCATTGATGCGATTCAAGAACACAACCCATGTTTCCAAAATGAGAAGTACAGATAAAGATGAGAAAGGAGAAATTTCAGATCTCCAAGGAGAAATGCTACTTCACTCAATTGGTTCAGGGACCTATAGAAGACAAACTCATGTGGCGCAATGCAGCCATTAAAACATGAGGCTCACATTGGCTTCAATTTCCTCCTTGAAACATAGCAGAAATAAGGCATATGTCATGTCATTGTAATAGAGCAGAAAGTGTGAGAGAAGTTCATTACAGAAAAAGAAAAGCTTGAAATCCTATACAAGATGTCAAAGATATTTGGAAGTAAGTCTGCAGAAGTCTCAAATAATAATATAATATAATATGTGTTAGGAACAACTTATAAAAAATACTATAAAAAGTTAAAACAATAAAAGGCTGAAAAGCTTAAACATTACATGAAGAATAAGCTGGAAATAATAAATTAACATAAAGTCAACATGAGAAATAGTTGATTTCTTGACAAAAATAATGCTAATGAAAGATATTTAGACTCCAGATCAGACTACAGAAAAACAAAAAACAGAACAAAGAAAGAAAGGCATCATCTACCGGGTCCGTAATGAATAACCAATGGTACTCAAAGGCAAGCAATGAACAAAATAAATGATAGTACTTCTTTTGATATTAAAGAAGTCTTGGAAACTATACATTTCAAAGATAACAAGATCAAATGAATCCCATCGACAGTGCCAAACTGAAGTCAACTGATCTACAGAACTTGTGAAATTTCTTACTTCAAAAAAAAAAAGAACAAAAAAAGAAGAAAGAACCGTTCAATCTAGTAAAATTAATCAAAAATGAAATATGAAACGGAATTATCCAAAAAGGAAATGTAAGTAATGAAATTATTTTCTTTTCTTTTTTTCTGATAAGTGTAACTAGTGAAATCTAACATGGCAACACAATGCTCAATTTTTAGACCATTAAAGATTGTTGCTACCTAGACTTTACAAAGCAATGTGAAGGTATAATCAAGATCAGCAATCAATCTGAAATTCAAATTCAACAGAAACTAATCTTTGAAAATAATCTTACACAGAAGAAGCAGAAACAATTTCACCAGAACAAAAATTTCAAACATAAACAAAGCCACTTGGTTAATAACCACAGGATCTGAATTTGGGAGCACGAGAGAAAGCAAACCTAAGGATTAGATGAATCTCAGACCTGGTTCTGTAATGATGTCGCAGTGTGATTTGTATTCGAATGCCCCCAGTTTTATTAGTTTCGAACTTTACAGAGGCGGGAAGTTGAATGAGAGTGATAATTGGACAGCCAGGGCATCCAATTTCAGAGTTACGCTCGTGTAATGCTGCCACGTTGGCAAATGAAGGTTAACACGATGTTTGTCGGGTCGGGCCAACCCTATCCGATCCAATAAGAAGTGGTAGTTGGAAGGTGATTTTCGCGGTCCGCAGAAGGTGAGGCTAAGGCATGATCCACGTTGCTTCTTCCACTACATCTTTACATCATTGTCGTTGACACTGCCTTTTCTCTCTTGGGGTTTGGTGGCGCATACAGTTGGAGAGCCCATAAATCTGCACCAAACCATGAAGCTGCATCACCAACCATGGAAGTTCACAATTCGGAGACCGCTCTCGTCTTCCCCTCCCGCCCACCCTTCGAGCACGACCATGTCCTCCCTCTCTCCCATCTCGATACAGACCGCAACCTCCACGTCACATTCCGCTACGTCCGGGCCTACACCAGCACCGCCGCGAGCAACCACCCCTCCGATCCCTTCCGCGTCATTTCCGCCGCGCTCTCCGACGCACCTGTCATATTACCAATCTTCATCGATCTCTCCGGCGCCGCAGCGACGGCCGTCTTGAGCTGTTCTGCGCCGCAGGGAAGGGAGTCCCCTTTGTTCGCGCGGCGGCGGACTGCTCGCTTGAGACGGTGAACTACCTGGACGAGCCGGATCGGCATTTCGTCGAACAGTTGGTGCCTGATCCCGGACCGGAGGAGGGATTGGCGACGCCATTTGCTCTTGCAGTTGACGGGTCTTTGTGCGGTGGGTACTGTCTCGGGGCTTCGATTCACCATGCGATGTGCGATGGACTGGGTGCGACTCAGTTTTTCAACGCTGTGGCTGAGTTGGCTCGAGGGGCGAGCCGGGTATCTGTCGAACCGGTTTGGGAGCGAAGCAGTTTGCTGGGTCCAAGAGAGCCGCCGCGGGTGGAAATGCCGTTTGAAGAGGTTCTGCATTTTGAGAAGGGGTCCTCACCGTACTGTCAGTCCAATGCAGCGGTTGTTAGGGAATGTTTTCATGTGAGGGATGAGGTTAGATCGGCAAGGCTCTGCTGTTGAAAATCAGGGTGAGCTTTACTACGTTTGAAGCTTTGGGTGCATTCCTATGGCGGGCCAGGTTTGTCAATTTTGCTTTGTGATTATATTTTTTTGCTATGCCATTATTTCCACCAACCACTTAAAACTCAGAATTCTTAAAACTTTTTTTTTTTTTTGATAAATAAACGATATATTATCATAAAGCTCCAAAGCAGTATACAAGCAGCAAAAAGTAAAAAATAAAAAAATGTAGAAGAAGAAGGAAGGCCAACAAAAAACCTCAACCCCCCTCAATTTGAACCCAACCATTCCAAAAAAGGAAAACCCAAAAAACAGCTTAAAGCAATCTCCCACAGCGAACTAACCCCAAAGATAGCATCTGTTTGGGAGCTGCCAACCCCCCTCTTTGGAGCTTGTCCAAAGTAAGCACTTCCCCCGTATTGCTTCCCACGCCAAAAAAAAAAAGACACTTGGCACCCAAATACCCTTGGTTGGGAAAAAAGAGTCTACCCTTTGCTGAAGCACTTTGAGGGCTACATGCACAAAAAATCTATCATCTATTGCCCCAATTCAAGAGACCTTGTCCTGCCCATATGTGACCTTTTCTATTTGCAAAGGTCAGAAAATCTATCAGAATTCTTGAAACTTATGCCATTTGTCCCGTAGGGATCGTCGTAAAATCATTTCGATTTCTTTAGCTTAAGATGTCTTTCTATTTGCTATCATAGAACTTGACTAGAAGCCCCTTTTTCACACCAGGCTAGAGCTCGCAATCCGGGCGGTTCCACACATGTTGAATCAAATTTGATCGGACCTTTTTGGGCCAATAAAATATCAGTCTAATCCGGCTCTAATTTCCAGTGAGTCAAACTCAAATTGCCTTATAAAGCTAAAAATTTGGATTGGTCGATAAACCTGACCCACACCAAGACAAGCTAAATTTGGCCTTATTTTTTGGAGCTAATAAAATAACAGTCCAACTTGATCCTAATTTCAGGATGGACAGTACTAGCCCTGTGAGTCAGGTTTTTTTATATTTTTCAAGGTGAAACCAAACACGTAGACTTAATTCTATTTGTTTATTCAAACTTTTTATTTGTTTCTTTATTTATAAAAAGTAAGAAATTTAAAATTATGTAAAATTTTGATTATATTTTATTTTCTTTTATATTTTCTATGATAAAACTAAATATGAGAAAATCATATTTCTTAATTTTTTTTCTAGTATTTTTCTGGTTACAAAGGAAGCCTGAATATGTTATGGGGAATTTAGAAGTGACCCTGTCTATTTCCTTTGACTTCATCTATAAATTCTGCAAAAGAAGTTACTTTCAACTGGCTTTAATGGATAGAATATAGGAGAACTGCGTGGGGTATGTCTGATTATTTACATTCATTCCTTGTATTGTTCTTGTTCATCTGTTACAATCCTTGTCCTTGATGTATTTCTATTGCTTTTACGGTTTGTGGCTGATTTTACTTCTGTTAAGTTTCCCATTGAGGTGTAATCTCCTGAAAATATCTACTTATCACACCAAATTGATCTTTGATTCATAAATGTGATATGCTACCACTACTAGTTTGTCATAATTTGTCCTTGAACTCGGTTATGGCTGGGTGAACAGGGTTAAAGCCGCGAGTGGGCCATGAGAAGGTGAAGTTTGCATATTCAATCAACGTAAGAAAGGTAGTGAAACCGCCGCTACCAGTGGGCTACTGGGGCAATGGCTGTGTCCCCATGTACGTGCAGCTCAGCGCCAAAGAGCTGGTGGAAAAACCCATCTGGGAAACGGCCAAAGCCATCAAGAAAAGCAAAAGCAATGCCAGGGATGAGTATGTCCGCTCATTCATAGACTTCCAAGAGCTAAACTACGCAAAGGGAATCACAGCAGGAAAAGGAGTGAGTGGATTCACAGACTGGAGGCATTTAGGCCATTCCACAGTGGACTTTGGGTGGGGAGGTCCTGTAACTGTTTTGCCACTCTCCAGGCACCTACTTGGGAAAGGTGGAACCTGCTTCTTCTTGCCTTATTCTTCAGCAAATGCAGGAAGCAAGGATGGTCTGAAGGTTTTAATAATTTATTAGAGATTGCCCTCCATGCTTTCAGGCAAGACATGGAGAAATTTACAAGCCAACAATACGGATTGTCCTCACTGTAGTGGGCAAATCCTTATATCTATATTGTTTGTAGCTGTACTTAAATAGTTTGTACGAACAGAAACAGAAAAAGCCAGGGCAAGCGGCCTTCTGAAAAGACATAGTGACTCAATGATATATATCACATGCATTTCCAAGTCTGTATTTGTAAGGCCAAGATATCATCGGGTATCTTTGTTTACGGTTATTGGGAAAACTGTTTCTCCTTCTTAAAAACAAAGAATCCGATTGGTTCCAGTTTACGGTTTAATAACATCTCTTTATTTTTTATTTAAAAAACACCTCTTTATCTTAAAAAGAACGTCTTTATAATTTTTATTATAAAAAGTAAATCAATATGGTATCCCTAACAATTTTTATGTTTAAAAATACAAGTAAATGATAAACCTTTTCATGGGTAAAGAAGAATTTGAATTACTGATAGAAAAAAATCTTATGATTTTAAAATTAGTTTTAACTACGTTAAAATAATTTAAATTTTATAATCTTTTATTGAGTAATATAATTATTTCTTGAAATAACTTTGGTACTTGTGTTCTCATTATCAATTTAAAAAATCCATCACTTCCTTATTGTTATTATTCAAATTAAAAATTCTTAAATACTAATAATAATAAAGAAAATATACAAAAGATGCATCCTTTTTCTCTCATCTTATTATTTTATATTATTCTCGGCCTTAAATCGCATATCTACATCCATTTCTTTCATTTATCGTCAATGTTAGCTTTTTCATAAAGATTTTCAGTTTCTATTCTTTTCGCGCTTTGTCAGCCGGCCTTATTCAAGCACGTCTTCGATTTGGTCAACGCCTCGCTGTTTTTCGAGCCTGGTCACCCATTGCTACTTTATCGCGCTTTTCGCCTGGCTTTATCGCAACACTTTATTTTCAGAGAAGAGATTCAAATCGTAAAGCGGATTCAATCATTAATACGTTTGGAAAACTTAAAGCCATCAGATATTTTAATATTTTATCAAGCTTAGTTTTGGCGTTGATTTATTATATTATTACTGGAGATATTTCATCCGATATAGTTTTTAATAATTTGTATCTTAATCTATAAATCTATTATAAGTATGAATCAATAACATTATTTTTCCTTTAAAAATAAATATACAAAAGATGCATGCATGATACCGGAAATCTACACGTGTTGAATTGATATTGATGGCATAAAAAATATAAGATTTATTTAATAAGATGATCATATTTAAAACGCTCTTGTATTTTTAATTATAAAGATAAGACTAATTTAAAATTTTGAAGTTTGTTTTCCATTTGTCCTAACTTTTTTTACTTCTTTCGAAAAAAAACTTTTTTTACTTAAAATTGAAAAAAAAATATTCAATTACATATGTACAATAAACAAATTTTAGTTTTTTTTATTTAAGAAAACATAATATTATTAATTCAAACTTGCAATAGATCAATCGATATATCAAGATATAAATAGTTAAAAACCATATATGATGAATAGATATCCAAATTAATAACATAATAATAAAATAATATCCAGGATAATAACATAATAAATTGACATAAAGCTCACAAAATGATTAAACAATATTTGAAAGGATAAAAAAATAACCTTCCATAACAATTTCTTATTTTCTCTTACAAGTATTATTGGAAAATTAATATTTGATGCCTCTACCATACAAGCTTATAGGTTATATACTAACTTCAGGAGATACATCGTGGATAATTATGAGTGGTCCATAAATCCTGGCATAATGCTCATCGTGGTGGAATAATGAGTCGTGAACGACAGCGTCAAGGGACTCCACGATTGTCCACGTGTCCCGCTATTTGTGCTGACTTTGATTTTATCAACATAGACCAAAAATTGACTGAGTTATAGCATAACAAACAAAAATTATTTGATCCCCAATAGTCATGCTAAAATCCTGATTTCCATCAATATATATAAAATATGTTTTCATTATTAGGGTAATACTCTGCAATTTAAATCGGGTTTCAAATAAATCATCGCAGCGCACATGTCATACAAGTAATAAAGTGGATTTTTAAGTCCATATATCATTCCCACGAGGATTGATTAGAAAATTTAAAGATTAACTACCCTCACTACTCAAGATTCTTACTATTTGAACTTCCAAGTTTTAGGATAGATTTAACTTATAAAGCAAAGTGAATCAAAGAAATAATGAAATTCTAAAATACATGATTAGAGAGTTTCACTGGACTGAAATAACACTGGGAATGAAAACAGTGTTGTGTCCATCACTGTGCAAGTTCCAAATAAAATATAAAGTATGGGATATGAACCTTAGAATTGTCTAAGAGCAAATTAGTATAGCAATGGATTTCTCCTAACACCACACATTTCACTCTCCAGCTTACCACACTTCTATATCTAGACAATGGGTCTGAAGAGCTACTTATATGAATTGATCCTCTTTTAAGATCTGACTGTTTTTCCTTTTCAGTACTTCACAACCATCTCTTAGGACTGAAAATTGCTTGCCCCCATAGACAATATAATGCAAGCCCTCTCCAAAATAATTGGTATCTCATCATCAATTAGACAAGAATTTCCTCTTCCCTTGATTAGAATCTCTGCTAACATAGGGTTGAGATTGTTCATCTCAACTAAGGTGAAACCCCCACTAAACTCGATTGTAGGTAGATCATATGCCTCGAAGACACTCATGTCGGGCTACCCGTGAGGAAAACTTGAAGTTGGGAGGTTAGATCATCACTATCGATATATCAAAGTAATCCTAAAAGTGCAATAGTCCTCAAATAATATCGCGTGATTTACTCTCGCGATCGCTTTTGCCTCGCAGAATCCATCTCTCGCCACTGTATGATTCCCTGAACCGAGCAATGATACAACTCTTTTTGGGTACCAAACACTGATATTCAGAACAGTTGAATGTAAGAGTAATACTAGTTAAGTCACTCCAATTTTCATCATTAAAATGTTATAATCAATAATCCCAACAAAATATTCTTCCTAGAGGGAGCTTAACCTTTCAAATCTGGATCACAAATGACAATGACTAGTCGGAACAAACGACCATCGAGATTGTAATCAGAATTGAAGATAAATGAATTCCAGAAAAATTCCTAGATTCCATTGAAGTTTAAACAGAAATAGAAGCTTGAAATACATTCATCTAGCTCGAAATCCCAATTTAGATCACTACTCTAATAAGAAAACTAATTCAAAAAACAAACTAAAAAATAAAAGGGAAAATAAAAGGGAAAAGAAAAAGAAAAATAAAAAGAAAAATATATACAATGAGACTTCAACTCTCCCAAAAAGCACAAAAACATAATGAAAAGTGGCTGGAAGCTGCGCACTACTCTCCAAGAGCGTCTATTTATAGGCACAGGTATTGGGCCCTAAAAACGAGGTGATAATTACGACGTTTGCAAAGCCTAAGAAAAATCTTACCCTATCACTACTATTGTGGCGATGTCACGACATCATCGCGACATCGAAACTGCTATGTCGTATCGACTTACGGTGTCATGGCATTAGCACATCAGGATTCAAACTTTGATGTCGCGCATGTCGCAACACCGGCCTCGTTTGTTATGATCATTTCAAACGACATGTCGCGGGGACATTGCTAACCCGTGTCGCCACCTTAGCTTCGCCAAGTTCATCTCACCACCTTAAGCTTCGATGTCGCGGCTCAAACCCTTGATGTTATGAAGCCCTCTGTCAATGTCGTGGCTGATGTCATGACATTGCTAGTCCAATGTCGCGACATTGAGTTGGTCTCACCACCTTGGCTACTTTGGTATGATGTCGTGGCGATGTCGTGACATTGCTAATTTTTTCTCTTACAGTCTTGCTCTAATGTCGCGACATTGCCTGTTAGTCCTACTGTCAATGTCGCAACATTACATTAATGTCTCAATGATGTCGTGACATTGGTCCGTTAAACTTCACCTCTAGGATGCTTTGATCTGATGTCGTGACATTGCTTTGATGTCGCGACATTGTTCAACTGATGTCTTCACTGGTTGAGGCTGGTTCGATGTCGCTCGTAACGCCCAAAATACCCTGCACTTTATAATAATTTTATAAATTATATATTCCCGTATAAATTGAGCTAAATCCTCGGGGTTTTTCCAAGGAAACCGATAAAATTGTTAAATTGTGAAAAGTTAAATGGAATATGTTAGCATATGATTAAATGTTATATGCTAAAATGAGAAATTGATTGAACCCTTAAATAAATTTAAGTGAAAAGGGCAAATTTGGAATTTTGTAAAATGAGGGCTTAAGGGTCAATTGAGAAAATGTTTATGTGTTTAAGTGCAAATAGAAGTGATATATGTGCTATAAGGTAAATTGAGGCAACTTAAATCCAAAAATGGGTTTTTGATGTACCAAACATGGCCTTAAGAGAAATAAGGGATATTAGACCACATTTGGTCTTAGAAGGCTCATTTGAGCCAAAAACGTTTTGGAGACAAGAAAGAGAAAGAAGAGCTAGGGTTTGGAAATAGTTGGAGATTGGTGTGAATCTCTCCATGTTTGTGCTAGATTTGCAAGATTGTTGAAGAAGAAGGCTAAGGCTTCAAAGGACAAGAGATTTCAAGGTATGACACAAACCCTAGAATTTTTTTAATGATGTTTGGGTTAGAAAAACCCTAATCCATCCATGGGTTTTGCTCATGGTTGGTTTAGGAAGGTATTAGGATGTTATTGGGGAGTGATTCTACGATTTGTTTTGAGTTTTTGAGATTTTGGGAGAAAATCGCAAAAGGTAAAACCAGAAAATCCGGGCAACACGGCCCCACGCCAGCCGTAGTGGCACCCATGCCGCGGCGTAGCCCTACGCCGTTGCGTGGGCTGCCTCGCCGCGGCAAGGCCGAAAGGCCAAAAAGGCCCCCCCTCGGGTACGCTACGGCGTAGCCTTGCTATGCTGCGATGTAGACACTGTTCATAGCGAGAAAAGTTTCGGATTTTTGTTTCCGAACACCTTGTATTCGTACACTGATAGTTTAAGGACCCTAATAAATGATTAATGGGGGTTCAAATAAGGATAAAACTAAGTGAAACGACCTACGCTAAAATAAGCCGCTCCCCTCCCTCCCTCCCTCCCTCCCTCCTCCTCAAATATTTTCATGTGTGCGTGTATTTGAACTATAAGTGAATTTATTGCAATTGAGTAAATTGATTTGAAATGCATTATTAAATGACCAAATATATCGGATTCACCAACTGAATTTGCTCGCGAAGGTAAATCAGATGGCCCAAAGTGAAATCACATTACTAATGAATGACAAATTGTATGGATCTACCAACCAATCCGTCAGAATGTTAATTTCTATAGTTCAATGAGATTGTAATAATTACCGTGAATCGCTATCAAGTAATGTGAATGACAAATGTGACAGATTCACCAACTAAATCTATTGAATGTTTAATTTCTATAGTCATATGTGAGATTGTAATATTGAATGTGAAATTACATTACTAATGTAATGACAAATGTGACAGATTCACCAACTAAATCTGTCGGAATGTTGACCTATAGTCATATGTGAAAATCGCAAACTAGTGCTTAAAATGATATTAAAAAGTGTATTTGTATAAGTATCTTTAAGCATTACACATAGACATTGTATAAAGACATTATTTTGACAAACGATGATTCATATTGAACTAAATGGAAATAGAGAGAATCAGATAAAACCACTAAGCATGAAAAATGCTTAGCGTATTGTTTTAATCAATGCAATGTGTACCGAGGATAGACAAGGTTTGAAAGCAAACCTGTCGAGGAGCTCAGAGTCATCCAGAAAGTTCACGGAGTATCCTCTGTCACATGCATCCTCACCATTTTTTAGCATGGTAATGTTTTGTAAACAAAAGGAGTTCAACTCCGAAATTTTTTTGGTACCTATATCTGAATACGATTTTGGATATTATGTTGTAAACTGCATAAAATGCCATTTTTGGTTAAATGCATATTTTGTAAATGAATTGCATTGAATTTGTAAATGTTTATAGGCTTGCCCCAAATTGAAATCGCTTCCGCAAAGATTTGAGAACGAAAACACTTATATTAATGAAATGAATTTGATATATGTATTTGATTAATGGCTTCAGCCGAAGGGCCACCCGATCCGATCTCGGATCCGCCAAATCGTGGCCGGGCTAGGGCTCTGGGCCTACACTTTAGTAAGATCGAGCCTAAAGCTTAGGCAATTCTATAAAATGAATTTGAAATTATTTATCGTGACACATTACATTTTGCATATAAAGGATGACATGACTTGATGTGGATCTGCTGGTCTTAATAGGATAAGCATGGATTCGCTCATCTCCCCAGGGTCGGCGAGGATGACCCGTGGGAATCGCCAAACAACCCGGCTATGTGGAAGGTGGCAGCCCCATGCTCCACCAATGAATGAATCGGGAATCGCCAAGTAGGAGGTGCTATCGATATCCCCGCCAGATAACCCCAGTAATGCAAAGAGCAACGCAACCAGTTGTAGTTGCTCCTCAACGGTCAACCATCGAGCGAATGGCAAGGTACCGACCGATAGATTTTATGGGAAAGAAAGATGATGAGCCTTCTATGGCAGAAAATTGGCTCGAGAGAACCGAGCGAATGTTGTGCAAATGCATTGCACATTGGAAGAGAAGTTGGAATGTACAACCTCACTACTACAGGATGAGGCTTATCAGTGGTGGGTGTCCGTTACCAGGACCATCCCACTAGAGACAGTTACATGGAGGTTCTTCTTGGATGAGTTCAAGAAGTATTATGTAGGTCGTAACTACTTGAACAATATGAGATGAGAGTTTCATAATCTGAAGCAAAGACAAATGAGTGTGATCGAATACCAAAGAGAATTCACTCGGCTGAGCAAGTATGCTCCCAAGATACTGGTGTCCAAAGAGGAAAGATGTTGTAAGTTTAAAGATGGTCTCAATGACCATATCCGGGCCCATGTCACAGGATTCTGCCATGATGATTTTTCAAAAATTATGACATGTGCTCTAAATGTAGAAAGAGTAAAGAAATAGGAGAATGACAGAAAAGAGAGAAGACAGGGTAAGAAAAAGCTCGGTCAGTAAAGTGCTCATCAACAGCATAGTAAGAAATTCAAAGGACCATAAGGTTCTAATCACTTTACCGCCGTGCTACCGGGTAAGAAGAATATTCTACCGACAACGGCTACCGTGAAGTGCACAAGGAGGTGCTTCTAAAGGACAAGTTATCCCTCATTGTCCTCATTGTGGAAGAAAGCACAAGGGAGAGTATTGTAAATTGACTAGTGCTTGTTTGGTTTGTGGATCTAATGAGCACAAGGTGAAAGACTGTCCTAGAGCACGTTTCTTCATAGCACCCTAGAAAAGGGGCAATGTTTCATCAGTACATAAAGGTAGCAAGAGTGTTGCATCATCGAGTGTTTCGAGGCAAAGACCATAGACCATGGGAAGACAGGATGCTCTTGCTTCAGCTAGAGCATATGCGATGAAAGCAGTGGAAGATACCGATGCACCGGAAGTGATAACATGTAATTTTACTATCTTTGATACTATTGTACATGCATTGATAGTCTGATCAACCCATTCATATGTGTACCGATATACCTAACTTGGGTAATTTACTGAGGAGTGAAATCGAGTATGATATCTTGGTGACGAACCCACTCGGATATAGTGTTATTGTGAACAGATTGTATAGAGATTATCCCATCAAAATATGCTGAGAGTATGATTTTTCGAAGATTCGACTGAGTTAGTCTCTCGTGAGCCTGATGTGATATCGAGGATGGACCTGGTTATCCCGACACTGCTGATAGTCGATTGTAGAATGAAAAGAGTGACCTTAAGAGACGAACGAAGATGAAGTAACTTTCTCATCGGTGAGAGGTCAAACCACCTCTCTAATGTGATATCCGTAGCCACTGCTAGAACAATGGTGCAGAAAGGATGTGAAGCCTACTTGGCTTATGTGATTGAAACAGAAAAGACAAGGCATAGTGTATCCAATATCCCTACCGTTAGTGACTTTCCGAACGTGTTTCCGGAAGAGTTGCTAGGATTGCCTCTACAGAGGGAGATCGAGTTTGCTATCGACGTTGTACCAGGTGCCACACCGGCATCCCTTACACCGTACCGAATGGCTATGTTGGAGTTAAAAGAATTGAAATTGCAGTTGCAAGAACTGCTAGAAAAAGGGTTTATTCGACCAAGTGTATCACCATGGGGAGCTCCCATGATCTTTGTTAAAAAGAAAGATGGTACACTTAGGTTATGTATTAATTATAGACAACTGAACAAGTCGGGACACAAAGAATAAGTATCCGCGCACGGGGATTGATGATTTCACCAATTGAAAGGTGCACCTTTCAGCATAGATTTGCGATCTGGGTATCATCAGTTGAGGATTAAAGATGCAGATGTGCATAAAACGACATTTAGAACGCGATATGGACATTACGAGTTCCTCAGAATGCCATTTTGCTCAATAAATGCTCCAACTGGGCTTTCAATGGACCTAATGAATTGTGTCTTCCGACCATATGTGGATCAGTTTGTCGTAGTGTTCATAGACAAAATACTTGTGCATTCAAAAGATCAGAAAAATCACGATACACACCTTCGGGGTAGTATTAGAGACTTTGAGAAAAAAGCAGTTGTATACGAACTGAGCAAGTGTGAGTTTTGGTTAAATGAAGTGTCCTTTCTCGGGCACATCAGACAAAAGAAGGAATCGAAAGGATCCAAAGAAAATAGAAGTGGTTATTGAATGGAAGCCACCAAGAAATGTTACAGAAGTGTAGTTTCCTAGTACTAACAAGTTACTACAGAAGATTTGTTAAGGGGTTTTCTATGACTGCAACCTCGATGACAAGATTGCTCCAGACAAATGTAAAGTATGAATGGAGTGAAAAATGTTAAAGAAGTTTTGATAAGTTGAAAGCATTCTAATCGAGGCCCGGCTCTACACACCCGACCTACTGTGAAAGAATATGTGATCTTTAGTGATGTGTCACTAAATGGACTTGGATGTGTCCGAATGCAAGAGGGTATGAGCCTATGCTTCAGACAAATAAGCCACATGAAACTACTCCTACGCATGATTTCAGAATTAGCCGCAATTGTATTTGGCGCTAAAAATTTGGAGACATTATTTGTATGGAGAAAGTGTTTATCTACACTGATCATAAGAGTCTTAAGTATTCATTCACAACGAGCTTAATTTGAGACAACGTATATGGATGGAGTTGATAAAGGATTATGATTGTATGACTGACTATCACCCAGGAAAAGCCAAAGTAGTGGTAGATGTTTGTGCAAAAAGTCGATGCAAAGGCTTCGGGCGTTGAATGCCCATTTTTTATTATCAGACGATGGTACCGTAGTGGTAGAATTGATAGCGAGACCAGAGATGTTAAACCGAGTGCTTGAGGCACGAAAGAATGATGAGAAAATTTTTTCCATAGTGAAACAGATTAGAGATGGTAAAGAGATCGAGTTTACAGTAAACGAAAATGGAGTTTTGTATTGTAAGGATCATTTGTGTACTGATGATAATGATTCGAGGAAAGCCATACTTGAAGAGGCACATAGTGGATCTTTTCTATCCATCCCGGTAGCACAAAGATGTATCAAGATTTAAAAGTCTCGTACTGGTGGTCTAGAATGAAAAAAGACGTTTCAGAATTCATGACCAAGTGTTTAATGTGTCAAAGAGTAAAGGCCAAGTTCCTTCGGGATTATTGCAGCCTATTAGAATACCGAAGTGGAAATGAGACCAAATTACCATGGATTTTGTGGTCAAGCTACCATCGGGACAAAGGAGAAAGCATGACTCAGTCAGTTGTGTTGAACTGACACCAAGTCGCTCACTTACCGCTGAGAACTGACTATTCGCTGGATAAGCTAGTAGAGCTATATATCAAGGAAATAGTCTGCCATGGGATTCCCGTGATCCATTATTCTCGTAACGAGATCCGAGGTTTACTTTGTATTGGGAAAATCGCAAGTGGGCTTTAGTACTGACCGAATTTCAAGATAACGCTCCACCCGCATCTGACATGGACAATCGTGAGAGAGTGGTCTAAATTTAGAAGATATGTTAAGGAGTCAGGTGATCGACCATGAGGGTAGTTGATCGACATTATCTTAATTGAATTCAGATACAACAACGCTTCCAATCAAGTATTAGAATGGTGCCTTACGAGGCTATGAAGAAATGAACAATCGTCGTGTTGGACACTGAGGAAAAGAAAGTGATTGGCCCCTACTTGATATAAGAGACTGAAGAAAAAGTGAAAATGATTAGAGAGAGATTGAAAGGGGCCACCGATAGACAAAAATCATACACCGACATGAAAACCAAAGATATTCAATATGAGATCGACGAAAAAGTGTTTTTGAAAGTATCGCCTTGGAAGAAGGTGGTGAGATTTGGGAAAAAGGGCAAGTTGAGCCCTAGATTCATTGGTCCATATGAGGTGATCGAAAAAGTGGGTCAAGTGGCATACCGTTTGGCTTTACTCCTAATTGAAAAGATCCATAATGTTTTCCATGTTTCGATGTCAGGAGGTATCGATCGACTGTCACACTTAGTCTCTTCTCGCAGACAATTGAGTTGAGACCAGATTTGACGTATGAAGAAGAGCCAGTGGAGATCTTAGCTCGGGAAGTGAAAGAATTACGGAACAAGAAGATTTCGTTAGTCAAAGTGTTGTGGAGAAACCACAAGACCGAAGAAGCCACTTGGGAAAGTGAAGAAACGATGCGGCAACAATATCCGCAACTGTTTAACTAAGGTAAATTTCGAGGACGAAATTTTCTTAAGTGGGGGAGAGTTGTAACGCCCCAAAAATACCCTAGAATTTTTATAATAATTTTATTATATATTCCGTATAAATTGAGCCAAACTCTGGTTTTTCTCGTGAAATCGATAAATTGTTAAATCGTGAAAAGTTAATGAATATGTGAGCATATAATTAAATGTTATATGCTAAAATGAGAGATTGATTGAACCTAGAAATAAATCCAAGTGAAAAGGGCAAATTTGAATTTCAGGAACTCGAGGACCTAAGGTCAATTGAGAAATGGGATTATGTGTTTAAGTGAAATAAAGCATATATGTGCTATAAGGTAAATTCAGACAACTTAAATCCAAAATTGGGTTTTTGATGTACCAAACTTGGCCTTAAGATAAATAAGGGATATTAAACCACATTCGTCTTAGAAGGTTCAATAGCCAAAACGTTTGGAGACAAGAGAGAGAGAGAGCTGGGGTGGTTTGGAAATTGTTGGAGATTGCGTGAATCTCTCCACAAGCCAGGCTAGATTTGCAAGATTGTCAAGAAGAAGAAAGCTTCAGCGACAAGAGATTTCAAGGTACACATTAAAACCCTAGAATTTCTTTAAAGATGTTTGGGTTAGAAAAACCCTAATCCTATTCAAGCTGGTTTTTGCCTCTATTGGTTTAGAAGGTACAGGATGTTATTAGAGGATTCCCATGATTTGTTTTCAGCTTTTGAGGATTGGAGAGAAAAATAGCAAAAGGGAAACCGTAAAATCGAGGCAAACACGGGCCCCTATGCCGCAACGTAGGGCACCCACGTCGCGGCGTAGCCCTACGCCGTAGTGTGGGTTGCCTTGCCGTGGCGAGGTCGAAGGGCCAGAAGCCCCCATCCCCTTGGGTATGGTACGACGATCCTTGCTAATGCCTGTCCGAAAGTGCCACGCCGCGCAGACACCGCTCACAAATAAAAAGTTTCGATTGCTTCCGAACACCTCGTATTCGTACACTGAGCAGTTTGCTGACCCTAATAAATGATTAATGGGGTTCAAATAAGGATAAACTATGAAAATGCATTCCAATGTTTTTCAAATACCTGCATGTGCGTGTATTTGAATCTATAAGTGAATTTATCAGTATGTGAGTAAATTGATTTGAAATGTATTATTAAATGACCAACATGACAGGATTCACCAACTGAATTCGTCATGAAGGTAACCATATTTGTTCAATGTGAAATCACATTACTACTGAATGATAAATAGGGCAGGATTCACCAACTGAATCTGTCGTGAATGTTAATTTCTATAGTCCAATGTGAGATTGTAATAATTAATGTGAAATCACATTGCTACTGAATGAAAAACATGACAGGATTCACCAATTGAATCCATCGTGAATGTTGACTCTATAGTCATATGTGAGATTGTAATATTGAATGTGAAATCACATTACTACTGAATGACAAAACAGGACAGGATTCACCAACTGAATTATGTCTTGAATGTTGACTCTATAGTCATATGTGAAAATTGCAAATCGAAAAGTGAAAAATGATATTAAAAAGTTTATTTGTATAAGTATCTTTTACATTACACATAGACATTGTATAAAGACATTATTTTGACAAATGCATGATTCGTATTGAACTGAAATGGAATAGAGAACTGTATAGAACAACTAAGCATGAAAATGCTTAGCGTATTGTTTTTAATCAATGCGCAGGTATCGAGTAATAGATAGTGTTTGAAAGCGAACCTAAGGTCGAGGAGCTCAGAGTCATCCAGAAAGGTCACGGAGTATGCTCTGTCACATGCATCCCCACCATTTTTTAGCATGACAATGTTTTGTAAATAAAAGGAGTTCAACTCCAAAATTATTTTTGCATTCCATATCCGAATACTTACTAATATTATGTCAGAACAGATAAAATGCCATTTTGGTTAAATGCATATTTTGTAAAGGAATTGCATTGAATTTGTAAATGTTTTCTATGGCTTGCTCTAAATTGAAATCGCCTGTAGATTTGAGAACGAAAACACTTATATTAATGAAATGAATTTGATTAATGGCTTCGGCCAGGCATCACCTAAGATCCGGTTCGGATCCGCTAACCGAGTCGGGTCGGACTCGAGGGTCACTACATCGCCACGATGTCGTGGTGATGTCACGACATTGGTCAACTGATAATACCACTTGGCAATCCTTGTTGATGTTGTGACATTGAACATTTCAATTCTTCTCACTGTAGCCACGTCAGAGTTGTGTCGTGACATGTCGCGACATTAAATGTGTCTGGCGTAGTTTGACCGCTGGTGCTGCTTCGGCGTCGTGAACATTGAGTTGTGATGTCGCAACATTGGTTTGGTGTTGCAACAATGTCATGATGATGTCACGACATTGACATATTTTTGCCTTCCCCTCTTTAGTTGATGTCGAAGCTACATCATGACATTGTAGTAGTGTCAAGATCTTCTCCACATAGTGTCACGACATTGGAAATTTGATGTTGCGACATTGGCCATTTTTCACGAATTCTCGCTTTTCCTTAATTTTCTCGCAAACATAAATCCGTGAAAGCTCCATAATTTTACATTAAACTAAACTTTTAAGCCTGAAATATACCTTCAAAATGGCTTAAAAATAGATGAGTTTTAAACTCATCAAACTCTCAAAAACTTAAAGTTTTGATTGTCCTCAAGCAAAGAAAAGGCTATTTGTTTGTCCTAAAACAATAAAATTTTATTTTTAAGGACATTTTTCACTTTAATAATCTTATCAATAAGATCAACATTTAGGCCTTAGTAGTATTTCGCCTAGACATCACCTAATTAAGTTTACTTTCAGAATCCTAAAATTTTCAATTTAGATCATTCAATGCAACATGTAATCCATAGTTAATAAATGTATACAATTCTGACTATGTGAGTGCTTGTAATAATCTCAAATTATACCCTAGTAGTTTATTAAAGTAAATTTTGTATTTTTCCGAAATTAAGTGCAAATAGTGAAAAATGATAAAATCGGGATCTAAAAACCAAGAGTCAAGGATAAATGGTAATTTGTACAATTATGACCAAATAACATAAGTTAAGAAGATTATATGCTAAGATAGAATATTATGTTTGAAGTGCAACAGAATGAAAAGGAAGGGACTTAAAAGCAAAGGGGAAAAATTAGGCAAATTGCCCCAAGACCAATAAATGGCTTATGGTATAAACATTCTCCATTTTTTGGGCCAAGAGAGAGCTAGGCACGATTTGTGGGGGAGAAGAAAAGCCATTCCTGGGCTTTTCCATGCTCAAGGAATAACAAAGGAAAACTTGGTTTGAGGCGCAAGAAAGTTAAGGTATGGAATATCTGTATGGGAGAGTATGGAAAATGGTTTAAAGTATCCAAACTCATCTCCTTGTGTTGTTTTTGCTGATTTGAGTTGGTTTGGAGGTTGTTTTGATTTGGTTTTGCGTTTTTAGTTTGGTTTGGAATTGTCCTGCGGATAGGGACCAAAATGTGTAAAGAAACATAGGTATATTAAGGGATTTTATGTCAATTTTTTCTAAAACCTCGTTTTGTTTTTATCATATCTTGGTCAGAACTCCAAATGGAATGATTCTAATTTTAGGAAAATCCTAAGACCGTAACTTTAACAATATCCAGAGACCACAAGGTCAAATTATGGTACTATGAGCCCGGGAATTTGGAATTCAATTCCAGTTTCTAGCTTTGACTTGCAACTGCACTGTACTTGAGTGCCTGAGCTTCATGTTGAGTTTTTCTCATCTATATTGAGCAGTGATTCAATTTTTTTTTAATAATCAGACTGGTTTTAGAATAATTCCTGAGAAGGAGTGTAAGCAAAATCTGCACTCACAGCCTGCAGTACCCCGAAGTGGGGGTTTTTGAAATATAAGCTGATTTTGTACAAATTTCTTAGTGTTTGAGTCATAAGTTGAGTTTTACTCTTCCAAATTGAGTGATTTCAATTTCTGTGTAATCTAGACTTCTTGTAGAATAATTCCCAAGAAGAAAATGTAATCAAATTCAGCCCCTGTTATTCAAAGAAAATTGTGCAAGTGAAGGTGAAAAATCTGTTTCTGGGTGGAAAGAACATTTCCCATTAATTTGACCTCTTTGGAAAAATGCATTGTTAATGCATGATAGTTATGACTTGAACACATATAATAATATTCTCTAAAACACATATAATTGTAGGTTTGCTTGAGATTGAATAGTGAATGAATAGACACATCTGTTTAATGCTTCGACACTTCGTTTCAAGGTTACGACATTTCTCGCTTTGTGTGACAAAGCACGCCTGCTTAGTACTTCCTAAGACTTCGTGACAAGGCCGACACTTCTATTTTGTGTTGTAGTCACGTCTGCTCAATACTGCACACCTTCAGTACCTATTGTGTCAAGGTCCTCTCATTCATTGTTACCGGTCTATACAAAACATTTATATGATAAGAATCAGAATAATGAACCATAAGAAAGTAAAGTTATCGCCTCCGATGCTATGACATAATTCCGCTTTGTTTCCAGAATGTACCTACGTACCCTCCAGATAAGATTTCTTTCTATACTCCACTGAGATATGTTAATTCCGATATATGAACCATATATGTATATTGTAATCAGGACCACTATATGGTCATATATGATTATCGTTTCCATCAAGTCGCCAGTTAGCTTATGATAAGTACTTCATCCTGTAGGCATCAAGAGACATCCTGAGGCATTCCACATTTGATGTACAACACAACATTAAGAGTACAAATACATGTGGGTTTTTTGACTAAAACAAATGTAAATGTAATATTGAGATAGCAAAAACTCCAAAGTATAAGTAAATGAGACTCAGGAATGCAAGTACATGAACAGTTAAACATCGCTACGGTGGTCGTATTACAAGTTTTATTTCATTATGAAATTATATATGAAATGGGCCCACCAATGTTAGAAAAGGTGTTAAAGTAGTCCCAGCCCTATATACCCTCAACCGCCTAGCGCGGCTGGGCGAGGGCGTGGGCGGCGCACAAGATCGGGTCTTCCCCTTTTATGACTAATTTTGCATATTAGTTAGCTTTATGGAGAATCACTATGCGTAATGGTATTCTTCTCGTGAGCAATTTAGGGTCCCATCGGCTCGTTGGTCATATTATCTCTCTACTAATGTAGGCATTACACAACCTTAAGAATAAAATAAAGACTTTCAAGTCAGAATGTATGGCTAGGTATTTTGGTAGATAACCGAACATTTAGTCTAAGTTTTACCTGCATTGCATACATTTTCTCAACATTTTGCCTTCACTACTCATCCTATTTTTCTGCTAAACTAGCCTTTCAAGTTGTTCTAATGCATTTTTCTGTATTTTCTCCTCTGCTTATTTTTCTTTTCCACTGCTATTTTCAAATATGCTCCAAAAGCTCTTTTCTGTTATTTTATTTTAGGTTTGGAATGGTGCAATGTTTTACCTTTTTAAGCTTTCTACTACCCCTTAGCAAGCTTCAACAAGAATCCCTACTAGTTTCGGGTATTAGTGGTACTAAGTGTAGAACAATCTCTAAGGACTTAATCGTCAAGGTCGAGGCTACGAGGCAAAACTCACTCCTTCTTAAACCGTCATTCTTTCTCAAATTCTTCTCACTTTCATTTGTGCACTTCTTTAGTACAACTTTTCTCAACTGTTTTCCTTTCACATCCTTAATTCTCCTCCTTCATTTCAATTCAAATTTTTACTCCCCCAAACTTATCCATTTGATCATTTTTTTTGTTGCATTGATTTGTAGTTTTGGGTAAATTCAGGGTTCTTTACTGTAACGTAAAACTTAAGGAAGGTTTAAGGCTATTGTTTGTGGCTTGATGATGAAAATTGGCATTTAGGTTCAATCAATGTACTAATGTGTATGCTTAATAGCATATCAGATGGTAGGCTTTTTAGTGGGCCTAAACGTCCCAAAGATGGACTAAATCATTTCTTTGTCAAGTTGCAATGCCTAGATTTCACTTAGATTATATTGCATAAAGTTCTAGGACCTTTTGATATTTACTAATAGTAAGTCCCATAAAGTGTTCCAACCCAAGCACGATCGCCAAGGCATGTGAAGACCAATGTTAATTTAGTCATTTTTCAACCATACTGCTCAACTGATCACTAAGAAATTTTTATTAGCTTTGATTTCACTTTAGTTTTGTAATCTAAAAATTTAGCTTATCTATCCTTGACATCACAACTTAAACCCGCTTCAATTTTTCGCACCATTCAGATTTTAGAGTTTTTCTTTGTTCGGGTTTAAAACAAATCAAGGTTGCGGTTATCTGCTCAACTTTTACAAGCCATTTTCATTAATCACTCCTGGCCTCATTTGATCAACAAAGAATAACAATTCAAAGATCTCAACAAATTTCTTAGTCATCAAACAAGTAATCACAGCCTCTCCCTTTCGAAAATATGCAACAAACATCCAAAATTTTCTAATCACAAACTCAACTCAAGCAAAGATTCTTACATTCAACATTAATCGAATTCTCATTTATTTAGAAAAACAAACACAAACTCATATTTATTATAGATCTCAGACATGTAAAATTAAAAGAAAATAAGAAGAAAGAAAATTCCACATACAAAATTTAGAAACTACCTTTTATTTATAGAGAGAAGAATTACAATGAATGGATTACAAGATAGAGCAATACAGAGAAAGATAGAGAGAGATGGAGGGATAGAGATAAAGAGATAGAGAGAGATACAACTTACTATTTTTTTCTTCTTTGGGGTTTTGAGGGCTTGAGATTGACAGGTTCAAACTTATAGCCGGCATTAGAGGAGTGAAGGCTGATCGAGGGTTCCGGCTTTCCACGAGCCACTTCCTCCTCACAAAGAGATACCATTCACGTGTTCAAATGTATTGCCACGAGCCTATTTTTCCATTGCCTAATAGAATTCAGTGGGTCAAGCCAAACTCACCTCGGCTCGACATTTTTATAAGATTGGAATTCTACTGGATCTATACTATTAGTCCAAATTTTATCTCTATATCCCATAGATTGCTCCAATTCCTCATCTCTTTTCAAGATTAATGCCTTGATCTCCTTTTAGTATTCTTTGTAGAGATATCCAAAGGCTTCTGCTTTTTGGAGCAGATTTTTCTCCATCTCCTTTTCCCTGACCTCCATGATCTCGACTCGCCTCCTGATCTCTCATTAGTCGATCATTTACAAATGCCCTCTCCCTTCTCTTCAACTCCGCCTAGGCTTTATCCTCACACCCTTCTATCCACTCACCCATCCTCCATTGAGAAGTGTCATTGTGCTCTTTTCTCTTTTCTTGTCCTCTATGGTTTGATTGTTATCCCTCCATCTCAGCTTTTCCTCGAGTTGTTCATCTCTCTTCATTTCCTTCTTCATCTCGTTAAGAGATGTCAACCCAATTGTCGTCAGCTTCCATGCTCTTTTCTTCCCCTCTTCTCCCTCCAAGCTGGAGCGAAAAATCGCTTTCCCGAAGACTAGGAGAAAGCACCGGCTGCTCCAGTCTTCAACAACCCCCCCCTTTCTTCGCTGCTCTTCCTTAGCCAGTAGGGGTTGCCTCCCCTTAGCTCAGAGTCGCTCTTCGCTTCTACCTCTTCACCCCTCTGAGTTTCCTGAGCACTCTGAATGAGAGGAGAGGAGAGGCTCTTAGGTACTTTTCCTTCATCCAGCTGATTGTCACACCCCTGATACAGTGAGATGATCAAGCAGGAGGATGTTCTCAAGAAGATGTTCTCAACTATTCGCATGGAATGTTTCAATATCTTCCCCATATTCAGAAATATCTCTTACCATGTATAGTATGAGTATGATATTGGTATTATCTCACAAAGGGAGACATGCATTGATAGCAGAATAGAGTTGACAAAATAGAACCATACCTTGTTCACCTCAGTCAAATCACCTATGTCGATGTAGGCATTACAGATGGTTTTGGCTGTGACTGAGCCCTGGGCCGATGTGTGAACCTGTGATCCAGTGGACGCTGCACCTTTTCAAAACCATCATTAAAACATTACTTCATATAAACATACTTATATATGAATATATGATATCATTACTAGTACATTCATTAATATGAGAAATATACATCATATCATTTCAAGATGGCCCATATCTATTCTTTAGTACAATATATTGATACAAAATGACATTCCATACCTTTTTACAAATATACATTTACAAAATATTATTGTAGTCACCCTTTTCACCCTAATAGTAAAATACATTCC